>CM056563.1:3140202-3538630 GCA_029721515.1 Synanceia verrucosa
GGTCTGAGGTTGGTATGAGTGTTGTTCTCAAATTGACATCAACCCTTCCTACAAAGAAGAAACACAAAGTATTCACAGACAACTATTTTACATTACTCCCACTGTTGGAACACCTGCGGCAGAGAGGGACATACTACATTGGCACCATCAGGATAACAGGGTACCCAACTGCAGCATGAAGGATGAAAAAGACCTGAGGAAACAGGGAAGACATGGATTACAGAGTCAACCAAAACAATGTGATAGTTGTAAGGTGGTGTAATAACAAATGTGTGGGCTCCATTTTCGGGAGAGCCCAAACGCACGACTCAGAGAGGAATATGGTGCAACCAAAAAGGTGTATCCAGGGAAGCTGGATACTGCTGTGGACCTCACTGGAGCCATGGACAAGGGGACAGGCAAGGACAAGATGATCTTGCAACCAACAAACAAATGGCAGGACTATTTATTAGAGGCGGGAATCGCTAGGTACCTGCGGATTCGATTAGATTCTGATGAAGAGGGTCACGATTCGATTAATCCCGATCAAACTTGATTAATTGGGCTATGCTACGATTCGATTATAATCCTGATTAATCACGATTAATTGGGCCACGATTCAATTACAAAACATGATTTATTTCCCCCTCAATGTGTGACTAATAAAATGTACTTTCGAATGATCCATAATGAAAACAGATTAACTTATTTCCATCTTGTATTGATAAAAACAAATGGAAAAGATGTGTCACTGTCAACTGTAAAGTTTTTATTTGTCAAGAATTTACTCACAGGTAAAGAGGTGCACACACACACGGGTGCCCTGGCTGGCCAGGGAGAGGCAGTTTTTATAACAAATATTAATGACATAAGATGTCAATAATAATTACAAATAAAGAAATACTTTAAACCATGCTCCTTAATGTGTGCAAACAAATAGAAAAGTGCAACATCGTCTCAAAAACTGACCCCATGCTTGTAGATCTGCTTTTTTTTCAGCTGTATTTTCCGACAATTCTGGATGCCAGCGGGCAATATGGTCTCTCATGTTGGTCATATTACCGTGGTATTTTTTCTTCTCTTTACACAATTTGCACACTGTGTGAGATTTGTCGAGTTTCCCCTCAACCTCAATTTCATAAAAACCGAAGTGTTGCCACACACCGGCTTTATATGACGCAGGGGCCGGTCTAATCCGTCTTTCTTTTTCTGTCATAGTCTCTCTCTTTCAATCCGCGACTCAGTGAATGCATTGCTGGTGACTCAAATTGTTTTGTTTTGTATGCAAAGCAGCATGAGCGTGCATATCTGTCCGTGTAGCGCCGCAGCGCACTTGCACATTAGTTCCGCCCTTTTGCTCCGGTAACGAAAAAAAAAAAAAATTAATCAATTTTGGACATTTTTGAATCGATGAATTAATCGCACATGACGTCATCGCGATTAATCTAATAATCGCTTTTTTATCCCACCTTTACTATTTATACATGAGGTAGGGGAACACAGGTGGAAACAATTAGGGCGGGGTTTCACAATCACAGACTTGGGAAGACACAGGAGGCAGGGGTCAAGAAATCTGAAAGGAGAGGGAGACAGGGTTACTTTCAAAATAAAACAGGAAAGGACAGGACAACATGCAGGCACAGGACAAAAATGGTGAGCTTAACAGAAACAGACAGAGCATAACAACAAACCCGTCAACCTGGCATCCTCCTTTCTTGACATCACTCCCCAAGAACGCTGGGATCACAAGACCAAAAAATATGTCATGGTTCCCAGACCATCCATCGTGGAAACCTAAAACAGATTCATGGGGGGTTGGATCTCTTCAACATGCTGTCTGCCCTGTACAAATACAGCTTCAAAACCAGAAGATGGGACTTGTACTGTAAATCTGGTGGCATAGTGTCACAGTGGCACTTGTCAATGATTGGTCCCTGTACTGATGAGACCTGAAGGCACAGCACCTAGAGAAAAACACCATGCCCCTGAGAAGATTTCAGGAATTAGTTGGCTTTTCCCTGGTAAGCGCAGGAAAAGCAAAAGTCAGGGTTGGCAGACCACTCTCTTCTCCACCAGCACAATAACCAACTCCACCACCACAGAGGAGGTGGCGATCGACCACTGTGCCTCTGGATGTGAGGAGGGACATGGTCAACTGCTTCCCATCCTGGGAAAAGCGACAAAGGTGCAAGCACTGCACAGGACAGTTCCACAGGACTGTGAAGAATGCAATGTCCATCTCTGCCTGAACAAGGACAGGAACTGTTTCCATGATTACCACATGGCATAATAAAAAGAAGAAGAAAAAGTCACTGAAAACAATCACAGTTTTAATAAATGAAGAGGCTGATGTTCTTATTATCACCTTAACTGCTGTTTTCATGATTACCACTTGTCACAACAAAAGAAAAGGTAGCAGGTTGAAAAAAGTAAGAGGCCAATGTTTTTTACAGCCTTAACTGCTGTTTTCATGCTTACCACTGTTCATAATAAAAGAGAAAAAAAGAAAGAGGCCTAAAGAGGCTGATGTTTTTGCTATATCGCCAGAACTGCATGTAATGCCCATTGTATCATTTACGATACAAATATTTTTTGTATTTTTTTAAAATTTTGTGAAAGAGCCAAACAAAGGTTCCACTGGTGAACTATTCAACTGTGGAAAAAGAGGCCTTTGTGATGATTCTTGCCCTTCTCCACTTCCAAGTTTATCTCAGTGCAAGTTCAACCCCAGTGGTGGTTTATACCGACCACAATCCCCTAGTGTTTTTAACCCGCATTGGTGAATCAGGTGAATCATAAATGAGCTAAGAGCAAACTGCAGAATGTTGAACCATAATATAGAATTTAGTATTTACTGAAGGATGGATATCTCCTTGATATGTTGCATCACATTTTCAAGGAAACCCTCTACACAGGAAATTTGAGAGACTCAAATGCAAAAAAAGGGAAAAAATTACAAACTACAAATGCACAGTAAATACACACTTTACTCATCCTCTCCCCCACACCCACAGACCTCACTGTCCTACAAGAAAAACAATGGAATTGGATACCATGACCTGGATAACAAATTTAATAATATCAGCACAAAGCAATTTTCAAAATGACTAATTAAAACCATGAGCAGGTTATTTTGAGATGAGGAGTCCTGAGGCAGCGGAAAGAAGTATCAGTTCACAGACACAGAAAAAAGGATATTGTATAGATCAAAGTGGATGTAGTGAATTACATGAAATCATAAACAAATGTGAAAGATAACTACAGTAAACAAAATGACACACGGGAATGTATCGAAGCCACATAAATTGTCTTCTAGATTTAAGTTGCAACCATTTCAGTGATTCATACATAAAGCAATGGTGAATTCTGTGTAGATTGGAAACAAATCTACACAGAAGAATTCTACACTACATTGACAGGTCTCTTGTTTCATAATGACTCATAACATGTCAGAGGAAGCAGCTGACATTGGTTGCATCTCGATTTCATTTCGGAAATATTCTTCATTTGTATTTGCAACAACAGGAACACCAACAGGATACCACAGGACCAACAAATGCTGTTAGGGATAGAAAACATAAAAATGAAAGATAATTAACTAAACAATGTATTTTAAGGCAACACAAAATTTTACATGAGTGAGGGAGACTAAAAAACTAAACAGGATGCACTGGTGCTCCTACCTGTCTGAGGGTTCCCTCTGTGAGGCAGATCTTGATGACGGCCCAGATGGGGACTACAACCACAGAGGACAGGGCCATGGTCCAGCCCAGACCATAGGCCCACTTTGGGTACACATAGCCCCCATTGGATGTCAGTGGCTGGTAGTCCAGACAGAAGAAGATGAGGCAAACCTTGAAGGAAAAGCACTAGAATTAATTACTACCTCTGTAGACAAACAAGCTGCATTAACCAGAGAAGTCAAACTTGAATCAAAATCTATATGTGCAGGCTTTTTACACCAATCAGTTCAGCTCATAGGAATGGATTTTAATATCCATAGAAATCAGCACTTCCTTGATTTAAATGGAGAGAGGGGAGAGAACGTCATCAGGGTCTTCAGGTGAGCACCCTCCTTCACTGGTGATCATCACTATCATTAGTTATGGCAAAATGAAGCTTCATGCAGTCATAAAAATAATTCAGTGACTCAGTAAATATCAAAGTAATAAAAAGCTATAATACCTTAATATAATCTCTGAATATCATTTACTGTAAGTTGTTGTTTGAGTGGGTTAAACCAAAATAAATGCTTAAAAAAAATCACCTCTTACTTACAACTCTTTATCTTAAATGTACATGTATTGTTTAAGTTTATTCTCGATAAAAAAACAGTATTTCAATTACAAATTACATTAATCATATGTACTTGATATGTTTTATACATCCATCCATTTTCTACCACTTATCCTCATATAGGGTCGTAGGGGGGCTTGAACCTATCCCAGCTGTCTCAGGGCGAGAGGCAGGGTACACCCTGGACAAGTCACAATTTTTTAGACATTTCAATTAAAATAATTGTTTATGGAATAAGTATACAGATTATTCATTTCTACCCAGTGTTTTTAAGCTTTAACAACAGTGTAAAAAAATCAAGTAAGTTGACATGCCTAAATGATTTCATCAACAACTGCACAGAGTGGAAAGTGGCTCCTCCATGTTCTCAGTGCTTCACGCAGAGGAAGAGAAAGGAAGACAGCGTTTCACACAAACAGAACATTTTTGACCTAGTCCATAGCTAGCTTTTAAAATGTAATCCACAGCCAAACTTTGAATCTGTCTCTCTGTCCGTATCACTGTTTTGTCGTAGCTGTCTTACGTTACGTGGTTCACCATTCCAACACAGCAAACAGAGAAGCTAGCAAGATACTGCTACACCTGGTAACAAATTTGTCTCAGCGTATAAAATTTCTTCCTTGTATTCAACTGAAATGGTAAACTGTCACTTTAACCGCTTTTATTCTGTCTCTCTTTGCTCTTGTTAATGTCCGTGCTTCCCTACAGTAGCTTCAATTTCCCAAGTTGGGATCAATAAAGTAATTCTATTCTATTCTATAACTCCACTAGGCTTTCCCTAGCCACAACTTCTCTGCGGCTCTGTGGTGAATTTTCAGTTTTTCCATTCATGTTAATCTGCTCTTTTTATGTGGTAAATAATTTTCATTGACTGTTGAGTCAACCTTGCAACCATCCCCCACAGGGAATAGTTTGGTCATCCATTTTATTCTGGTGACAATCTGCCTGCTCTAACCACTTTCCTTTACAATGTTTATGGATTTCTGATGATTCAGCCATCAATGTGGAAGAAGAGCTGGTAGCACAGACGATGGCTCTGTACCTTGTGCGTATTGATTAGCACGTCTCTGGCAATGCATTTCAGGTTAGTTTGTCCAAGTAGACTTACTGTTGCACAAATTATCATGTTAATGCATTAACTTCGACAGCCCAAGTTTTCATAAATGCTTATTATTTTTTCTATCACTATTAATATTTTCCTTGTTAAATACAGTATTTGGGTTACAGTTATAGTATAGTTAGTATAGGTATGAGTCAACATTTGTGTAAATTTAAAAAAAAAATTGCCAGTACCCTTGAGTTACCACATTCAAGAGAATATCAACAACATGAAAAAAAATAATGCAGGAAAAAAATAAATGTAACCTAAATTAAAATAGTTATTTTATTATAAATTTGATGATCTAATCACATTGCATCCTATCCAATGTATCAAATGAATCAGGTTTTTGTTGTCTGATTTTCTAAATATAGACATTAGGAGTGTGTACAAAATTCCCCTTCCTGCTCCAGTACAGCCCAGTTTTTACAGACTGATTTTCAAAGCTATGGAAATTGATCTTACATGGAGTCACAAAAGAGAAATACACATGCCACGGAGAAACTCTCTTCATCTTACTGTTACAGGTTGCCTCACCACAGTTTTCGTTATTTCATGTCATTTCTGCTTTGTTTCAGACTCCAGCAGCTGTCAACAGTGTATAACTCACCAGGCAGATCACAGGAGTGAAGTAACGCCAGCACAGTTTGAAAATAATCCAAGGCCTCTGTCCTGTCATATCTTCAACTGCATCACACAGCTGCTCAGCCCCTGCATGAATATTACAGTTTGTTAGTAACAAAAGGACAGGATGTCCTGGTGCAGAAGTATATCGATAGTATGACAATTGACAGAGCTTCTATTTTTGTTGGACGTCAGACCACGGTGCATGAATTCAGCACAGAGCAGATCGTGTGGGACAGGATGTCATGTGCAGACACAAAAGAAAACCTCCGGTTGGTTTTCTGTGTCCGTGTTCACGACAGATCATATGATCAATTTTCTTCAACTCAGTAGACACAGGGTGGTTCTCTTTCACTGATGTGCCTCGCGAATCCAGCTGTCCAGCGGAGCTGCAGCAGGTGGATCTGGTGCATACTGACGGACATCGACGGATGTCTGTGTCGTTCTGCATCCAGTGGAAATCCATGGGTTAAATGGCTTAGACAGCAAAGTTAATTGGATGCCGTTTTTTGACACAATGCCTTGTAGAATTTCTCAAGTCGACTCGCGTAGCAACGTGTCTATCAGCAGTGAGCATTTTTTTTCCAGACACTTGTCAGTCTGCCATTAGTTATAACAGAACTTGATGTAAAGCAGGTGTACATTTCATATTTGGAGCTTGATTGTGACATCATACTTTGAGGTAGAAAGACCTCTGACCTTTTGTGTAGACCCTAACCTTTCAACATGTGATAACGGTTTTCATACAAAGGGACTTTGTCAGGGCTGGTTGCGTTGGTTTTGTGCCTACTGAGGGGCTGAAGAGGAGAGGAGCAGAGTGTGAGAGTGAGAGCGTGTGGATATCTGACAGAAAATGACACTGAATACACATTTTTGTGAAGATTTAGGCTTTTAAAGGCTGTGGTCTTAAACTTTTGATCAGATGATGAACAACCTATTTCAGTTTAACCCTCTGTACATTTCTGCAAAAAAGATGGATAAAATGCGATAAAATTTGCTGCGTTGATGCAAATGGTACAAAGTCTTCACAGGGTGTTTGTTTTTTGGTTAATTATTGTATTTCATATTTATTTTTTTTCCTAAGTCTTCATAGCACTGTAGAAAATTTTAAGCGACAAAAATGTCCCATTGACTCCCATTCAAAACACAGCCTTTTGGAGGTTGATATTTGATTTTTTTTTTTTTTTGTATTTTTCATCAGTAAAGGTCAAAAAATATTTTAAGTTGCATTTTTTGGGGATTTGTGCCAGTTGGCACCATTTACCCATGGTGCAACAGGCCTCCCATTAAGCCCTGTATTTCAGTGAGGCACATTCTTACTCATTCTATTGGAAAATTTATATTTGCCACTGTTTTCAGGATTATCTCAGATGGATGACGTGTGTGTGTGTGTGGAGGGGGGTTCAAAGGGAGATTTCAAGATCAAAATCTTTGAAAGTCAAAATGCAAGCATGTGTGTGTCTGTGTGCGCACTGCATGTGCACAGAGATCAGACACTTACATGCACTCTTCAACTATCAAATATCAACCTCATTTCAAAAGCTTACCCCTAATGAACCCAAACAAAGTTAGATTTTGTTTACACAGGTGTGATCACAGTCTAAATTTAGATATGTGTCACTTGGATCGAGTCTCATTTCACCCTAAACTGTCAGGATGAGCACACCGAGATACACCATTGCAACTGTTTTTGTCTTGAATATCAATCAAAGTGTAATCTCAAAAACTGGCATTTAAGGGGTTAAAATTCTGAAAAGTAATTCATATTTGATATGTATGATAAGGACTGAAGTTGACAATAGTATTCATAAAAATTCTAACAATACATTAATTGGTAATATTTTTATAGCATTCTTTGCGGCATGGACATTTTTATCCACAAGGGATACAAACGGATACCGATAATGGTTCTTTGCAGTAAATTACTACTTACTCATATTTTTTTTGTCTCACTCACATTTCTCCTTTTTGCATTTTGAAGCACTACTTAGAACCTTTTTGAGATCCAACAGTGCAAAATGTGAATTTTTGCAATTTTTCAGCTGATATTTTTTGTTCAGGAATATACTAATCTCTTTATAGACTGGGAATCGTTCAAAATTTTGGATACAATGCCAGTTTCGATGCCTTTGTTTTGGTACCGGTTCCAGAACAAAACTTTTTCGATACTATGTGATTCAAAAAGACATTGAAATTTGGCTCCCCTTAATATGTCACCTGCAGACAGAGGGTGAATACTGGCACATTCAGACAGACGATATCAGGAAAACAATGTGTTTTTGAACATTAAAGCCAAGTCAAGTCAATTTTATTTGCATAGCCCAGGGGTTCTCAACCTTTTGCAAGGTGGGCCCCCCCAAAGCTGGTTCAGTGCAGTTGGGGCCCCCCTCCTCCCGGCACCACCCACTCATCACCCCCCATCCGTCCAACTACACCACCTTTCATCGATAGATAGATAGCCCTAGGTTAGACTATTATTATTATTAGGCTCACACTGTTATCATTATTATTAATAATAATAATTAGTAGTAGTAGTAGTAGTAGTGATAGGCCTATTATCATTACCAGGTTAGGTTAGGTTACTGGGTTACTGGGCTATTGCTATAATAATTACATAATGTTACACACTTTTTATTGATATTTTTATTGATATTGAGGCTATCATTATAATTGGTGTGTTTGATTTGTTTGCGTGTTATAATCACTGTTTTGCCAGTTCATACTTAAAAAGAACTAGCTCAAAGTTCATTTCACACATATGAAAATGAACTAGTTCACGTTAACTTTAAAAAAAAAGAAAAAGAAAAACTAAGTTCACAGTCCTAAAATGAACTACTTCACATTCGTTACATTTTTTAAATAAATCAGACACTATGTTACTCACTATGTTACACTTGTTCTTAACCATGCAAGCAGGTCAGTTGAGAACTAACTCGCATTTGCAATGACGGCATGGACACCAGGCTCCAGACACCGTGCTGGCTCGGTCTCAGCACCGGACTAGCTCAGCCGTACCGGCTGGCTCCGCGACACTTTTTTTATTTATTTTATTTTGATAGGCTCCAAGGCACTGGACTGTCTCTATGGCATAAGTTCATAAAACTCTGCTAAGTGTTCTTGTAGCAGTATGGAGATCTGTGGGCTGTAAGTGGCACCACCACGGCCAACCACTAGGGGTGCAGACTTATAAAAGGGGTGATTTCCCCCACCGCCAGTCCTCTCTCTCTGCTCCTGTGACTGGTGACGTCACTTCCGCGCCGGGGCGGCGGACCCTTGATGCAGTTTGTCTGCTCACATGCTGTCGGTGACTCTTGTGGCAGGAGAATAATTTTCGGTTGCGCCATGGAACTTATAATTTGGTGCCTCCCAGACTCCTGTGTGTGCTACTCAATGGCCTGCTGTGGTGAGTGTCTTCCTCTCTGCACTGTTGATCGCTGCCCGTGACTGCAGTTAATTCTAACGTGACTGTAGGTAAGCGTCGATAGCCGTGCAGCACCCTCTCGCTTCCTCCCTCGGATGTGTCATGATTAGCTGACCTTGCTATTGGTATGTAGTTTGCTGATATTCTTCACTGTGGTTTCTATGTATTTGTTGTCAATTAACCACTTTGTCGGGTCTTTAGATCCCCTCTGTCGGCGGTGCGCGGGTGACGTCAGCATCAGCTGGCTGGGTCGTGTGACTGACAACGTGCCACATTGGCACCATCTATAGGGGACTACTGCTGTTTTGTCTTTCGTTTGCTTTGTTTTTGTTTTGTTTCTTTTTGTGTTGTTTTCCTTTTTGGTTTGTACTGGTTCCTGCTGCTGCTCCTCCGCTGGTTCCTGCCGTTGCTGCACGTGCATCGGTGGTATAGAGATTTTGCACTGATCTTACCTTGTACCTTGATCTCACCTGGTTTGTTAAGTTATGTTGTTTGCCAACTGTGTGCTTTGTTCAGATTTTGGTGCTTTTGATGTGTTTGCGTGTTAGTTAAACCGCGCTAATCCCCCTGTTTCTCTTTTGTTTCAGTTACTGAGGCCCGGTGGTGGTGCTGGTGGTCTGGTGACGGGATCCCCCCCCCTTTTCTTGCGTGCTGTGCTGTGCTCCCCTGGGTTTTGGGTCCCCCTCACAGAGAGTGTATGTGTGCAGGTGGCTGTCACAAGTGGCTGGGTGTTTATTGTTTATTTTGGTTGGGTGTCTCTGCACCAGTCATTACTTCCCTGCTCACCGGTAAGCCTCAGTACCTGTTTTCTCCAATTAGTTTGTCCCTGAGTGAATGGTGTTTTATTGTGTTTTTTTTATTTTTTATTATCCATTAGTAGTAATAAAGCCTATGCATCTCTTTTCCAAGTGGACTTGTCTCTTGCCTTGAGTAAAACGGATCTGCATCTTTTTAAGGTATAGTGGGTCAAAAACTACTTCCTGGGGCGAAATTCCCCAGGTGGCGTTGTTGGCAACAATCTGGTTAAAGATATAAAATCATTAAAGTTATAGACTTTCCTAAATCCTCCCTCTTGCCACACTCTGCAACACTGGCTTCAGCATCAGCCGCACTGGACCACCACAGTGACTGTCATAGTGTTTGGTGAATGTTCACCGTTCACCGAAAATATCAACGCATTCAGTGAATGTCATTCATACACAACGCTGGTTACAATCCAACCGCTTGCATTTTGACATGGGGGGACTTCTGCATCTCTTTTGTAAGCTTCTTATAGCAAATGAGTCAGTTTTTTCCCCCTCTCATCCCCCCGAGAGAGTGTCCCCCCCGGTTGAGAACCACTGGCATATCTCAAAATATGAATTTGCTTCAGAGGGCTTTAAAATCTGTACAGGATATGACACCCTCTGTCCTTTACAAACTACCCTCACATCGACTAACATGCAAACATTTACTCAAATTTGCACCTTTATTTCTGGGCAGGGTTATGTGAAGAACTATAGGATAATTGAAAAATGGCATTTATATCACTTACCAAAGGCCCAGCCAACAGCCACACACTGGACCACCGACACAAATAATACACATATTCCACTAGCACCATAGTAGTCAACCAGCTCCAACAGGTACACTCCTCCCTGTGAACACAAAGAGGTATATATTTGTAGTGTCACCCAGATTACTCACTAAGAGGAGAATATGAGAATATGCTGGGAGTTAGCTGCTGTGTTTGGATAAGGTTACGCAGGCCTGTGTAGTACCTGAGTTGTTAGAGAGATCTGTATGATGAAGATGATGGAGCAGAAGACGACGAGAAAGATTTCTCTCCGCCAGGGTCTGCGCATCTGTCCTGGAAACATGTCAATGACTGATGACATGATAGCTTCCAAACCTGTAAACTAACACACACACACACACACACACACACACAGAAAAGAGAATATCATCAGCCTATGCCCAATGTAGTGTATGCTGTCCAGTGCAGTGAGGAATGCAGTGAATTATACATTGGAGAGACCAAACAAGAGCTCCACAATTGTATGGCTTGTTTCCCCCAGTATGGTGTGAGTTTATCTTGTTCCTGTCTCTCCCGTAAATGCCCATTTCTTGTCTCTGCCACCAGTCATCACCAAGCTGAATCTTTAGATAAGTGTTTTTGTTTCTTTGCCTCCTTTTTTCAGAGTTAGTGTAGATAGTATTTTCTCCCTTTTCAGGCTGAGCATCTTTGTTTTCTAGTTTAGTCTTTTTAGGTCAAGTTTTTTTTGTTCACCGATTTTGATTTAGTATCATCCCTTTTTCGGTGAGTACTTTGAGTTCTAGTTTTTTTTCCCTCCCTCTTTAGATAAGCATTTTGATTTATACACTCAACAAAAATACGAACGCAAGAAGAAAAAGTTTTAGTTATTTTTATGTCACAAAAAAGAGTAAATATCCAAAAATAACAGTACAATTTTAAAACAATGGGGGGGGGTCGATGGTCCAAGTTCACAAACGTCAACGAGTGTGTCCACCATTAGCCTCGCGCACCAGCGACGCATGGACATCGCCAGGTTGTCGATCATGACCTGCAGGATGTTTTTCCCATTCCCGTTCCCATTCCTGTTCCCATTCCTACTCGAAGTTGGAGGACATTCTGAGCAACTGGAATGGGCTGACGGACACACCTGTCCAGAACATCCTGAAGGTGTCCTGAAGCAGATGACAGTGGAATGATGCACATTCAGATGTGTTGCCACTGCTGCAACACGTAACCCAGCATTCAGCATGCCAATGGTATGCTCCCTCATCATTTGTGACATCTGTGGCACTTTTGACAAGTGACAAAAGTCCACATTTTGGTATGCTCTTTTATTGACCAGACTGTAAGGAGTGTCTGTGTACTGGTCACGTATATTGACCACCACTCTGCCTTGCTCTATGACTCTCATGAGTAGAAAAACTCAATCTGAGATTATAGTCAATATGAGTAGCCAAGCGAAACTAGCGTTGTGTCGTTTTGCAAACGCACTGAACTAAATCACTTCCTGAACTATTTTGTTCCTTTCTCAGTTCACTTGAGCTCAGTGTCAGTGTGGTGGCCAGGAGTTGAACTGCCTCGTTCGTTAGTTCATGACTCGTGAATCTTCGATGAACCAGCGAGGGGAGGAGAGGGGAGGGGCAACTCACTGAACAAACGAGTGATTCTAGCAGGAAGCTGCAGCGATTCGTTCACTGAACGAAGAAGTGATTCTTCCAGGAAGCTGCAGCGGGGGGGTGGGGGGGTGAGTAAGTGCTTCGGAGGAGGAGGAAGCCAGCGTCCTCTTCCAGTAGAGTCACTCAGTCAGTCCCACGGAAGCGGGGGATAAGCTCTCATGGCGCTGACATGTTTCTCTGAGCTAACTCTGAGCTCATATTAACAGACTGAAGAGCAGAGGAGAGGAGAGGAACGAGTGAGATTAACTGGTGCACACAGGGTGCATTTACATTGATATATATATATATATATATATAAATTTTATTATAATGTTTCGAAATTATAGATAACTATGTGAACTTTGCATGTCTTTTTCTTTGATCCGTTACTGGCAGCCATCTTACTTGCACTAGATATTGTAAGCCATCCTGAACACATGGTTACACAACATTAAGGCTTACCAAGTGGAAATTTATATTAATTAACATTAATTCCTTCAAAGCTTCAACATTTTCTTTGATCGGGATTCTTGGAATATAGCAACCTCAGCCAAACAGGCTCAAACAGGGTTAGGGGTTAGGTTTGTGTTTGGATATGGAGGCTGCAGGGGTCTCCACGAAGTGCACGGAGATATGAGACTTAAGTAAGTGAAAGGTGGGGTCTTGGGGTTAGCGTACCCCAATAGAGGTTAGGGAATAGGGAGAAGGAAGAAGGGGGGTGGGTGGTTTGAGTTTTGTGTTGTTAGGGTTAGAAAGGTTAGGGTGAGGCGAATTAGAGTTAGGATCAGGGGTCATTTATGGGGTCATGAAGTTAGGATTAGGGAATAAACACCGCTTTGATCCCTTACACGGGGGGTGGGGGGGTATTTGATCCGTTACTTTCTTTTGCCCTCAATAAAATTTTATTTATGGCAAATTTTGTCGACAACACTAACTGGTGTTCTAGAAACGCATGTCAATTAACGTATTCAGTTGACTTTTATGTGAAGTTTTGTCGGGAACAAGGTATTTTATCCATTTGCATAAGTCAAAAAAAACCTCTTGTTTTATTGAACAGCAAATTCTTTGGTCCGTTCCGGCTTGACCAGGCCCAACATATTCCACATTTATTTCATATTTTTAAGGATGGTCTCGGTCATGGGGGTTCAGCTACAGATCCACCATAAACAGTTAGAGCATATCTCTATACATTATGTGAAAACTTTATGTGTCATCTTGGTGTTACCAGTGAGTCCAGTCCCAACAGAATGAGCATAATGAAGAAGCAGACGGCCCACAGCTGAGACATGGGCATCATGGCTACAGCCTGAGGAAATGCAATGAACGCCAGCCCAGGACCTGAGAGGACAGATGAGACATTTATATAGCTGTCCCTTCCTAACAAGAGTGAGAGGATACATTTGATTCTCATGTCTGTTAGAGTCAATAGTTTTGATCTTTAATCATACCTGATTCAACCACCATGTTTATGGGAATTCCCTGTTTGTGGGCCATGAAGCCCAGAGTTGAGAAGACTGCGAAGCCAGAAACAAAGCTGGTGGAACTATTGAGCAGACACAACCACAGACTGTCCCTACACACACACACACACACACACACACACACACACACACACACACACAATTTTAATACCATTTTGGACAACATAGTGGAACCACTCAGTGCTGTAGTTTACATGATATGCAGGTATATGCCATATACCCACTAGAAAGTATCTAGAATTACCGTATAACCAAATGTGCAAAGACATGTATTAGCATGGATTCTAGGGGTGCATTGACAGGAGCCAAGAGAGGCCTCCAATACAATTATAATACTGACAAAATAATATAACAATCAGTAATAAACTCACAGTCATACATGTACTTTATTTACAATGTATTGGTGACACTAAGTTTTTATTTTTTATCGTTGGAAACATCTCTCATTGCCCTCCCCCCCTCTATTTATGTTAAATGGTTCAGTCCACCTGCTCCGTCAGACAGCCTGCACAGCGTGTGAAGCTTCCATGATGGGAAGCCACATGCACGACGCGGGAGACAGGATGTAACGGTGTATCAACAGGTGATTTATTAAAGTAGGCAACAGGAGAACCACACAAGCTCAGCGCTCTTCCAGACAGGGAAGGGGAGCGTGCGTCTCCAGGCTGGTAGGAGCGTACGCCGGGAGTCCCTTCTCTGGCTGCACAAGCTAAGGGGGGGGCGAACAGTTCTATGAAAATATTAACGAAACACTCGCTAAGGTGAGTATCAAAATTACAAAATAAAGAAGAGCACAAGGCTATGGAAATTTACAAAATAAAAGTCAGCACAGGTCTGTCACAAAATAAACTAAGGATGCTCACAAAGAGGATGACTAACACTAGTGTACTAACACTACTGAACTGACTACTAAACTGACGTTGTTTTGCTAGTCTACTGGCACTGGCACTCTAACTATGAGGCTGTGAAAATATTAACAAATAACCACTCTGGGGTGCGTTTCCCAAACAATGACGGAAGTTAGCATGAAACCACTGTAGCATAAATAGTCTAGAGCAGATTAGACAATCATTAATTAATATCAAATTATGTATTTATAAACAATATCTTTAAGTTATTGATCATAAACCAAAAATTACCTTTAACAGTAGAAATTATCAGGCATGTGAATTTGACATTAATTAATAGACTCTCTTAATCTCAGGGTGCTACGGAGTTCTTGACATAGTGTACAGTGATTCAATAGCTTTATATACACACACAAATCAAATAACAGTTCTTTATAAATGAGATGTTTATTTGACAAACTATAACCAGACTACTACTGTAAAAGAAAATAACTAATAATAAATGATTAGTTTGACAAACTAAATGACCAGGTTACTAACAGATATAATAAAATAGAAAATAAAAAAAATAGAATAAAGGAAGATTGATGGAAGATACATGCCACTGACTCACTGTGACAAAAATGGAATGAATGATTAAACAAAGGCAAAGTTCAAAGGATGAATATCTGATTAATTAATTAAATTTGACCAGTTAAATTCAGTTGTGGTTATCTAGACCAAATTAAGTATTAGGCTGTTACCAAAATTTGGTTTAGGTTTGGTGGCGTTCAGCAGTTGAGAGTTTGAGAGGCATCAGAGAAGACTGTGAGTAATTTACTATTCAGAATTGGTTTAGCATTTTACTGATATCTTACTAAATATTATTAAGTTTGCTGGATTAAGCAACTAAATTCAGGCCATTTAATTTAGCCTCTACTCTTTAAACTCTTGTAACTCTTTAATATATGCAGTATATCACCGTTCCTGGATGGATGGGAGTGAGGAGTGGCTGCAGGTTCTGTCTGGATCTGCTGGATCTCTGCAGGCAACTTCGGCTTGAACGTCATCAGTGGCTCTTTTGGGCATCGGTGGACATCTCTGGACAGTTCTGGACATCTTTGGTCGTCTCTGAACATCTCTGGTTGACGTGGCTCCATCTCAGTCTCTCTCTGTGTGTCGCTCCTCTTCACAGCATAGTCTCTGTGCCCTTGCTTCAATTCCCCCCCCTTGTTGGTGGGGGAGGTCGGCTGGATTCACACCAATGTGTCGACCGACAGTCTTTTCTTCTTTTAGTTTCTTCATGACGGCTGGGGTCATTTTCTGCAGCCTGTGTCTGAGCAGAGGAGCTGGCTCACATTTTCAGGGCAAAGGAGTAGACAGAGGAGACAAGATGGTCTTGAGGTAGGATGCCGAGTTGGAAGGTTCTGGATAGGCTGTTCTTCATGCCATGAGGTGCTGGATCCTGAGGAGGCCATTCAGAGACAGCATTCAGAGTCTTTCAGTCATATCTGGAGCAGGTTGAAGATTCTGGAGAGGTTGCTCTTCATGTCATGAGGCGCTGGGCCTGCGGTGGGACAGCATGTCTCTGTCTCTGGGTCATCATTGTTTCCCTCCCCCTCCCAGCATGTGGGAGAGGGAGAACAGAGATGCAGTGGAGAGGATGAAGACCAGAACTTGACTGGCTGAAGGGCTGAAGAAGAGTAGAGAGAGCGCTCAGACCAGCTGAGGCTTTTTATGATCTTTGTTGAAGGTCCAGTGGGGGTGTGACCACTGGTCCCTCCCCATCCACCAAGTTAATTGAGATGATATTCTTTTAACTTATTTAATGTTAATACTGCTGTGTTTTACTTAATTAAAGTTTCTCTATGTGAAAGCTCCCTCTCTCAGCTGCAGATCAATACCAAACACCCTATAATAGGAAACCACAGAACAAAACTTGACCAATTGAATCGAAATTAATCAACAAATTAACCAACACAGATGAACCATGGTATCAGAGCATGTAGGAAGGTGTACTACAACAGGCAGATCTATGTATAATTGTGTCTGTAGAGTTAATCCACAACTAATCCCACATTTAGTCCTTATCAGAAGGAGGAAAAGGAAGAGGATCTATGTGGAGACTGATGTTTGACATTGTAACAGTGATACTTCTATGACAGTAGCTGAGGAATGAAAGCATAGTTAACCATTAGAATCTTAATGTAATGTTCTGTTCCAGGCAGGGAGAAAGGAAGAGTCCACATTAAGCTTTGGATGTGTCTGGCAGGATTAAAGCAGGAATGTGGGGTGATAAAACCCCTCATTCTGGTGTATGTCCTGGAGTTCCTTGGGTCAGAGAGGAGGAACTGGTCTTATCTGTTTACTCTGCCAGTCATAAAACTTAAGCTTGAAGCACTTAGGTGCCACATAGTGTCAGATGGATTTCCTGGGGAGATACTCAGAAATGAGAAGAGTTAAGTTCATTATTTTATGCTCACTGATATGCTACACCACGGTAGTAAGTAGTACTTCTGAACGACCAAACTTCCCCTTTCGGACTGTTTCCCAAAAATCTCCAACTACCGTTGTACTATGTTGAAATGACATTAGTTTGAACTTGCATCGTCCGAACGACATAGTTTCCAGATGTGTTGGAAGCGTTTGGAGAGTACTTGGATGCATTGTTGAAAGTGTGTCAACGACAGAAACATAGCTTCATTTCCATTAAGCCAGTGTGACATCTTTAGCAACTTTGGGAAACATCCATCAACGTGATCATGTTCCCTACTCATTGAAAGCAAGAACTGAATGCAGTTTGTTTCATATAATTGCAATAAATTGAATATATAAAATACATCTATATATCCCCAGCTCCCCGGGCGCCTTACATGGCAGCCCACTGCTCCCTGAGGGGATGGGTTAAATGCAGAGGACAAATTTCATGTATGTAGCGATATATATGTGACAAATAAAGTATCTATATTATATACCTACAGCTTCTGTGACACTGTGGTGGGATGGGAGAGTGGTTCAAGCATGGGTGCTTTAACATTTCAATATGGTATTCAGTGAGGCTTGGGTTCAAATCCTGCTGAAGGCGATAAAATGTTTTACTTTTGCTGGCAGATACGATGTAGCCTTGTAAAATTTCTGACATTGTAATTGATTACTGAGTTGTGAAGATTTAACATGATTTGTTCATCAATTGTTGGTCACTACCTTATTCATCTGGACTGCTTTAATGATTACTTATTTTCAATTTAAAATCTCATGTGTAACTAATGTTATGTTACACACTGTCATTTGCAACTTAACTGTAACTGACAGAGATTTATATTTCTGTTCTTTTTATCTCATGGTTTATAAAAAATTGCACCTTGTATTATTATCTATTATCATATTTTATTATAATCTGCACCTTGCATTTCTCCTATATATCTATTATAGTATATATATATATATATATATATATATATATATATATATATATATATATATATATATATATATATATCTATATGTGTGTGTGTGTTTGTGTGTGTGTGTATATATATATATTTTATTGAATAAATGATGAATAAAGTATCTATCTATCTAATAAAATTATTTAACAGTAGGCTATTTAAGTTGTAATTTGAAACTTCTAGGGCTACACAAACATTTGTGTTTAAAACATAACTTGCATGTTTTCACCTCAACTGTGAGGTGACATTTAAAGTGACATCCTTCATTCATGCTGTAGGTGGGGATCATACATCACAGGGTGACATGACATTTCAAGCCCCAAAAAGATGAAAAAGATATGACGTCACCGGAACAAACCTTTAATGACAGCTCCATGCTATTTGTTTGAATGACACAACTTTCTGATGCAACTTACGATGCATCATTCCAACTAAGCTTTTGGAAAACACTTGAGTCGTTCAACGATGCATTGGACTACGTTAGCTGCAAACATCTGAGGTTGCTTCGTTAGGACGATGCGGTTGGGAAACACTTGCGTCGTAGATCCATCATTCAAACTTAGGAAGTAGCCTAAGGAAGTTAGCAATGAACGTTTTGGGAAACGCACCCCAACTCAGGAAGGAAAAAACAACACCAGGAAAAGGAACTGAAATGCTACTCACTGGAGAGGATAAACTACAAATAAATCAATAATTAAAACTTACAAAAGAAATCACTTGGGAGCCACGAGGGGAACCACTGGAAGGGCTGGGAGAAACAGGTGACTGAGATTGCTACAGGACACATACCATGACGATCTTGCAACGAGACAGGGGACACAAGACTATTTATACAAGAGGTAAGGGGACACAGGTGGAAACAATCAGGGCAGGGCAAACAATCACAGACGCGGAAACACAGGAGGACAGGAAGCAAAGCAATCTGAAATGAGAGGGAGATTTTATTTATTATTTTATTTCAAAAATAAAACAGGAAATGACAAGACAACATGCAGGCACGAGACAAAAATGGGTAACTTAACCAAACATGGAACATTAGCCTGTTGGCTATTCTTAACATTCTTTCCAGTTATTCCATAACTTTTAATCTTGCTCACTTTTCTCTCCGTATTAGCTGACATTTCTGAAGAAAACTCCAGATTTATACATTCACTACTTCCTGTAAGAACGTGGCTCAGACACGAATTTATTCACAAAAAATTAACAAACGTTACAGGGAGGAATTAACACTCGAACATGACTGACAGAAACAGAAAATCTTTTCACAAGAAAGGCTATCAAAATTATCTAATAAAACAAAAAGACTCAGGCACTGCTGCTATTAAAGTTACGACTGAAAAGATACTGATCTAGCTGGAAATACGAACTTAAGGCACTCTTAAAAGAGTGGCTAAGTGGCTAAAAGAGTGGCTAACAACCAAAGTGACAAAGGAAAACACAGCTCAAGAGATAGATCACAAGACGGGAAACCTGACGTGGACAGGGATCAGTGGCTTTGAATTCGGCTGGTAGCTTGGTGACGTGGGCACACTGCAAACACAGACATTCATACACTGGGGAATAGGGAACAGCTGGAAACAATCGGAGGGGGCAGACAATCATCAGACAAGGGAAGGAGAGGAAGCTGTGACGCTGAAACAAGAGGGAACACAATTAATTACAAAATAAAAAGGGAAATACACAGTATAGACAGTACTGAGGGAACCAGTAACATTCCTTTTCATGGGGCTTAAATCCCTGCATACTTTTTGCAGCCACACATGGGGTCAGAGTATACCCACTAGAATAAACCAGACTATACCAATGGAACTACTAGCTGAATGACTTACTTCAAACAGTTGTTCTTAACTTTGTTGTAGCTTCCCAGTGTGATCAGGGTTCCTACTGCAACACTATAAGAGAAGAGGACCTGAGTACAAGCCTCTATCCACACCTAATGAAAGAGAAAGAAAGACATAAAACACTGTATGTATGTGTGTGTGTTTGTGTGTATATATATATATATATATATATATATATAAAAATATATGTGTCTCACCTGAAGGTCTTTCAGGCGAGAAGGATCTGGATAAAGGTAGTAGACCACACCCTGCCAGGCTCCTGGCAGCGTCACCCCCCTGATCAGCAGAATGGCCAGCGTCACGTAGGGGAACACAGCCGTGAAATACACCACCTGAAAAATTCAGTGGCTACTTAACTGGCCATATCCTGTCACTATAATGCTGCTCCTATCCTCCTGTTAGTTGTCTTTGGGTAGTCAAGTCAAGTCAAGTTTATTTGTATAGCCCAATATCATAAATTATGAATTTGCCCCATTGGGCTTTACAATCTGTACAGGCTATGACACCCTCTGTCCTTTACAAATGACCCTCGCATCGACTAAGGAAAAACTCCCCAAAAAAACCCTTTTAACAGGGAAAAAGAAACGGAAGAAACCTCAGGAAGATCAACAGAGGAGGGATCCCTCTTCCAGGATGGACAGACGTGCAATAGATGCCATATGTACAGAATAAAAACAATGAAAACACATTAACACTACATACAAAATTGTATGGAAATGTCCAACTCAATATAACAACAGCTAATATACAGTGTGTATATATAGAATTATATAAGAGTGTCCAAGGGGATGAAGAGCATCATCAAGCTATCAGCAAAGGATGAGAGGCATGTCCTCCTCTCCACCACGCCATCCAGAAGAAGCCTGGGCAGCACGTCCTCCTCTCCACCACGCCAACCAGAAGAAGCCTGGGCAGCACGTCTTCCTCTCTCCACCATGCCAACCAGAAGAAGCCTGAGCAGCACGTCTTCCTCTCCACCACACCAAACAGGAGAAACCTCCGCAGGATGACCTCGTCACCACCGCGTCGCTCAGGACCAGAAGATGAAGCCTGACTGGTCTGCACAACCACTACTCCACCAGGTAGACTGGGTCCATGGATACCTGTGAGATGAGAACGCACAGGGACTATGAGGCACAAAACTAATCTGCAGCATGTGTTAAAGGGAGGAAGAGTAAACACATACTCTTCTCCACCACCCTAACAGATACAACCTGAGCAGCATCGCCTCTTCTCCATCTCACCACCATCACGAAGGACGAAGCCTGGATGACACCACCACCTTCTCACCAAGTAGCCTCAGCTCACGGACACCTGGGAGCTGAGAGCACAGGGACTCCGGGGAAGAAGATGAGTTTGTAAAATGACTTAATGGAGGCATCGAAATGAAGAAGAAGAGAAGCTCAATGTGTCAGAGGAAGTCCCCCGGCAGTCTAGACCTACAGCAGCATAACTAAGGATTGATCCAAGACAGCCTGAGTCAACCTTGGATCAGTCCTAACTATAAGCACTATCAAAAAGGAAAGTCTTAAGCCTACTCTTGAATAAGGGGATGGTGTCTGCCTCCCGGACTGAAAGAGGGAGTTGGTTCCACAGAAGAGGAGCTTGATAACTGAAAGCTCTAGCTCCCATTCTACTTTTATAAACCCTAGGAACCGCTAATAGTCCTGCATTCTGAGAGCGCAGAGTTCTAGCAGGATTATAAGGCACTATTAGCTCTTTAAGATAAGATGGTGCCTGACCATTCAGTGCCTTGTAGGTGAGGAGGAGGATTTTAAATTCTATTCTAGATTTTACAGGGAGCCAGTGCAGAGAGGCTAACACTGGAGAAATATGGTCTCTTTTCCTGGTTCTGGTCAGAACACATGCTGCAGCATTCTTGACCAGCTGGAGAGTCTTTATGGACTTATTAGGGCAGCCTAATAATAAGGAATTGCAGTAGTCCAGCCTAGAAGTTATAAAAGCATGGACTCATTTTTCTGCATCGTTTTGGGAGAGAATATGCCTGATTTTTGCAGTTACGCAGATGAAAAAAAGCTGTTCTAGCTGTTTGTTTCATGTGGACGTTGAAGGACATATCTTGGTCAAAAATTACGCCTAGATTCCTTACAGTGGTGCTCGAGGCTGGTGCAAAGCCACCTAGAGTAAATAAGTCATTAGATAGGTTATTTCTGAGATTTTCAGGGCCAATTAGAATAACCTCAGTTTTAGCTGAATTTAACAACAAGAAATTGTGCGTCATCCAAGTTTTTATATCCTGAAGACATGTTTGGAGTTTAGCTAACTGGCTGGAATCGTCTGACTTAATTGACAAATATAGCTGAGTATCATCTGCATAACAGTGAAAGTTTATGGAGTGTTTCCTGATAACATTGCCTAAAGGAAGCGTATATAAAGTAAACAGAATAGGCCCAAGCACAGAACCTTGAGGAACTCCATAACTGACTATGGACTGCATGGAGGACTCATCATTAATGTGAACAAACTGTAATCGATCCGATAAGTAGGATTTGAACCAGCTTAAAGCAGTTCCTCTGATGCCAATTAAATGTTCTAATCTCTGCAACAGGATATGGTGGTCAATAGTATCATATACAATGGAGCCAGCTTTCTATGCTTTACTATCTTCTTTTTTAGAGGAGCAACAGAGTCTAGAGATGCTCGCAGAGAGTCTGCAGCACTATCTACCAAATTATCAATTTGAGTAGGACTGAAGTCTGAGCACTCAAGTATATTGATATTAGGGATTGAATTAAAAGCTAATGGAATTATATCCTTAAACTTGGCTACAGCACTATCAGATAAACATCTAGTGTACATGGATTTACCTGGTGGAGTGTAGTCCAGAAGAAAAAATTCAAAGGTTAACAAGTAATGGTCTGATAGGAAGGAATTCTGTTGGTGGACTGATAAATGTTCTACTTCAGTGCCGTAGGTCAGGACCAGGTTGAGGGTGTAGCATATGAATGAGCATAAAATAATGAACATAACTCTTCTCATTTCTGAGTATTTCCCCAGGAAATCCATCTGACACTATGTGACACCTACGTGCTAAAGGGTTAAGTTTTATGACTGGCAAAATAAACAGATAAGACCAGTTCCTCCTCTCTGACCCAAGGAACTCCAGGACACACACCCCAGGAGGAGGACTTTTATTGCCCACATTCCTGCTTTAATCTTGCCAGACACATCCAAAGCTTGATGTGGCCTCTTCCTTTCTCCCTGCCTGGAACAGAACATTACATGAAGATTTAATGGTTAACTATGCTTTCATTTCTCAGCTACTGTCATATAAGTATCACTGTTATAATGTCAAACATCAGTCTCCACATAGATCCTCTTCCTTTTCCTCTTTCTGATAAGGACTAAATGTGACATGTGGGATTGGTTGTGGATTAACTCTGCAGACACAATCATACATAGATATGCCTGTTGTAAAACACCTTCCTACATGCTCTGATACCATGGTTCATCTGTGTTATTTAATTTGTTGATTCATTTTGATTCAATTGGTCAAGTTTTGTTCTGTGGTTTCCTATTATAAGGTGTTTGGTATTGATCTGCAGCGGAGAGAGCGAGCTTCCATATAGAAACTTTAATAAAGTGAAACACAGCAGTATTAAGATTAAATAAGTTAAACGAATATCATCTCAGTTAACTTGGTGGATGGGGAGGGACCAGTAGTCACACCCCCACTGGACCATCAGCAAAGATAATAAAGAGCCCCCGCTGGTCTGAGCGCGGGCGCCACTCTTCTTCAGTCCTTCAGCCAGTCAAGTTCTGGTCTTCATCCTCTCCACTGCATCTCTGTTCTCCCTCTCCCACATGCTGGGAGGGGGAGGGAAACAATGATGACCCAGAGACAGAGACATGCTGTCCCACCGCAGGCCCAGCGCCTCATGGCATGAAGAGCAACCTCTCCAGAATCTTCATTCTGCTCCAGATATGACTGAAAGACTCTGAATGCTGCCTCTGAATGGCCTCCTCAGGACCCAGCACCTCATGGCATGAAGAACAGCCTATCCAGAACCTTCCAACTCTGCATCCTACCTCAAGACCATCTTGTCTCCTCTGTCTACTCCTTTGCCCTGAAAATGTGAGCCAGCTCCTCTGCTCAGACACAGGCTGCAGAAAATGACTCCAGCCATCATGAAGAAACTTAAAAGAAGAAAAGACGGTCGGTCAACACGTTGGTGTGAATCCAGCCGACCTCCCCCACCAACAAAGAGGGGGGGAAGAATTGAAGCAAGGGCACAGAGACTATGCTGTGAAGAGCAGCGACAGAGAGAGACTGAGATGGAGCCATGTCAACTAGAGGACCAGAGATGACCAAAGGTTTCCAGAATTCCCCAGAGATGTCCAGAGTTGTCCACAGATGTCGACCGATGCCCGAAAGAGCCAATGGTGGAGCCGAAGTCGCCTGCAGAGATCCAGCAGATCCAGACAGAACCTGCAGCCACTCCTCACTCCCATCCATCCAGGAACGGTGATATACTGCATATACATCTTACAGATATTAAAGAGTTTGATGATTAGACGCTAAATTAAATGGACTGAATTTAGGGCTTAATCCAGCAAACTTAATAATATTTGGTAAGATCAATCAATAGAATCAATAGAATAATAAACTTAAATTCAAACGAGAAAATTGCTCCACAGTCTTCTCTGATGCCTCTCAAACTCTCAACTGCTGAACGGTACACCAAACCTAAACCAAATTTTGTTAACAGCCTAATTCGGTCTAGATAACCACCACTGAATTAAACTGGTCACATTGAATCAATTCATCATTCATCCTTTAAACTTTTGTGTAATCATTCATTCCATTTTGTCACAATGAGTCAATCCCATGTTTTCACCATTAATCTTTCTCTATTCTAGTTTTTATTTTCTATTTTATTATTTCTGTTAGTAACCTAGTCATTTAGTTTGTCAAACTAATCATTTATTATTAATTTTCTTTTACAGTGGTAGTCTGGTTCTAGTTTGTCAAATAAACATCTAATTTATAAAGAACTTGGTTATGTGATTTGTGTGTGTATATAAAGTAATTGAATCACTGTACACTAGGTCAAGAACTCCGTAGCACCCTGAGATTAAGAGACTCTATTAATTAATGTCAAATTCACAAGTTTTCCCTGTTTTAGCAAAACTGGGTGGCGCCCTGATAATTTCTACTATTAAAGGCAATTTTGGTTTATGATCAATAACTTAAAGATATTGTTCATAAATACATAATTTGATATTAATTAATGATTGACTAATCTGCTCTACACTATTTATGCTACAAGGGTATGGTTAAAACAGTGAGTTGGTTCCTGAACATTCTGACAGAAGCCAATTGAATCTAACAGCGAGATAAAAGCAGTACCAAGGCTGTCACTGTCAATGTCCACATGAATATTAAAGTCACCTACAATAAGTACTTTATCAGTTCTCAGGACTAAAGTTGATAAAAACTCAGAGAACTCAGATAGAAATTCAGAATATGGACCTGGAGCACGGTACACTATAACAAATAAAACTGGTTTCTCTGTTTTCCATTTAAGATGAGAAAGACTAAGAACCAGGCTTTCAAAAGACATATAGTTTAATTTAGGTTTAGGTTTGATCGAAAGACTAGAATCAAAAATGGCTGCAACTCCTCCTCCATGGCCTGTATCTCTAGGAATATGAGTATTAATATGACTAGGAGGAGTGGATTCATTCAGGCTGACATAATCATCTTGACACAACCAGGTTTCAATAAGACAAAATAAATCAACCTGGTTATCTGATATTAATTCATTTACTAGTAGAGCTTTAGATGATAATGACCTGATATTTAAAAGCCCACATTTAATTCTCCTGTCCTGATTAACTATTTCAGCAGTGGATTTAATTTTTATTAAATTATTTTGTTCAACTCCCCTTTTGTTTACTATGGATTTAACTGATTTCAGTGGTCGCGGGACAGACACCGTTTCTATGGGGTTCTGGGTGGGTGACTGCTCTAATGGAAGCACAGAGAAGCATGTTAAACTACAACTCTGTCTCCTGGTCTCAACCCTGGTTTGTCATGGGTTAGGTTGACTAATAAACTTGGCCATGTTTCTAGAAATGAGATCTGCTCCTTCCAAAGTAGGATGGATGCAGTCTCTCCTCATCAGACCAGGTTTTCCCCAGAAACTGCTCCAATTATCAATGAAGTCCACATCATTAACTGGACACCACCTCGACAGCCAGCGGTGGAAGGATGACATGCGACTAAACATGTCATCAGAAGCCAAACTAGGGAGGGGACCAGAGAAAACTACGGAGTCCAACATTGTTTTAGCGTAAGCACACACCGATTCCACGTTAATTTTTGTGACCTCCGATTGGCGTAACCGGGTGTCATTACCGCCAGCGTGAATAACAATAGTCCCATATTTACGCTTATCCTTAGCCAGCAGTTTCAAATAGGATTCAACGTCACCTGCTCTGGCCCCCGGAATGCATTTGACTATGGTTGCCGGTGTCGCTAATTTCACGTTTCGAAGAATAGAGCTGCCAATAACCAGGGTTGGCTCCTCAGCGGGTGTGTCACTGAGTGGGGAAAACTTGAAGGGGTCGGTGGTGAGCCGTAGGCTGTTTAAAACTACGCTTCCTTTGGACAGTCACCCACTCTCCCGGCTGCTCGGGAGTTGCCGGGGGACGGCTAGCAGGAGCTACGCTAGGTCGGCTCACACCGGCTAGGGGCTGGCTAGCTACGGAAGCATAACTAGGACTTTGGATGGTGCGGAGCGGGGCTTCTAACTCGCTAAGCCTCGCCTCCAAAACCGCGAACATGCTACACTTATTACACGTACCATTATCACTAAAGGAGGCAGAGGAATAACTGAGCATGAGACACACTGAGCAAGAGAAAGCAGGAGAAGGAAGAGGAGAAGCCATGGCTATACACTGAGATAGCTGCTAAGCTAGGCTATGGAAGCTAGTTGTTAGCCGAAAAGAGCCGCTGGAAAACACCAACGAGTGACAGGGAAAGTCTGGGGAAGTTTTAGAGTGCTTGATAGGGTAAGTACACTATAAATGTACGGCAGGACGTTAACCGCTGTGGATTAAGACAGTAACAAAACTATTTTTGTGGCATAGCAGCTCAGAGTGCTGTAGGAAACAACAGAGTAGCAGCTGAGACCGGAAATGATGCAATACGCTTACCGTAAGGTAGGTTTGTATATTTTAATAATCAGCCCACAGTCAGCATTTAAATGTGAGCACTACAATGACAATGGATTAAAGTCAAAGTCAAAGTCAGTTTTATTGTCAATTCTGCAGCAGAATTGACATTGTGTCCATGGTGTGTGAGGGGGCAAAGTAGGGAGAGAGTTCAGCATCCTGACAGCCTGGTGGATGAAGCTGTCCCTCAGTCTGCTGGTCCTGGCCCTTCCTGATGGCAGCAGGCTGAAGAAGGTGTGTGACAGGTGGGTGAGGTCCTTTGTGATGCAGAGGGCTTTACGGGTGAGACGACAGGTGTAGAGGTCTTGCAGAGATGGAGGAGCGGTACCGAGGATCTTCTCAGCTGCTCTCACGATGCGCTGGAGGGTCTTCCTGCAGGATGTTGAGCAGGAGCCATACCACACTGTGATGTCCATGGTCAGGACGCTCTCGATAGTGCCTCTGTCAAAGGTGCACATGATGGGGGCTGGGACTCTAGCTTTCCTCAGCTTGCAGAGGAAGTAGAGGTGCTGATTGGCTTTTTTGGCCAGCGAGGTTGTGTTGATGGTCCATGAGAGGTCCTTTGTGACATGCACGCCCAGGAACTTGGTGCTGCTCACCCTCTCCACTGTAGCACCATTGATGGTCAGAGGTGCATGCTGGAGGCGTGTTCTCCTGAAGTCCACAGCAATCTCCTTCATCTTCTCCACGTTCAGAGAGACATTGCTGTGTTTCCATCACAAGGCTAGGTGGCTCACCTCGCTCCTGTAGTCTGTCTCATCGTTGTTCCTGATGAGACCTCCCACAGTCGTATCTGCGAAGCTGATGAGGAGGTTGGAGCTTTATGAAATTCTCTACTTTTATCAGCTAGTCTACTGCCAAGTGAAACTGGACAAGACAAATACTTGGAGTATCCAAATATTTTTGGAGAATTTAGTTATTCTCCAGGACAAACAACATTTGCACTTATACTGAAAGATAAATAGGTCAGTACCTCTCAGCCCAGGAATCATCCAGTTGATGTCAGCTCATGGAGTGGCTTACATTTGTTTGGGTGACACAAAAGCCTAAAAGTGGGTGTTTTATGCCAAATATGAGCTGAGTTCTAGCAGAGTGTGATTAGAATGTCTGGAGACAAACTTCAGCTTGGTTTCTTAACCCTAACCCTCAATATCTAACTAAAGGCATTAACGTTCTCTTAACTATAACCAAGTGTTTTGAAGCCCGAACCTACCAACACCAGAAATGCAGGACACAAAACAGGTCTCCATGTCATGTCTCCTGTTTTTTTTCTATTTCATACACATTTGTCAAAAACAAATTGCAGCACATAATCTATGAATTGTACAGGAGACAGGTGGCCCTTGAGTCCTCACACAAGTGTTCACAGACCTTTCCTGTGGATCGGACCCCTTTCCAGACGCAGAAATAGCTGGCCACCCAGCAGGCCAGGAGACACAGTAGCACCTCCCACTGTACTGTACCGACCTCCTCTATTCCTCCAGACATGGACAACACTCCTCTCCTGCATGGGGACACGAGAGGAATGATCATGTTTTACAAGAAAACAGAATGTACTACAGTGCTTAAGAAATGCACTAGCCCACCACCCAGTGTAGTGTTTGTCACCACTGCCCTAAAATTACAGTATTGCTGATGATCAAAATATTTTTGATTTTATTATTATTTTTGAGTTTCTGTAGTGGTTAATCCACCAGTACGTCGACACTCTTTAATCAAAATCATATATTTTACTGTTTTGTAAAAAAGCAGAAAAAAATATCAAAGCACCAAAATGGTGAAGCGTAGGGAACTCAGTGAGAAAGAAAGAGTCCCAGTTAAAGCTCTCCTTAATGCTGGAGGATCTTTGAGACTAACTGGGCATCTGCTCTAATACATTTGTTAAGCTCTGTATATACTTATACAACATCTGTTGTTGCTGACCTCTGTATTTCATTATGAGTTTGATGTGACAACACTGACTCACTCCCAGAACTCAGAGACTGAAGACTTGGTGAGATTTCCAGATGTCCAGTTTACTGTCAGGTTGTCACTTTGTATTGCAGTCCAGTTTGTGGAGGTGAGATCCACACATCTGTCTGTCGAGAAGAAGGCAAAGAATTGTGTTGATTGTTCAGTATTTCACACACACATGCTTAAATGACAGACAAAAACAGACATTCCTGACCAGAATGCAACTTTTCATACAACATACAAGCAGTGTTGTCAGACCAGGTTGGTGTTCCAGAAAGCAGGTTTAGTGAAAACTCTGAGGATGTTAACCCTGAAATGAGGGAAACTCTGGGTTTTCAGTTCCAGAAAGAGAGGTAAGTAAAACGCTGACTCAATCACCATGACAAATGACTCTGTGAAGCTACCCTGCTCACTGACAGGTTTTCTGTCAGAAGCCCTGAGTTTATCCTGTCTCCTCCTACTGCTGAGCCTCAAGCAGATTTCATGGTACCCGTATGTAGGAAATCCGACAGACATCGAGGCACAATTAATTCGAAATGCTTTTCACAATACCTTATGCTTTGATGTGCCGTCATTCTCCAATAAATATCTGTTTGAACAGTACAATTTTTCATTAGACTCAGTCATTTACCGCAACAACTTTCTCCGGCCACACATCAAATCTGACACCGCAGATGTGGGGTGTGTGTAAATATGTGGGGGTATATACACTATATTGCCAAAAGTATTTGCTTACCCATGCAAATAGTCAGAATCAGGTGTTCCAATCACTTCCATGACCACAGGTGTATAAAATCAAGCACCTAGGCATGCAGACTGCTTTTACAAACATTTGTGAAGGAATGGGTCGCTCTCAGGAGCTCGGTGAATTCCAGCGTGGAACTGTGATAGGATGCCACCTGTGCAACAATTCCAGTCGTGAAATTTCCTCGTTCCTAAATATTCCACAGTCAACTGTCAGCTGTATTATAAGAACGTGGAAGTGTTTGGGAACCACAGCAACTCACCCACGAAATGGTAGACCACGTAAACTGATGGAGCGGGGTCAGCGGATGCTGAGGTGCATAGTCTGAAGAGGTTGCCTTTCTGCAGTGTCAATCACTACAGACCTCCAAACTTCATGTGGCCTTCAGATTAGCTCAAGAACAGTGCACAGAGAACTTCATGGAATGGGTTTCCATGGCCGAGCAGCTGCATCCAAGCCATACATCACCAAGTGCAATGCAAAGCGTCGGATGCAGTGGTGTAAAGCACACCACCACTGGACTCTAGAACAGTGGAGATGCATTCTCTGGAGTGATGAATCACGCTTCTCCATCTGTCAAGCTGATGGACGAGTCTGGGTTTGGCGGTTGCCAGGAGAACGATACTTGTCGGACTGCATTGTGCCAAGTGTAAAGTTTCAAGTGTAAATGCTTCAGCATACCAAGACATTTTGGACAATTCCATGCTCCCAACTGTGTGGGAACAGTTTGGAGCTGGCACCTTCCTCTTCCAACATGACTGTGCACCAGTGCACAAAGCAAGGTCCATAAAGACATGGATGACAGAGTCTGGTGTGGATGAACTTGACTGGCCTGCACAGAGTCCTGACCTCAACCTGATAGAACACCTTTGGGATGAATTAGAGCAGAGACTGAGAGCCAGAGCTTCTCGTCCAACATCAGTATGTGACCTCACAAATACGCTTCTGGAAATATGGACAAAAATTCCCATAAACACACTCCTAAACCTGGTGGACAGCCTTCCCAGAAGAGTTGAAGCTGTTATAGCTGCAAAGGGTGGACCAACGTCATATTGAACCCTATGGGTTATGAATGGGATGTCACTTAAGTTCATATGCGAGTCAAGGCAGGTGAGCGAATACTTTTGGCAATATAGTGTATATATAGAATATATGAGAGTGCACATCCCTATCATCTCTCTCTCTCTATATAAATATATATATACGTATGTATATACGTACGTATGCATATATACATATATATACATATATATGCATACGCACGTATATATATACATATGTATATTTATATATGCATACGTATGCATATATACGTATATATATATATATAAAATCACTAATATTAGTAATATTTCAATCAAGAGGACATAAAAGAAAAGTATATTAGCTTATAAAGTATAAAAGTGTTATTATATTATATTGTATACTATATATGGGGGGGGTTAAATTACTCGTGGTCTACAGTACATGAAACATGAAATAGCCACTGAATGACAGTTTTTTAAGCTATTTTGTTTAATAAATCAAATATGAATAACACTAAAGAAAGGTACAATCATGACCAAATAAAATATACCTTACCTGTTTGAATGACGCATTTATATTTAATGTTAAGCTGCCTTCAAGTCCATTTCTCCGTTGTAGGATTGCCCCTACATGATAATCAGATTTTATTCTAAACCACTCCACCACTTTTCACCTGTGTGCTACAATTTCAATTAAGTATACCTCCAATTCTACAGGTGTAAAATATGTTGATTGTGCCTATTTTATCTCTGGATGCCATGGCGAATCGAGGTATTGGGGCTCCATTTGTGATGGCTTTTTACTGTTGTAGGTGCACACACTTAACTCAAGGTGAACGTACTCAGATTTGATCGAACTATTAATATCAGCTGTTCTGGAACCAGAAACTCAGAGTTTTCCATCTCAGGGTAAGTCAACTCAGAGTTCAGGATTAGACTCGGAATTTGATGAACCTCCTACCTGGAATACCCCCCTGTAGCTAGAGTTAGTATTGTTGAGCTGAGCTGCAGGCCACACCCTCTCTGCCTGGGTGCCTCAAGTCTGGGTGTGATTCCCATTCAGGGGATCAGGTGACGGTGACTGAGGAATCAGGGGAGTCAGAGGAGGCACTCTGAGTATGGTGAGCAGAGTGTGAGGACGTGTCTGAGGATGCTGAACATGGGAAATCCACAGGACAAACAGCTTGTCTCAAGCAAGGAAGAAGGAGTCGGTGAGCTGTCATTTGCAGTTAAATTAATGCAATTAATTAATTCATATCATGTTAAAATGCCTAGTAAAAACAATGTAAATAAATAAATAATGTATTTTAAAAGACTAAGAGGTTAAAAAGCTAAAAGTATGGATTATGTGTGTCATAGGAGGATAAAGCTGCTAAGGTTAAAATTATTACTGATAAAAATGTCTTTGTTTCAATTTGGGTGCTTTAAATATTGAGTTTTCTGCATATTTTTGTGATTGATTTCTCATAGTTAAGGTTAAGTTTCAGATTAATCATTGGATCTTGTGTTATGTTGATAGAAGAGTTGCGAGTGCAGTTTCCATCAGCTGCCCAGTAGCAGCCATCAGACTGAAGCTGACCTCCCTCCCCAAGTTTACTGGCATCAGGCGGAACTTTCATTGCTGGAAAAAAGACTGGGAGGCCCTTCAGAGGCAAGGAGAACCCACCGGGTCAAAAGAAGTAAAAACATTCCAGCTTCTTGACAGTTTGGATGAGGAAATGAGAGATCTTCGACTGATGAGCTACAGCACAGCAGACGACATCTTCAGAAACCAAATTGCAATCGGTGATGCTGGCGCTTTAAAGAATCCTCTGGTGAAAAAATCAATTGAAAGTAAGCTCCCGGATGCATTGAAGAAAGAGTGGCTCCTCTGTGAAGCTGAGAGAAGCAGTACCTTTCCAGAGAAGTGATTTGAGAGTTGACTGACCTTCTTCAAGAGACAACAGAGCATCTATGAACAGCTGGATCAACTGAGGGATGAAGAGCCACCAAGGAGGGAGATTCAACCTGAGCAAAGACAAGCCAGAACCAGAGCCTCAAACCAGTCAAGTATCCATCTCTCAGGATGTGTCGTCTATGGGGACATCAGGCATAGGAAAAAGCTATACCTCTGCAAAACTTTTCGCATGCTCAAGCTCACAGAGAAGAGCGATACAGTGGAGAAACTGGAAGCCTGCTGGAAATGTCTGGAGGTCCATGATGGCAATGATGACGATCACTGCAAAACATAATTTTTTGCAAAAATCCTGAATGTGAGGACAAGAGAGCAGTGGATCATCACTACTATCTGTGTCCAAATGCAGAAACCTCCAGAGTAAGCACGGCCCAGAGGAGGAGGAAAGGCAGCACAGGGGGAAGTGGCAACAGGAGGAATTACACTAAGGCCCAGGAGGAATTCCTCACAAAGCTCTCACCTGAGTTAGCCCAACAATGCATTCTGCAACACAGCAGGGAGCACCTCCCATGTTGCAAAGAGTCATTCAAGTCTTCTGGCAGAGAGCGGCTTAGCGGAGTGGCCTGTCATCATGATGCTTCTGGAGGGAACAGCCAATGCTGGGCAGAAAATTGGGACGTTGATCAACCTAGCCTCTGATACCAATTATACCACCCATGAGGAGGCGGGTCTGCTCAATCTCAGAAGTGAAGACATGACGCTTATGGTCCATGGTGTGGGAGGCATGAAGGTTTATGTCAAAACAAAGCGGTACCTCCTGAAAATCCGGGTTAAAACCTCAAGAGGCACTCTCAGGTCCCATCATCTGGACAGCATTGCTGATATCCACAAACATGTGTCAGCCAAAAAACTGCAAGAGTTCTTCCCAGATGTCCCACTTAGTGACCTGGTAAGGCCAAAAGAGATCCAGCTCCTTGTGAGTCACAAGGAGGGTCAGCTGGCTCCCCAGAAAATCCGCACAGTGGGGGGACCTCGTGCTGTGGGACGGCCCACTGGGAAAGACGGTTACTGGCACCCATCCTGGACTGTTTGAGGTCACTGTGTCAGCACATACGTCGAGGACGCACTTTGCAAGGTCTATGAAAACTGCTGCTGTAAGATATGAAGAACACACCTGTGTAGTCCCCATTCATCCCCCACAAAGCCAGAAAGCCCCAGTTGGTACTCAACTTGAGCAATCAATTTGTGCTGCTACTACATCCAGCTTATTTGACTGGTGGAAATGGGACAGTATTGGTGCTGGCTTTGTCCCGAGGTGTGGGGGTTGTCGCTGTGGAAACAGCAAAGAAATGACTCTCACTGAGGGAAAGGACCTGGGGGAAGTAAAAAGTGGCCTCACATATGTGGCTGCTGATGATCACAGTGAGAGGCCTCACTGGCACGCCAAGTACCCCTGGGTGGGTGATCCAGCCATATCAACAAGCAACAAGAATGCAGTTGAGGCCACATTCTTCAGGACTGAGAGACAGCTGGCCAGGGAGCCTGTTTGGAAGGCTGCTTATGCTGCGCAAGTTCACGAGATGGTCGAGCGCTGGGCCGCAATGAAATTGACTAGAGACGTCTGTCAGGCATGGTCCAGTGTGGTACATCAGCCAACTCATCACGTCCAACCCACACTCTGTCACAACCCCAGTGAGACTGGTCTGGAACAGTAGCCAGAAGTGCAGAGGGGTGGGTCTCAATGATCTCCTCTTAAAGGGCCCTGACATTCTCAACTCCGTTCGTGCTGATCGTCTTAAGTTCCAGAGTGGAGTGTTTGTTGCGTTGGGAAATATAAAAAAAATGTACAGTTCAGTGTGGCTCGAAGACAGAGAGGTGGATTTGCACAGGTTCCTGTGGCGGGATTCCGAAGAGGAGGAGCTGGGTGAATATGCAGTCACAAGAGTTAACATTGGAGACAAGCCAGCAGGTTGTATCGCTCAACTCGCCATGAGAGAAATGGCCACTCTGGCCACCCCAATTCAGCCATCTTGAAGAAGAGCGTCGAGTGCTGGAGGAAGACAGTTATGTCGATGATCTTTTGACCTCCCACAACAACTTGGACCGGCTCAAAGTCAGCGCGGAAAATGTGGAGCAGATCCTGAAAGCAGGTGGGTTCGAGTTGAAGCCAGGGGTCTTTTCTGGAGAAAGCAGGAGGGAGTCTGTTGGAAAGAAGGAGCAAGGGGCTGCTTCAAAGACAATTATCCTGCCAAATCAGCTCAAGGAGGAGGACAATAAAGCTCTTGGCCTCGGCTACACTCTGGGGGATGACAAGCTTTATGTCATGGTTGGGATAAACTTCTCAAGGAGGAGGAGGAAAATGAGGCTTGACCAGGATCTTCAACTGGAGCAGGTGAGAGCTCAAACACCAAACCCACTGACACGACGAGAGCAGCTTAGCCAAGTCTCCGGACTGTATGACCCCATTGATCTGACAACACTTGTAAAGCAGAAAGGGGCCATTTTGGTTCGGAGAGCGTTACAGGAGGCCAAACGCAGGTCTGGCACCATCAAAGATACTTGGGAACTGGCTCTGTCAGAAAAGCTCAGAGAAGATGCCATCAGCCTTTTTGAAAAATACACTCAGCTGAGCAAGGTTAAGTTTCCTAGAGCCCTGACACCAGCAGACATGCCAGCTGAACCTGATGCAATCACCTTCTCTGATGGAAACGAGGATGCTTATTGTGCTGTCCTGTATTTGCGGTGGGTCTGTGACCAAGGCTTTATGGTGAGGCTGGTGGAGTCCAAAGCTAAACTGACCCCTTTAGACCACAAGGGGGAGGCAGTCAAGGTAGAGCTTTGTGAGGCAGTGTTTGCCTCCCGCTTGAAGAAGTACTTTGAGCAACATGGACAAATTCAAATCAAGAACTGGTATCACTTTTTTGACAACTTAACAGTCCTTGGTGCAGTTCAGTGTGAAAGTTATGGCTTCCAGACCTTTTTTGCCAACAGGATTGGAGAAATCCAAAGTAGCATACAACTTCAGGATTGGTGGTGGTTCCCTGGGCCACTGAACATCGCTGACATTATCACTAGTGGGGCTGGGGCAAAAGACTTGGATGAAAACTCACCATGGCAGCAAGGACCAAAATTCCTTAGTCTACCAGTTGAGGAGTGGCCAATCAAGTCTGCATGGGATGTGTCGGCAACTGTAAGAGACAACGTTGGAAAGATGCAGAAGAAATCATTTGCTGCTGTGCTCACAAGAGCTCAGGTGAAGAAGGAGCCACCAGGTCTGGGGCGTCGGAGGCCACCTGCTGGTGCGGCGGTCCGAAACCTGATGGACGAGGGACGGTACAGCAGTTTGACTCACCTGGTTAAGATGGTCGCCCATGTGCTTTGCAGCTAAGAATAAGATCCTGGGAGCTCCAAAGTGGGAGGCTGTTGCATCAGCCAGAGTCATCACTGTAACAGAGTGCCAGGATACTTTAAGAGACCTTTTTCTTGCTGCAGAAGAGGGTGTGACCTTTCCAACTACCACAGTAGACCGGCTGGTAGTCTTCAGGGAGGAAGAAACTGGACTACTGGTTTGTGGTGGAACAGTCCAAGTTTTTAATGAGGACAGAGTTCGTGTCCCCCTCTTACCTCACAGTGCTTGGGTCTCAACATTGTTTGTTCGGGAAGCTCACAGCAAGGGTCACGAGGGAGTGGCTGCGACTCTGCTGAGGATGAGAGCATGGGTTATTAAGGGACAACGAATTGCTCAAAAAGTCATTGAAAACTGACTGATCTGCAAGAAAGCCAAGGCTAAGAGGTGTCAGCAGGTGATGGGCGACCTACCTCAAGAGAGAACCAGCAACTCCATTTGATTTCACAGCAGTGGATCTGTTTGGCCTGTATCATATCAAGGATAATGTGAGGAGGAGAGTCACAATGAGGGTTTGGGGAGTCTTATTCTGTTGTATTGTCAGTAGAGCAATCCACATGGAGCTAGCCAACACAATGTCAACTGAAAGATCTGGTCTGATCCAGGGACCAATTTTGTCAGTGCCAAACCTGTTCTGGAGAAGTTGTATCAGTTTCTGGACAGTCTGGACAAGTCGGCTGTGGAGGAGACAGCTCAAAATGGAACTGACTGGCAGTGGAAAATCCAGCCTGCTGACTCACCTCATCGAAATGACTCTGCGGAAGCAGCTGTTCAGATTGTGAAGATGGCATTTCGGAGTCTGGGGAGAGACTCAGGACTAAGTTACAGTGAACTTCAAGCAACGCTTCAGCTCGCTGCTAATCTTTCAAATGAGCATCCTATTGATGCCAGGGTGCAGAGGCATCCGGTCATCAGTGTCATCCCAGACTGCAGAGGTATTGTACGAGATGTGAATGTCAGAGTTGTGGCAAGCTCCTGTATCCCTGAGATGCAATCTGCAACATCAGCATCCGAACATCCTGCCTTCAGGCAGCCTGCATCCAAGCATCCCATCTCTAGTATTCAGAGGGATCTTCAGTCCACAATTCTGCACCGGGACATTCAACGGTTGGTGGTCCTGCTATTGGTGGAGGAGCAGGCAGGAAGCCCAGGAGGAAATCTCTGACCTCTGGTTCACTGTGTGCGATCTCCCCAGCAGTTTCCGTGGGAAGATCGAGTGGGAGGTGTTGAGCTGAGCTGCAGGCCACACACTCACTGCCTGGGTGCCTCAGGTCTCGGTGTGATTTCCAGTCAGGGGATCTGGTTGAGTGCACCAGGTGAAGGTGACTGAGGAATCAGGGGAGTCAGAAGAGGCACTCTGAGTATGGTGAGCAGAGTGTGAGGACGTGTGTGAGGACGCTGAACATGGGAAAGCCACAGGACTAACAGCTTGTCTCAAGCAAGAAAGAAGGAGCCGGTGAGCTGTCGTTTGCAGATAATTTAATGCAGTTATCAAATTCATGTCATGTTAAAATGTCTAGTAAAAAAAAAGTTGTATTTTAAAGGACTAAGAGGTTAAAAGGCTAAATTATGGATTGTGTGAGTCATAGGAGGATAAAGTTGCTAAGGTTAAAATTAGTAGTGATAAAAATGTCTTTGTTTTGAGTTTTTCTGCATATTTTTGTGATTGTGAAATAACTGAGTCCTGGTCATTGAGTGAAGTCCAGTTGAGACCTTCCAGAGCAAGCTGCCCTATCAAGTGGGGGAAACTGTGGAGTACACTTGACACTTTTGTTTCTTTTGTTTCTTATGATTTGAATGAATTATCATATCACGGTAATTTATTACAGTAAATACATATCTGCCCTGTAACAAACAAATCAATTACATAATTATAATTATGTCCAGCCAGCTTGACTACTTTATTACTCTGATTGTCAGCTATGTTGGTCCTGAACTTTCGTGCTGAGCATATCACATTTATATCTGCAAAACATCAATAGAAATACTTGCGTGAGATCTTTTAAAGAGTTTGTTATTATTTATTTATTTTTTGCTTGCTGTATATCCAAGCAGTCTTATTTCATACTGACCTGTGTTCCAGGGATTGTTACACGTGGCCCAGGGCAGAGGGTCTCTGAAACAATAGATGAGGTAGAGGAGGGCCCAGGCCAGGATAATCATGTAGACTCTGACATACAGCTGGATCACAATGATAGAGTATCCAGTTCCTGGAGGGAGAGAACATCGACCATACCTCAGTTACCGAGATGTGATTTTATACAGTATATGATTGAGAATAAAAGATGCTTACAGTCACTGTTGGCTATGTGTCCTTTGGAGGGTTTGTATAGTTTAAGTTTAGATTGGGGATGTTTTGTGATTAATCTGAGAACTTCACTAGTTAATTGCAATTAATGTAATTTTTTTGTATGTTTAAAATTCTATTATTTGCTTTTCTATTTTTATTTCACTACAGTTTTCAATATCATATTAACAATGATTGCAAGAAGTCCATTAGCATCTGTCTGATTAGCTGCAGTAGCATTTTAAACAAGTGCATAGTATGTTTGATTTTAGTTGGCTTGTTTCCTGGAGGAGGATCTGGCACCTCTCTAGCTACCAGTCCATTCTCTGTACTTGATCTGTGCTGCCATAAACTGTTCAACAGTGTGACCAAACACTAGTAATGGACAATTGAAGCTTCATGAATCTCTTGTGATATTTTTGACTTATATTATATTATATTATATTATATATATTGATATATTATATATCTTTTTGACTATTTCCAGAAAGACTAAGTCTAGTATAATGAAAGTTCACTACCAAACACTATTTATATAATGTAACTGATGATAATAGAACTATTTACATTTTTAGTATTTATTTATTTAGTTGATGTCCTCTCCCTTTCCTCCTCCTGCCCCTCCTTCCTCTGTGTTTACAAGATGGGAGTTTTCCAAAATCACACAAACCATTCAGAAGGTTATTGCTTATTATTGACTGAAGCAGGAAGTTTGAAGCTGTTAGTAACAGTACATGGAAGCAACAAAATACCAGCATAAGATTCTCATTTATTCTAAATGGATCATTTCATTTGCATTTCTATTAATTGTGCTTAAACTGGTATTTTTGTATATTTGCAGATCAGGTTTAGGCTGCAGTCAGTAAGTGGATCCACTTGCTGCATTCCATCCTGTAGTCAACTCAACTACAAAGACCGAGTCCTTCCACATCCACCTTGCCAGAGCTGTAGTTCCTGTCTGTTTCAAACCCTTTAGCATAGCATTTATCTTTACCTGATTCTCAGAAACTAATCCTGTTTTACTCTCCCTGCAGTATCCAGCCTCACCTCATCAGCCCTTCTCTTCAGTCTTGGACTCCTGCTCAACTTTTATACTCCCTAGTTTTCCCTTTTTTTCTATTCCACCCTGCACCAGGCTTTCCTCAGCTTTGACCTGCCTACCACTAGCATATCTACATCTCTTTTAAGCCCAACAATAAATCATCATCTTAACTTTATATCTCATTCCTCATGTTTTGTGTCCTGCGCTTGGAGTTCTTAGTCAAAGCATAAAAAAAATCCCAAAGTCCAAAAGTCTAATGAAAATTAATGACATTTTTTAACAATTTATCACTCCCAACTCCACAACAGTGGCCTTAATGCACAGAAATTATTTTTCAGTTCCAGTCAGTTTTGAATGATGTAAGTGTATTCAACATTAAACAGATGTAATGTGATTACCCTGTGCCAGTGGGCAGAGCTTGGTCCAGCAGGTGATGACGCCCTCCTGTGTGTACTGACCGATCACAGTCTCCAGCAGGAAGAGTGGCACGCCACACAACACAGCAAAGAAACAGTAAGGCAACAGGAAGACACCTGTAGACACAAAAATACATGAGACCAGTGATGCTGATGAGATCAAATGTTTGATCTGATGCGATGCTGCCATTAACTTCATAATTTTCATTTTGGGTAATCCAGCAATTACAGAGTGACATATTGACTTTATTTTTACAGAAGAAAGGATGGTTTAAGGGGAGGAGAAACGACCTGGAATTCCAAAAGAAAAACAGATTGTGGCGGTACAGCACCTGAAGTGTTGCTGAGTGAAGTGAGACATGTGACCCTAGCTAATGAATCAATCAGGACTACAGCAAAATCCGCCCCATCTGAAATAGAGACTCAAACAGCTGTTCCAACTAGAGTGGTTGGGTACAAATCACCATGACAGGTTTTTAGCGCATAGTTGGAACTGCGGCTTGAGAAGTATCTGACAAGATCAGCTAACATCATAGTACATAATGCCATGGTAAGCTGTCAGGGGTGTGTGGCAGTTTTGCAATTTCTCTTTCATTAAGTCTCACCAGCTTTTTCCAGGGTCATTTCATTCATTTGACTTCTACGCTGCATTGAGGATGTTTCGTCCGGAGCATGGTGACCACATTCAGCTTCTTCCAAAAAAACTTCAACAAACCTCAACTAAGTCCAGTTGACTCTTTTCTTCTCTTTTTGATTTATATTGACGTGGGTGATTGATAACCTACACAGACAACAAAACAATTTAAACATTTTTTTTACAACCTCATCAATATCAAAGTGCATTATGGGATATGTAGTTTATGGACACCATGCTTCTGTAAAGTGCAATAGAATTGTATGTTGACAGAAATTATATTATTTGCATGTGCTTGGGGACGTTGAATCAGATCCGATCACCACCAAAATTTAATCACTTTTTGTTATGGATTTTTTCTAAATTTAGGAGTTCCTATGGTTGGCTAGTGTCCCTTTTTTTACAGCACTAAATCTTTAAACTGTTGCTCCAGAATGCAGGGTTGAAGCACAGTGTCTCAAGGAAAACAGATGGCTAGTTATCTCTGAGTTGACTAGGTAACCAAGGTCAGAGGAGTCTGCCAGCATTGGCCCATTGATAAGGCCGATGTCTGAGCGTCAGCAACAGATGCCACTGTTAGTTCAGAGCTTAGAATGAACATGCCCTTACTGTAACGCTACTCAAGGGTAATGTAAGGTAATATACTTGTACTTAACTGGGTGTTAGTTTATAAGGCTGAGCACCATAGGGAAAGGTAGGAATATGTGGCGGACTCTGGCAGCTGTACGGTTGTCCACAACAAAGTTCATATTCCTCCTGATATATCAGAATCTTCAATAAATGTTACTTCTTTAATCAACTGCAGAAGGCTCCTGGGTGCATCCATTCTCCCATCATTGACTGTTCAATATTTTCCACGACACTTTTAAGTTAGGCCACTCCCAAACAACCCTGAAAATTTTGTCAAAATCTGCCCATAACTTTTTGAGTTATTTTACAAATCAACAAACCAACAAACAAATAAACAAACAAATCCCACCTCCTTGACGGAGGTAATGAGATTTATTATCATCAGTGCTCACATATTGAAACCTATTATTTAAGTTACTTCTTAACCAAAGTTGTGCTATATCTCATACCGTTCACATTTCTGTAGAAGTAAAGAGTGATCAATCATATCAAATTCTTTACGCAAATCAATGAACACACCTACTCCAAACTGCTTATTATCTACAACTGTTGCAGTGTTTTTTTTACAAATGCCATCACTGCTAATGATGTTGAGTGATTGTTCCTAAACCCATACTGATGGTCATTCAATAAATCATATTTCTCAATAAAGAAATCTAATCTTGTGATAAACAATTTTTCAAGAATTTTGGAAAATTGGGGCAGGAAAGAAACTGGCATGTAATTTAACACAGATTGGGATCACTTTGGCTGTTTTCATCTTCTCTGGAGAAATACCAGTTTGAAAAGATTTGTTACAGATAAATGTTAATGGCTCAAGGATACAAAAAATAATCTGTTTTATAAGTTAGCTCATTGCAATCAGCAGATTGTTTGCTCTTAAATTCTTTAACTACTTCTAAAATGTCACTTTCATAAACTCCCCCAAGAAACATTGTGTTACATTTATTGAAATTTAAATTAAAGGTTTCATTTTTCCACCTATAAGGGGAATGTATTTTGCTAAATTAGGTAGTGATGGACAAATGAAGCTTCATGAAGCACTTGTGATATTTTTTGACACCTCTAGATGGTGCTCTTGGTTTAAAGATTAAGGCTAGTGTAATGAAATTGCGTTGCACAAGCTTTAATCTGTAAACCAAGAGCACCATATAGAGGAGTCAAAAAATATCATGAGTGCTTCATGAAGCTTCATCTTATCTGAGGTTACTAGTTGAAAAGCAATAGCTCCATTAGATTTTACCAGAAAATATGGTTGTAAATGTTAAAATTAAAATTATAAAACTAGTTTTTCTCATATTGATGAAACTGTACATCAAAGTAGTGATGGCTAGTGATGGACAAAATGAAGCTTCATGGAGCAATGATATTTTTTGACTCCTCTAGATGGCACTCTTGGTTTAAAGATTAAGGCTAGTGTAATGCAATTTACATTAAACTAGGCTTTTTTCTTTAAACCAAGAGTGCCATCTAGAGAAGTCACAAAATATCAGAAGTTCATGAAGCTTCATTTTGTCCATCACTACCGGTCCAGTCTCCCATGAGTATTTAAGAGCAGCTTGTTCAGTCTCTGGTTCAGGCTGTTGTACTAGTTTAGCTTTTACACCCTTCTATCACCACACAACTCATCACTCATCATTCTGATGACACACTAATAACACTGAATAACAGTGTTATACTGTTAATGTGTATTTAGTAATAATCTTTCAGTGTGGATCTGTGTATTGTTCCTCTTTTGTCATGGCTCATGAGAATGACATACCATTTACTTTCATGATTTAAAGCACCCCCATCCCCAACCCCCACCCCCCCCATGGGGGGTGGGGGTTGGGGATGGGGGTGGATGATGGGGTGGTTGGGGTTGGGTGGGCCCTCGTGTCGCTGGCCCCTTGGACCTGTCCTGGCCTCCTGGGAGGTGGTGGTTTCTTTCTCCTCCTGGTCGTTGGATCTGCGTGGTTCTCGGTGGCCCGGGAGGCTCTCTGGGTTTGGCATCGTCGATGCTCCCACTTCCCCGGGTTGTTGTGGACACCTGGCCGATCTGGCCATGAGGGGTCGTGGTAGACGCTCTGGGTTTCGGTGTTCTACACATATGCATGTTTTATCCAGACCTTATTAACTCCTCCCGAGTCACATTGATAAGTACTGATGTGAACTGCTAGTATGTGCCAAATCATTCGTCCGACTTCTCACTAAGCTCATGTTTTCTCCACATACTTCTTTCATTTGTGTTCTTGGTAGCCTACTCTATACGGTTAGGTCCTCCACTACTCTGGTGTTCAATACTGTTGGGTATTGGGATGAAGGTGTTAGGAATGACACAGTAGCTTACACGTTTTTATTCCAATAGCACTGCCTGTCTGTAAACTTCCCTTTTTTTTTGTCTTATCTCCCTGTCTGTCATTTATTTCCCCCTCTTATCACCCAGGTGTAGCACGTCCCTCTCTGGCTTATAACAGGAAATTCCAATAAATAAAGTAAGATTAGATTCCAGGGAGGGCCGGTGATGGTCACATACACGCACCAAATATTAATAGCTTTTGCTGCAAGACTAAAATATGCATAATCTCATAAAAGGTCGACACTCTTTTGTGGTGTTGAACAATGAGAATAATGCAGACAAAGTGAAAAAAAAAATAAAAAAAAAAAAAATAAAAAATAAAGCACTTCTCCAGCTATCTTGTACTGCACATGCATTTTTTAGGTGCAATCATCTGAAATATTACAGTATATAGACATAGTGTGTTCCAGCTTACCTCCTCCATTCTTATAGCACAGGTAGGGGAATCTCCACACATTGCCAAGACCCACCACATTTCCTGCTGATGCCAGAATATATTCCCTTTTCTTCGCCCATTGTTCTCTGTTGTTCGCTTCCGTTTCCATCCCTGTGTTCGCTTGTCAGTACTCTGATCAGTACTGTCACTACACACACCAAGATCATGTGGGCAGGACATGCTTTTTCATTTAACCCTGTCATGGCGTTGGCTTTCAAAATGTATTTGCTTTTGGAAATAGGTAATTTGCTGTTTAACAGGGTTTGGCTTGATTCTATTATTTGTTCATTGGAATTACACGGCTCATCTGGTCTTTGCAGTTCTACTCAGAAGATGTACTAATTCATCTGTAAAATTGAATAGTAATAGGCACAATTTATTATTAACTCAATGTTTTTGTGAGGCTTCCATGGTGAGAAACCACATGCCCGACTCAGGAGGCAGGTGGTAGGTGTAACAAAAAAGTCTTTATTGATACCGACAAGAGGAAAACACTGAGGCTGTGAATGTTATCAAATAATAATCACTCTGCTCTAGAGGAAAGGTCTTACAAGACACTGAATTCATTCATCTAAAAGATTAGGCCTTAATTGGCATGTCTTAAGTTGATCTTAAAAATCTTAAAGTCTAAAAATGTTAACACATGGTAAGCATGATTTTAAATCCAAAGACAATAGGTAATATGTATTTGTAATAATTTTGCAAACATCTCAAAAATCATCATAATAAGGTGTTATGTGTGGAATTTTGAGGAAAAAAAGAATTATTTCATTTTGGAATCAGGTTGTAACATAAAGTGTGGAAAAAGTAAAGCACTGGGAACCGTTTCTGAATGCACTGCATATTAACCTAATGGTGATCCAATATATGAATAGGTCCATGTACACAATGAGACATGGCAAGGAAAATGGTAAGATCTGACTCTTATTTCATTGTAACAAAGCCCTGTTTGGCTTCATAATTTAAGGCCAAATATCAAGTCAGTTTAGCCACAGTGTCACCAGCTTTTATACAGTTCAGTGAGCAGTGCCGCCCCTCCCTAAACACAGAACACGCGCTGTGTGTAGGGCCTCATCCTTCATGGACACATTTTGGGGGCGAGTGGATGCATTTGTGCATATGTGCAATGGATGTCAAGCCAGGTGAAAGTGCCATAGTGCATGTTTTGTATCTTGTGACATCAAGATAATCACTGATATGAATCTGCTCTACATAGTTTATTAGCTCTCATTGTTCATTAAAGACATACAGGTAAATACTGTATTATTCACTCTTTGAGTGCCAAAATCTTATATGTACATCTTTTAAAATACGACCATAAATACGTGCCATAAATGCACACGTGTCCTCCCTTTTTTCAGCAGCAGGGAAAAAGAGCAGTCTCTTACTGCCTTTGAGTAATATTGGGGCTTCTGGGATTTGTAGTCGGGACTTAAAGAGATGGTAGAGAGGATCGCGATCAGAGAGCAAAACAAATGGCATCTGGAGAAAAAGTGGTGATTTTGGTTAAACTGGCCTCTACCCTTCTCCAGATAAAACAAGAATGGAACAAGGTAAGTTTCTATTTCATGATGAAATAGAGAGTCTCTTCTTTCATTTGCACTATTCTGTTTTCAGAGTCATAGGACAAAATATTTTGTGCATCATTAAAGGTGACCTAAAATAACCAAAAATGCTGGCACAAGGCACTTTTTTAGCACTTTCAAAAAAGGCTGGCATTCAATGACTTAATTTAAGGAAACTTCATGTAAACACAACAACTTTCCCCAATCCATCTTAGTCTGACAATAGAAGGAGTTAAAGAGAAATATTGATCAATCAATGGTTGGGGAAGAAGAAGAATGATCAGGAGCCTTTGAAGTCTTTTAAAGGAGTAACATGTTTATTTAAATTTTGACATCAGAAGTTAAAAACACATTCAAGTGCAGGGTATAGTGACTGAGTCTGTCTCATATTCCTGCCTCCTCTCCAGATAGTCTTTTAAACCATCACACAATATGCCAATAATACTATCTATCCATATAGGTTCAAGTATTCAAGTATTTACCTCACATTACTTTGTATCATGTTGCAGTAGGACAGGCTCATCATGTTGTTTTTCTGGATGACTTCAAGTCATTGGGTGTTATCAATAACTGCAAGCGTCGCTAACAGCCTCTCATGACCTTGGTTTACAGGTCAACGCAGAGATTGGCAGACACCTGTTTTCCTGAAGCAACCCAAATATAAGTCTTGCATGAGGAAGACAGTGTCTGCTGCCCTAAGATTAATGCAGTCACTGTCCCAGCTATAACCCCAAGAACCCCTAAATTTAGAAAATTCCATAACAAATATAAAATCACAAATTCAATTCCAAAGGTAAAGCACAAATGAGGTCATATCAAACTACAGAATGTTGTTATTTATTGAAGGACAGATATTTCCTTGAGATGTTGCATCTCATTTTCAAAGGAATCCTCTACACTCAAATACAAAAAAACAACATTACAAACTGCAAATGCATGATAACACACACTTTGCTCACCCTCCCCCATACCATACTGTCCTACAAGAAAGAAATGGAATTGGATACCATGACCTAGATAACAAAGTTGATAATATCATCCGAAGTAGTTTTCAAAATGGCTAATTAAAAACATGAGCAGGTAATTTTGAGATGAGATGTCTTGAAGTAGCAGAAATAAGTAACAGACCACAGACACAGAAAAATGGATATTGTGTAGGTCAAAGTTGATATGATGAATTATATCGCTTTCACACTGAAATTATCGGGTGGACGCGCTATTTTCTTACCCGTGTCGACACGGCTCGGATCGGCATTAGGGCTCTTTCACAGTACCAGCTGACGCAGCTCTGACCTCTAGCTGTGAGAGCTGCGTGCCTGTTTTTTCCTCCCTCCCATATGTCATTGTGGTGACAATGTCATCATTACAGATTTAAGTGTGCCGGAACACAGCGAGGTAAACAATGGACAATATGGACATGAGCGAGTCACATGTTAACGTTGTTGTTCCGTGTGTTGCTTTTACAAAGTGTACAAACCCAGCGTAGTACGAATACTAATACTAGCGCTAATGCATACTGCCATGATCAATAAAAAGGTGTGTCGGATTGTTATACAAACTGTATATATAAACACGGTCACGTAGTTCACACTGGGATTCCCCGATCGGTGGGATTTCCCCAGAATGATGCAAAACTAAATCACATATGAGCTCCTATTAAAGATGATGTCACTACACATTTTTATTTGTTTGATTAAATTATTTCTCTGTCCTTCAGAGATCGGTCTCTGGAGATACACAGATAGACTGATCTTCTAAGTGATCAGCTCTGCAGCTCTGGAGCTTCACAGTGACAGCCTGACAGGCTGCTCAGTGACTAAAGCAGGACGCAACAGGCAGATGCATCAACGTCATCGGGTAAATAGCGAGTTGACGCAGGTCGACACGGCTCGACTTTCACACTGTAGCCGATCCGAGCCGAGCCGATCAACTCCTGGGTCGATTGCCGAGTTGCTGACCCACGTCAAAATGCCGATTCGACACCTTTCACTTCTTGCACGAAAAACCCGGGTCAACGCAGGTTTTTCGTGCAGTGTGAAAGGGGCTTTACATGAACTCATAAACAAATATGAAGGATAATTAAAGTAAACAAAATAAACATGGGAATGTACCGAATCCCCCCCAAAAAAAGTATTCTAGATTTAAGCTGCAACCAATTCAGCAATTCATCCATAAAGCAATGGTGGATTCTATGTAGACTGAAAACAAATCTACACAGAAGAATTCTACACTACACTGAGAGGTCTCCAGTTTCATAATGACTCATAACATGTCAGGGGAAGCAGCTGACATTGGTTGCATCTCGGTTTCATTTCGGAAACATTCTCTGTTTGTCTTTGGACCAACAGGAACACTAACAGGATACCACAGGACCAACAAACGCTGTTAGGGACAGAAAACATAAAAATGAAAGATAATTAACTGAACAATGTATTTTAAGGCAATACAAAATTTTACATGAGTAAAGCAGGATAAAAAGAGAAAAAAAACAAGCAGGACGCATTGGTGCTCATACCTGTCTGAGGGTTCCCTCTGTGAGGCAGATCTTGCCGACAGCCCAGATGGGTACTACAACCACAGAGGACAGAGCCATGGTCCAGCCCAGTCCATAGGCCCAGTTTGGGTACACATAACCCCTGGATGTCAGGGGCTGGTAGTCCAGGAAGAAGAGAATGAGGCAAACCTTGAAGGAAAAGCACAGTGACTAATTACTACCTCCGTAGACAAATAAGCATCATTAACTAACTTTAACACAGACAACTTGAGCCTTTTAACTTTTGACATCTTTAGAGATCTTTTTTGGAGATCATTTTCTGATTTGCTTTGGAAAGATTTACATGTGGGGAAATAAACAATTTTGAGGCTTCCATGCTGGGCAGGAACCCAAACACTCAATTTGAGACACAGCTCTTCAAGGCAGGAACAGGGATTTAATAAGGGCTCAGAGGCAGGCAGGCAGAGATGGTTGGAACACACAGTTGCTTCCAGTTAAGACGGGAACACACCCTACCTGGCAGTGGCAAGGACGCGCTAGGGAAACCCTTTACTCAAATCTACACTGACTAATAAGAAAACACAAGAAAAAAATCTAAGTGAAAAGGAAAAGGCGCTCACTGGGACTCAATAAAAAAAAACAAAAATCGCTCACTCTGAGGCTATGAAAAACTACAAATCAAAATCACTCACTAGGAGGCTATCAAAATAAACAAAACCTCTTACATTAAGAGGCTATGAAAACTTTACAAAAACAAAATCTCTCTTTCTCTAAGAGGCTATGTAAATCACAAACAAAAATCACTTTTTCTCAAGAGGCTATAAAAGGTAATGCTTCTCACAGTGCAGGGAAAAAACTACAAAAAGACAATCAAAGATGTGGGGACACAGGAGGGCAGGAAGCAAAATGGTTTGAAATGAGAGACAGTAAATGACAAGACTACATGAAAAGATGGGACAAAAACTAATAAAATTTACCAAACCATTCATTTGTTTAGGATGAGGACTCCGTGGTAGCTGCAGGACTGTAAAAACTCAGGCCAGTCCCTGCCATTCAGACTGAATGGAAAGAACCAATGAGATGCCTCCATGTCTCATCCTGCCCACACCCCTCCTCTGTCCCTCCCCCCCTCCCCACTTTTAACGGACAGCACACTCCCCTTCTTCTTACTAGGACTGTCGAAATTATTGCTTTAACGCTGATCAATCACGTAAACGCCATGCTTTTGTGATGGTTTGTTTCTTCCATGCCACCTTCATTGGCCTCCACAGAAACTGCAAGACCCTTGGAGTGTTCTATACAACTGATAAGGAGCTCCATTTGGTCTTGGTGCAGAAGCTGTAGCTGTAAAGAGGCCTTTTGCAAATCTGAAAGGGTCCATGTAGGAGGATGAGTTTGCCTTCTCCTATGTCCTGTGTTGTTTGGATGTTTTCAACTCTGTGTTCCCAGGCATCCCTTAAGCTCTGCTTGCAGAAGGTCAGTGCCCTCTCTCTCTTCCAGTGATGATTTCTTCCATCATTTCCTCAAATTGCTCCTCTCTTTGATAAGGTGTTCAATTTCCTGTTGCCTTCTGGACTTGAGAGGGGTTAGTGTTTCTTTCCTTTGTTCTTTTGTTCCGCACCTTTCTGCTCTGTATAAGTAGATCAGGTCACTCATTCGGTCCAGTTTCTTCTCCACTGTTCCTCACATTTCCACCAGGATCATGTCCAGATTTGCATCCACTATTGCCTAGTCATTCTTGCTGCTGAGGCAATGAAGGCTTCGAAACTCCTTTGCCACTTGGAGACTAAGCACCCTGCATTAAAAGACAATGGAATATTTTGAAAGAAAAAAACTGTGAACAAGAAGGACAGAAGCAATTCCTGAGGGCCACCACATCAACAAATGCCAGTGCACTGAGAGCATCGTACTTGGTGGCTAATCATATTGCTAAGGCTAAAATGACATTGACAATTGGTGAAGAATTGATCCGGCCTGCCACTAAAGTCATTTGCCGTGAACTTCTAGGAGAGGTTGCAGTTAAAAAGATAGCACAGGTACCTCTTTTCGGCTATCACCGTACCTCTTTCGGGTAGCACCGTTAGTAGCATTTAGGAAATAGCAAAGGATATTGAGACATAATTGTTGGAAAAGATTAATTCATCACCGTGGTATGCACCCCGGGTTGACGAGTCCACAGATATTGCCAAAAAGGCAATACTACTTGTTTATGTGCACTATCGTTGCCATACCACAGCCACAGAATTATTTAACTGTTCAACTAACTGTTCAATCATTCAAGCTGAAATGGTCCTTTTGTGTCTGCATATGCACAGACGGAGCTGCTGCCATGACCAGACAGCCGTCTGCTTTAACTGCTCGGATAAAGGAGGTTGCACCTGAATGTGAGTCTGTGAGAAATACTGGCTAGCCAAAAATGCTGGAATTTAACAGTGTCTTGAATGATGTTTTTAACCCTGTGGGGCCTATGATCGTGCTGGCGTGATCAGATTTTTTAGTGCAAGTATTTGTATAAAGTATTACTTTATTATATTTTACATTTGCATATTCATATTAGCAACCTACATTTAGTTTTTCAAGTTCCAAAACAGTTGATTAAGCATGTTTGTGGTTTTTATTGCAATAAATATAATGTTTTAATTCAATTCGAATTTGATTATTTTTTGGCCCAATATGTTAATGAAGTAGGTTATAGTGAAATAATAACTATCTCTTCATATAGATGAAATTGTGCTGAAAAAAAAAGATATCAAGCATGGGCAGGTTAAACTTTGATGTGGTATATAGAGACAAAATCAAAAGTATTAAAAAATGGCCAACATAGGCTCAGGACCCAAAGGGTTAAAATTATTAACTACACCAAAGCGCACGTCCTCAACTCACACCTGTTCGAACAGCTTTGTGAGGAGATGGGCGTGGAGCACAGACGCCTTCTCTTATAAACAGAAGTAAGATGGTTATCCTGGAGGAGATTGCTGGCCAGAATGTTACACTAATACACTATATTGCCAAAAGTATTCGCTCACCTGCCTTGACTCGCATATGAACTTAAGTGATATCCCATTCCTGATCCATAGGGTTCAATATGACATCAGTCCACCCTTTGCAGCTATAACAGCTTCAACTCTTCTGGGAAGGCTGTCCACAAGGTTTAGGAGTCTGTTTATGGGAATTTTTGACCATTCTTCCAGAAGTGTATTTGTGAGGTCACACACTGATGTTGGACAAGAAGGCCTTGCTCTCAGTCTCTGCTCTAATTCATTCCAAAGTTGTTCTATGGGGTTGAGGTCAGGACTCTGTGCAGGCCAGTCAAGTTCATCCACACCAGACTCTGTCATCCATGTCTTTATGGACCTTGCTTTGTGCACTGGTGCACAGTCATGTTGTAAGAGGAAGGGGCCAGCTCCAAACTGTTCCCACAAAGTTGGGAGCATGGAATTGTCCAAAATGTCTTGGTATGCTGAAGCATTCAGAGTTCCTTTCACTGGAACTGAGGGGCCAAGCCCAGCTCCTGAAAAACAACCCCACACCATAATCCCCCCTCCACCAAACTTTACACTTGGCACAATGCAGTCCGACAAGTATCGTTCTCCTGGCAACCACCAAACCCAGACTCGTCCATCAGATTGCCAGTTGGAGAAGCGCGATTCGTCACTCCAGAGAACGTGTCTCCACTGCTCTAGAGTCCAGTGGCGGCATGCTTTACACCACTGCATCCGACGCTTTGCATTGCACCTGGTGATGTATGACTTGGATGCAGCTGCTCGGCCATGGAAACCCATTCCATGAAGCTCTCTGTGCACTGTTCTTGAGCTAATCTGAAGGCCACATGAAGTTTGGAGGTCTGTAGTGATTGACTGCAGAAAGTTGGCGACCTCTTCGCACTATTCGCCTCAGCATCTACTGACCCCGCTCCATCAGTTTACATGGTCTACCACTTCGTGGCTGAGTTGCTGTTGTTCCCAAACACTTCCATGTTCTTATAATACAGCTGACAGTTGACGGTGGAATATTTAGAACCGTGGAAATTTCACGACTGGATTTGTTGCACAGGTGACATCCTATCACAGTTCCACGCTGGAATTCACTGAGCTCCTGAGAGTGACCCATTCTTTCACAAATGTTTTCTATGTTTTTAGAATTTTATATACCCGTGGCCATGGAAGTGATTGGAACACCTGATTCTGATTATTTGGATGGGTGAGCGAATACTTTCTGCAATATCGCGTAACTCTAGAGAGTAAAGCCCGATTTACACCGCCCGCATTACTGCAGCGAGTTTCTCGTGTGTATTATGAATGTATTGCTTGCAACATAAGTTTACAGCGGGAGCGTTTTACAGCGTAGTGCTGCATGCAAGCATTATTATGCACAGCCGCTCATTATTTCACAGCTGATATCTCCCTTGTTCTTTCTTTGTTCTTTGTTGGCAAGTTTTTGAAAACTCTTTCAATTGCACACAGAGGCTACAGTAGAATTTACTCACCGTCAACACCAACCACTTCGGCAATTTCTCTCCATGCATTCTCTTTTCTGTTGCTGTCTTTAAAAAAGGTATGTTGGACATCATAAATAATGCTGTATTTCTCCACTTGGATGATAAATTTTTCCTCGTCCACTATTTGTTCTTCCGCCAGTTGTGCTGCTAAAATGAAGTAGTCAGAGTTCATTCATGACATTTTACTTTGAAAATCCACCGGAAACTCTTTTATTCTGGTGTCTGACTCACTGTCTACTCGATCTAGTTAGTGGAGATTGTCATGTTTTGGCCGCGACACAGCTTGGAAATAGAACCAGCGTGTATCTCTTTCAAAGTCGCGCGTGATACATGCTGGGAACGCTGCAGTTAAGCGGGCGTTATAAATTGGGCTTTAGGCAAGTCCTGAGAAGTCAGCTGACTAATAACAACAAAGTCTGAGCCTTCAACATGTACACACTGCCAGTGACTAGTGAGTGTCAGAGCCACTGTCCAGGATGAAACATCGAAAATCCAAGACTACACCACCAGATAAATGGCCCCAAAGGACGAACTGCTCAGTGAATGCCTCAGACAGCCAAAACCTGATGAGAGTGAGGAGAATGGACAGGAGAACAGACAACATGGAGGCACATGTCCCTACCACAGTTCTTCATTTCATGCTCATCATTTCTGCTTTGTTTTAGACTCCAGCAGCTGTCAACAGGTTATAACTCACCAGGCAGATCACAGGAGTGAAGTAACGCCAGCACAGTTTGAAAATAATCCAAGGCCTCTGTCCTGTCATTTCTTCAACTGCATCACACAGCCGCTCAGCCCCTGCATGATTATTACAGTTTGTTAGTAACAAAAGGACAGGACGTCCTGGTTCAGACAGTAGGTACATTGACTACTTTGGTAACCACTTATTTGTCAGTCTGCTGTTAGTTGTAATCGGACCTAACATAAAGCTAGTGTACACTCCATATTTGGAGCTTGATTTTGACGTCATTCTTTGAGGACCCCAACCTTTCAACTTGCAATAACGGCATTTCAATAGCTCTTATGTTTTTCCAGCAAAGAAACTTTGTTAGGGCTAGTTGCTTTAGGTTTCGGGCCTGCCAAGAGGCTGAGGAGAAGAGGAGCAGTGTGTGAGAGCGACACTTGAGCTCCAGGTGACCCTGTCTGTGATGGGGATGGGATGTGTGTCAGTGTACGTGGAGGAAAAGTTTGGCTCCTCCCACAGAGAGGGTAAGGTAAAGTGGGCCAGGTTTGTCTGGTGGCAAGCGGGCAGGCACATCCATATAATCAACTTTCCTGACTTTTTCCCAACTCCAACCTTACTTGACCACTTAACTCAAGATCTTCCTCTTAACTGCATAACCTCAAAACAATAATGTAGGAATCAGGAAAATAACGTTTTTGAACATTAAAGAAACCATATGGAGGATTGTGGCCAAAAGTGGTACTGCAATCACTTTCAAATTATTGTAGAGCGGTGTCTCCTAGGCTGCAGGATCCAACAGGAACGGAAAGTGTTGCAGTGAATGAAAAGCAGACACCTTGGGCATCACCAGGGATCCGTGGTGATAGCGGCTGATCAGCAGCGCTGCTGCCCAGCCAAGGCCGGCGGGTAGCACTGGGGTTTGCATGGAGGTCCAAAATTTCAAAGTGTTACAGTGAATGAAAAGCAGCCACCTTGGGCATGACCATGGACACTTAAAAAGAGTGAAATGTTGCGGAGGAGAGCTGTGGAGAGAAGGCGTAATGTGAGCGGTGCTGCAGGGCGGTGGCTGGGGGTAGGCTATGTGGTGAGAGTGCTGCTGCCCGTCCACTTTCAGCCATCTCCATCTTTCAAAGGCATCTCCTATACAAACCTTGTTTTATTTCGGACGACATATTACGGATTCATAATGAGGTCTTTTAGGTTTCAGAACATTAGACATTATTTATCCGACATGTTCCTAGCTGCAGCTGTGCTAACTAGAGCAGAGATGGTGGCACACTACTGACTTGGTGATTGGGAGATAGGTGGAGGGTGGAGCATCAGACCAAAACACAACATGACAACATCAACATCAGCTGAGGGCTGCAACTTGGCTTTTTAAATGAGAATATCCTGACTGCACTACTGCTGTCAGTGATATAAGTATTTGAAATGAACATGATTTCTTTTTGTCTGGTGACATATCAGGGCCATTTTATGATTAATTTAAATTTCTTACATATTGTACCTTTAAAGCATGTAAACATTTAGTCAAATTGCAACTTTACTTCTTGCCAGGGTTATCTGGTGAACTTTGAAACACGGTATTTACATCACTTACCAAAGGCCCAACCAACAGTGACACACTGGACCATAGACACAAATAACATACATATTCCACTAGCACCATAGTAGTCAACCAGCTCGAACAGGTACACTCCTCCCTGTGAACACATAGGAGGTACATATTAGAGGTGTCATCCAAAATACTAAGAGGAGAATATGAGCATATGCTGGGAGATAGCTGCTGTGTTTAGATAAGGTTACACAGGACTGTGTAGTACCTGAGTAATTAGAGAGATCTGTATGATGAAGCTGATGGAGCAGAAGAAGACAAGAAAGATTTCTCTCCGCCAGGGTTTGCGCATCTGTGCTGGAAATATGTCAATGACTGACGATGCTATAGTTTCCAAACCTGCAAACTAACAAACACACACACACACACACACACAGAGAGAGAGAGAGAGAGAGAGAGAGAGAGAGAGAGAGAGAAAGAGAGAGAGAAAAGAAAAGAGAAAAGAGAATAACTTCAGCCCAATGTAGTGTATGCTATCCAGCGCAGTGAGGAATGCAGTGACATTGGGAAGACCAAACAAGAGCTCCACAAGCGTATGGCTCAACACAGGAGAGCCAGTTCCTCAGGACAAGACTCAGCTGTTTACTTGCACTTAACAGACACAGACCACTCCTATTGGCCATGGGAGACAGATGGTTTGAGAGAGGAGTTACAGAGGACATATTTGTCAGACTGGAGAAACCATCTCTGAACAGAGAAGGAGGACTACTACACAACCTATCTGCATTTTACAACCTAGTATTGAACTCCATCCCAGAAATCACAGCACTCATTCACACATGGGTGGAAATAACCTGAGCAGTTACATAAGGGTCCCTCATGAATGGTAAAGACTCCAAAGGAGACCTATTATTCTGGTGGTTTCTGTTGTTTTCTGTTCCAACAGGAGCTTAAGTATCTGGACTCTCTACCAATCACGCAGAACTGAAGAAGCCTTTTGGATGATGACAGGTGAAACATCTTCAGACTCAAGTCCAGCTGACTCACAAGTGGACACAGGTGAGCACAGGTGTTGAGCTCATTATCATCATCACCACAACATATTAAATAATAAAAAAAATATCCCTACATATTTGCTGTTGAAATTTACATGACTGTATATTGTGTTTGATATGAAATATAAACAGTAATATTTAGTAACGTCCTGTTTTTAAAGCTGACGGAGAAACAAAACTTTTCACACTGGGCAGCGGACAAGTTCATTAACTCTAAGGGAGGGTGTTTTCATATTATCATATTATCATAATTTATTTCGAGATTTCAGTACTTCTCATGATTAAATTGAATATATACACACATAATACACAGGCATAAAACACAGAAGCATTGCATAAACAGGTGTTAACCGCAAATCATGTTATAAAGCCGAACATTGTGTCGCACATTTTATGCCAGAGGACAAGGAGTGATCGGCGGGGTTGTGGTGTTCAGGAGGGTAGCAGGATTGCGGCGGGGGTGGTGGAGTTGCTGTGATCATGGTGATCATGGAGGGTAGCGGGTTTGCTGCGGGTGTGGCAGACTTGCCTTGCTCACGGAGAGCAGCGGGGGTGGCGGAGTTGTCGTGATCATGGAGGGTAACGGGGGTGGCGGAGGTAGTTGGATTGCGGCGGGGATAGTTGGTTTGTGTCGATGGGGGGGCAGGGAGGGGATACCACTGTAAACCGCCATACCGCATTGATTGGGTGCTTTATCGCCGCAGAAGTATATAATCCATACCATCACAGCCCTGTACAGAGGATGTTTTTTTTGGCTGCATTACATAACTGCTGTCCAGTTCTGTTCGGTGGTTTTGCAACCATACTGGTGTTTGATAACGTTCTACAGCTGAGATTGAGAAACATTCAAATAGAAAGGAATAAATGAAGTAAAGAAACATGAAACAAGTATTAACTCTCTTACTTTCCCTCTCTCTGACCCACATATTGGAGAGAGGGGGGTTGATGACCCAAAGACAGAGACATTTTCTCTTTGTAGTTTGTTCATGTAGTTTGTCAAATAAACATCTACTTTATATACTGGTTATTTTGTCTGTGTGTGTATAAAACAAATTGAATCACTTAACACTGTGTCCAAGAACTCTGTAGCTCCCTGAGATTAAGAAACTCTACTAATTAATGTCAAATTCAGAAGTTTTCCCTGTTTTAACAAAACTGAGTAATTACTATTAAAAGTAATAGTGGGTTATACCTGAAGCTGAGTGGCATCACTCTTGGTTTATGATTATAAGTTCTAACTACTTATTTTAATATTAATTAATGATTGATTATTAAATAAAAATGCTACACAGACTAAGGCACTGACTATTCTTTACTTGAGTGTGTTTCTGTTTCTTCCTGATATTAGAATTTCAATAAATGTTACTCCTTTAAAAGCCTTCAAAGGCTCCTGGACACTCTTCTTTTTCCCCAACCATTGACTGATCAATATTTATGCTGTTCACCAAGCTTGACCTCAGGAACCACCTCATCTGGATAAGAGACGGGGATGAGTGGAAAACAGCATTCAACACCCCCCTGGGCCACTTCAAGTATTTGGTTATGCATTTGGGTTCACCAATGCCCCCCCCCCTTCTTCCAGGCCTTCATCAATGACGTGCTTCGTGACATGCTCCACAGGTTTGTTTTTGTGTATCTGGATGACATTTTGATTTTTTCTCATTCCCTCGATGAACAAAAGCAGCATGTCTGTTTGGTCCTCCAGAGGCTCCTTGAGAACAAGCTCTATGTAAAACTGGAAAAATGTGAGTTTCACTCCTCTTCTGTTGGCTTCCTGGGGTATGTGATCGCAAAAGGTCAGCTGCAGCCTGACCCAGACAAGATCCAGGCTGTTACCAGCTGGCCTACCCCCTCCTCCCGTAAGGAGCGCTTCGCCATTTTTTACCGACGGCTCATTCAGAACTACAGTAAAGTGGCAGCCCCTCTGACAAAGCTCACATCCCCCAGCTCCCCCTACCTGTGGACTCCCGAAGCGGATCAGGCCTTTTCCTGGTTAAAGGTGCTATTTAAGGTGCTGGACCGATCACAAAACCTTGCCTCTGCTCCGCCAGGAGGCTGAATCCCCGCCAAGCCAGATGGGCTCTTCTCCTGAGCCGATTCAGCTTCATCAAACCTGACGCTCTGTCCCGACTCCACGCCCCCCCTCTGAACGTGAGGTTCCAGACATCATCCTCCCTCCCGACTGTTTTGCGGGCATGGCTTTCTGGGAGATCAAGTCTGTTGTCCCGGAGGCTCAGGCACATCAGCCAGACCCTGGTACAGGTCCTCCTGACCGGAGGTTTGTCCCGGACTCGGTCCGCACCCAGGTGCTTCAGTGGGCCCACTCCGCGAGACTCACCTGTCACCCTGGTTTCCACCGTAACCTCCAGTTCCTCCACCAGAGCCTCTGGTGGTCTATTATGTCCCAGACACCTGTAGTTTTGTCGCTGCCTGCTCAACCTGTGTCCGAGGTAAAGCCTCCCACCAACCTCCTGCAGGTCTGTTGCACCCTCTGCCCGTTCCTAGCCATCCCTGGTCCCACATCGCCTTGGATTTCGTCACTGGCCTGACAGTCATTCTTACTACCATAGATCATTTTTCGAAGTCAATTCACTATATGCCCCTCCCTAAGCTACCTTCATCCCTGGAGACTGCCCGTCTCCTGGTGACGCACATCTTTCGCCTCCACGGGATTCTCTCAGATGTGGTTTTGGACCGGGGTCCCCAGTTTTCTTCCCAGGTGTGGAAGGAGTTTGCAAGGCGGTGGGTGCCACGGCTAATCTTTCCTCGTGCTACCACCCCCAAACCAACGGTCAGACGGAACGAGCCAACCAGAACCTTGAGTCGACCCTACATTGTGTTGCTGCGCACCACTCAGTCTCCTGGAGCTCCCATCTCCCGTGGAGTGAATATGCCGACAACTCCCTCACCAGTTCGGCCACAGGTATGTCCCCTTTCATGTGTTGCCTGGGCTATCAACCTACCCTGTGTGTGGAAGTCCACTCCACTGAAAGAAACAAACGGCTCGCCGACTCTCTCCATTCCCCTGTACCTGAGTACTGTCTCGGCCAGATGGTTTGGTTTTCGTCCTGGGATCTCCCCCTCGAAGTAGAATCACGTAAGCTTTCCCCCCCACTATATTGGTCCCTTTGAAATCCTCAAAATCATTAACCCATCCGTGGTTAGACTCCATGAAGATCCACCCGTCTTTCCATGTTTCCCTCCTCAAACCCGTCCATTCCAGTGAACTCTCCCCTCCTTCCATCGCCCCTCCACCCCCCGACTCGTCGATGGCCATCCGGCTTTCTCTGTCTCCCGGATCTTGGATGTCAGCCCCCGGGTTAGGGGATTCCAATACCTCGTGGACTGGGAGGGCTATGGTCCGGAGGAGCACTCTTGGATTTCCAAGTCCCTCATTCTGGATGACACCCTCCTCCGGGACTTCTACTTGGCTCACCCGGACCAGCCCGGTAGAGTGCCAGGAGGCGCTCGTTAAGGGGGGGTGCTTTGTGTTTCTTGTGCTATTATTTTTGTGGGTTAGTTTCTGGGTTTTTGCTTTTGTATTTTCACTTGTTTGGTTTATCCCTGAGGCTCCCTTCACCCTGCGGCACTGAGGAATAATTGGATACACCTGCTCCTGCTTGGCTCATCAGACCAGCCTATTTAAGATCTGCAGTAACAGTATTCAGTTATCCCCCGTGGTAACAGCTTTGCTTTTTCTCCTGGTGTAGTAAGATTTTTCCTGTGTCCACTCGTGAATGTGTTACTTACCCATGTCTCTCCTCTCTTCTTTTCCAGTGCCTCCCGTTGCCCTCACAGCCCAGCACTCATCCTCGTGTCTTGCCCCTTCTTGTGGATTTTTTTGGAATTACTCACCTGCTTTTGTATCTGGGTCCTCCTTCCTCTACACGCCACAATTATTTAGTATTAGTAGTACATTTTATTTAGTATTGTGGGACTCACATTGGTCAGGTCTTGGTCTTGACTTGGTCTCCCCTCTCTTAACTCATTGAGTACCGTTGACGTATAAATACCCGCACATCAAAGTGGTTTGTCGGCAGCAGGTCACTGATCGCGGTCTCCCGCAGCCTGTGAGTAATGTTGGGGCTTCTGGGAGAATTAGTTGAAGCATAAAGAGAAGGTATATGCCACGGAGGTCGGAGCAGGAAGTGGAGATGATTGCGATGAGAGAGCAAAACGGACAGATTCTGGAGCTTTTGGTGAAAGTGGCCTCTACCCTGCCTCTGAAGAACAGAACCAGGTAAAAACCAACATTTTTTCTTATGATGAAATAGACAATCTCCTCTTTCATTTGAGCAATTCTGTGTTTTCAGAGACATTCTGTGTGTCTTGACTCAGAATGAGAAAAAATACTGGCACAAGGCACTCTCTATTTTTAAAAAATGGCTGGCAGTTAAAGAGTGAAAAGCTTGGTCTTTGTCTCAAGGGTTCAGCTATATTTACTGATCCAGCATAAACAGTTGGAGCATATCTTACAGTACACATTATGTGAATAATTGTCATATGTCCTCTTGGTGTTACCAATGTGTCCAGTCCCAGGAGAATGAGCATAATAAAGAAGCAGGCGGCCCACAGCTGAGACAGTGGCATCATGGCTACAGCCTGAGGAAATGCAATGAACGCCAGCCCAGGACCTGAGAGGACAGAGGAGACATTTATATAGCTGTCCCTTCCAAACAATAGTGAGAGTACATTTGATTCTCATATCTGTTAAAGTCAGAAGCTTTGAGCTTTAATCATACCTGATTCAGCCACCATGTTCATGGGAATTCCCTGTTTTTGGGCCATGAAGCCCAGAGTTGAGAAGACTGCGAAGCCAGAAACGAAGCTGGTGGAACTATTGAGCAGACACAACCATAGACTGTCCCTGCAGAGAGAGAGAGACACACACACACGATTTTAATCCCATTTTGTACGATGTATAAGTCGAACTACTGACTGAAAGACTTACTTGTAACAGTTGTTCTTGACTTTGTTGTAGCTTCCCAGTGTGATCAGGGTTCCTACTGCAACACCATAAGAGAAGAGGACCTGAGCACAAGCCTCCATCCACACCTGATGAACAGAAAGACATGTAATACTGTATGCATCTACTAAATATATAGACCATAGAATTGTACAGACTTGGGTTTTGGGGTATTACAGAAAAAACTTAACAAATGTTTGCTTAGATACTTTGTTACATGAAATAATCTCCACAGAAGAACACCACTTCTGTGACTTTTGGACATTAGGTTGTGGATGAACAACATGGTGGCATGAACTTGTGATGATCTGTTTGTCTGTTATGGTTACTCATTTTTGTCTTGTGCCCGCATGTTGTATTGTCATTTCCTGTTTTATTTTGAAATAACCCAGTCTCCCTCTCGTTTCAGCTTCACACATCCGGCCCTCTTGTTTCCTGTGTCTGGTGGTGGTCAAACCCCACCCTAATTGTTTTCACCTGTTTCCCTTTACCTCTTGTATAAATAGTCCTGTCTCCCCTGTCCTCGTTGTGTGATTGTCATGTGATGGAAATTTAGCAGAATGTGTCAGAAGCTGTTATGTATGAACTCATGCCTGATTGTATAAGCTATGTGTGAACTCATGCTGATACAATCAAAGTATGCATTTCTGAAGACAACGGCACATTATGTCACTCTGCCCTGGACTGATAAGCCCAGGACTTGGCGCTGCCAACTCATTCTGTGTTGAAGTCCTTGACAACGTGTCTGTGTCTGATTACTGTGGCTGTTAAATACACCCTCTTCTATTACTCTGCATGGGCATTCACTCACAAAGCTCTGCGCTGTGTGTCTGAATTCTCATCTCTGTTCTGCAGACAGATATTAAAAGCAACTCTTTTGGGCAACTGAATCAGTGAAGTTACTCATTCCTTGTGTAATTAAAGAACCCTGTGGAGATTAGACCATCCTGACAGAATATTTCCACAACAGTCATGTCCCTTGTGCCCATGTCATCCTGCATCTCCTTTTGCCAGAGTGTGTTTCCAGTGTTTATCTCGTGTCTCCCGAGTGATTTATTTTTTTAAGTTTAATAGCCTTAGAGTCCTCCTTTTGTTGTCATTTAGTGTCCCTCCATTGCGAGTTGTGTTTTTGGTTTTCCCCTTAGGTTTTCCCTCCGAGACGAGTGATTTTGTTTTATTAGGTGCCCTTTTGCTGTTTAGTTTTGATCCCCTCCTCAGAGAGACTGAGTTGCAGGTGTCTTTTGTTTATTAGCTTAATGTATGATTTTCATTATTAGTTTATTTTCCCCATCCTAATTGTACTAGCACCCTTAGTTTTCCCTGCTTTATCATCCTCCTTGTGAGTGTATTTACTTAATTTTGATAGCCCTTTCAGAAAGATTTGTTTTGTTTCCAAGGTATTGGTAATGTGTTTTCTCCTCCCATTTTGGGAGCGAGCGCTTTCTGTTTTCCCTCCTTTTTATAGTCGAGAGTAGCGCCAGAGTAGGGCCTCCCCGGTGCACCCTCCCACTCATCTGGAGATGCTCACTGTTCTCTTCCTTCCCCTGCTGGAAACACCGTGCCTGATTACTCTTGTGTGCTGATCAATAAAGATTCCTTGTGGTTGAACCTTTTAAGACTGTCTCTGAGACGTGCATTTGGGCTCCCAGTCATGGAGCCTTCACAGAAATCTCATTTAGCCAATTCTTAACAACTGCCATTTAAAACGTAAAACATTCAAAATTAACAAGTCTGAAATTAACTGACATATTTTATGTAATAGAACAAAAGGGTTTTAGGTCTCTGTCCTGCTCTATTATTGTCATCAGTATAAAATCAATCTAGTGTCCATCCATCCATCCATCTTCTACCTCTTATACTCATAGGGTCGCGGGGGGGCTGGAGCCTATCCCAGCTGTCTTTGGGCGGAAGACAGGGTACACCCTGAACAAGTCGCCACCTCATCACAGGGCATTCAATGTATGGAAAAAAAAAAAAAACGTAATCTCTCAAACAAACATGATGCTGTAAAGCTGCATGATGTCTCACCTGAAGGTCTGCCAGACGAGAAGGATCTGGATACAGGTAGTAGACCATACCCTGCCAAGCTCCTGGCAGCGTCACCCCCCTGATCAGCAGAATGGCCAGCATCACGTAGGGGAACACAGCCGTGAAATACACCACCTGAAAATTTCAGTGGCTATTTCACATTGCTGGCCATATCCTATCACTGCATCCTGTTAAATGGACACTGTGTAATTTTTTCTCCCATCTAGTGGTTTGACTTTGCATGCATTGCAACATGGTTGGAACTACGGTAAGCAGAATGGGTCAACTCCCAGGCGGCCACTATCACCGCAGATCCCCAGCCGCCAGCCCGGAGCTCCAGTCATTTTTCCCCGGAACTCTACAGCCCTCCACCGGTCTGGAGAACTTCCCGGCCGGCCGTGGACGGACATGGGTTAACTCCCGAGCGGCCACTGTCACCGTGGATCCCCGGCCCGGGGCTCCGGTCATTTTATGGCCCTTTTATGCTTTTTTGGCGATGAGGATTCGACGCGGCATAAGTATGGTCTTGTATTATGACCAAAAGTGCAGTGCAAGTTTTAGTTTAATGCCGGGTAAATAAAATCGGCGTCTCCACCTTGCTTCTCTGTGAAAAGTGAATCGCAAAATGCAGAAATGCATTATGTAGTGCTTTATGTCCCTCTCGGTAGTTCGTAATTTTTGATAGACGGGAAAGACATGGAAGTCTCCGTATGAACGACCCGCTCTATGTAAAGACTGATTCTTCACCCAGGCGGATAAGTCAGATTGTTGGCATAGGTTCTTTTACACCAATGAGGATATATTGAAGATGTTGATTTGAGGTAACAAAATACTTAAAAAATGACATAGTGTCCCTTTAAAGAAATGTTGCTCCTATCCTCCTGTTAGTTGTGCTTACGTCTTTTTGGGTAGTTCTGTATGTTTTAATAATCAGCCCATAGTGTCTCTGCAATGCTGTCAGTAACAGAAACAAAATCAAAAGCTAATACTTTTATGTCATAACAATTACATGAATGAGAAAATATTTACGTAAAGTGTTCTGCATTTTTCCATGATGGTTAGCACCAATATGTGAGCACTGCCATGAGAATGGATTAAAGAAATCCTCTATTTTTATCATGTCGTCTACTCACAAGTGAAACCTGATAAGATAAATATTTGTAGTATGCAAAACATTTTGGGAGAATTTTACTTATTCTCCAGCGTAAACAACATTTGGTATTATACTGAAAGGAAAAAGGATCTGAGTTCATTAATCGTCCAGTTGCAGGCCGCTCATGGAATGGCTTACCTGCTTCCTCGTATTCAACATGACATTTGTTTGGGTGGCGCAAAAGCATCAGTGAAAGCCTAAATGTGGGTGTCTTATGCCAAATGTGAGCTGAGCTCTAGCAGAGTGTGATTAGGATGTCTGGAGACAAACTTCAGCTCGGTTTATTAACTCTAACCTTCAATATCCAAACAAAGGCATTAATGTTTCATTGTCAAAAAGAAAATTGCAGTACATAATCTATGAAATATATAGGAGACAGGTGGGCCTTAAATCCTCACACCAGTGTTTACAGACCTTTCCTGTGGATCGGACCCCTTTCCAGATGCAGAAATAGCAGGTCACCCAGCAGGCCAGGAGACACAGCAGCAGCTCCCACTGTACTGTACCGACCTCCTCTATTCCTCCAGACATGGACAACACTCCTCTCCTGCATGAGAACACCAGAGGAATTATCATCTTTTACAAGAAAACACAAGGTACTACAGTGCATAACAAATGAATTAGCCCACCACCCAGTGTAAGGTGTTTGTCACCACTGCCCTAAATCAACAGTATTGCTGATTACCAAAATATTTTAATGTTTCTGTAATGGTTAATCCACCAGTATGTGCAAGCTCTGTAATCAAAACTGTATGTGCCCAGTTTTACAAAAAGCAGAAAAAAATATCCAAGTACAAAATGGTGAATTGTAGGGAACTCAGTGAGAAAGAAAGAGCCCCAGTTAATGCTCTTCATGATGCAGGAGGCTCTTTGAGACTAACAGAGCAGCTGATCTAATACATTTGTTTAGCTCTGTATATACTTATACTACATCTGTTGTTGTTGATTGACTTTGATGTGACAACAGTGACTCACTCCCAGAACTCAGAGACTGAAGACTTGGTGAGATTGCCAGATGTCCAGTTTACTGTCAGGTTGTCACTTTGTATTGCAGTCCAGTTTGTGGAGGTGAGGTCCACACATCTGTCTGTAGAGAGGAAGGCGAACGATTGTTGATTTAAGTGTTAATAACTATTTCACGTACATGGTTAAATAACACAGACAAAAACAGATGTTCCCGACCGGAATACAATAACTTTCAAAGTAGAACATACTAGCAGTGTTGTCGGACCTGTAGCTAGAGTTAGCATAGTTTCCTTAATTTCTGATGATTTATCATATAATGGTAATTTTTTTAATTAAATATATTACATATCAACACTGTAACAAGCAAATCAAATCTGTATTTAGAATTCCATCCAGTCAACTATGTTACTTTCATAGTCAACTACAGTATGTCAGTCATGATCTACAGTATTGAGCATATCACATTTATATCTGCAAAACATAAAATGCTTGATTGAGATCTTTTACAGAGCTATTTTTTTTTTAATTTTTTTTTTGTACATCCAACCAGTCTTATCTCATACTGACCTGTGTTCCAGGGATTGTTACAGGTGGCCCAGGGCAGAGGGTCTCTGAAACAGTAGATGAGGTAGAGGAGGGCCCAGGCCAGGATAATCATGTAGATTCTGGAATAAAGCTGGATCATAATGACAGAGTATCCAGTCCCTGGAGGGAGAGAACATCCAAAATAACTCTGTTATATGACGAAATTTTCATGATTGGTCAGAAGTAGCCTAACTTAAAACCGATTCATTTTTGGTGGTGACGTTGAATGGGAACCGATTACCAATAAACATACAAATTAACAAACCCCAGTGAAAACAAAACCTCCTTGGCGGTTGGGGTAACTTTAAATAAAAAGACTCTGACGCTGCCTTGGCTGAGGTCTGCGCTCTCTGATTGTTTTTCCAGCTTATTTATTTATTTGTTTATTTATTTATTTGTTGGTTTGCAAAATAACTCAAAAAGTTATGTACGGATTTTGATGAAATTTTCAGGATTGGTCAGAAGTGGCTAACTTAAAACAGATTCATTTTTGATGGTGATCGGATCCAATTTAAGGTCATCAAGTTCATATGAAAGGTCACGCCACAGTAACGTGTAGCAAGTTTGGTCAAGATCAGTAAAAGGTCAAGGTCACCAAGGTCAAATATGCTTTTTTAACCATACCTTCATGTAGGAAGGAGCTAGAGCAATGTGACTGGTCTCAAAATATCCAGAAAAGAATTCTCAAATTGTATTTGCAAAGTTTTAATGGTATTTGGGTCTTTTTTAAATTCAAATGTGCCTCTGAAATAGAGAAATAGAGAAAAACTAAATAAAAAGGTACATGATATTAATGTGAATACAATGTTAAATGTGGGTTTCAAGGTGCGTCAAAATCAACACATTCATTCTTAGACGTATACACTCTCTCAGAATGCTGCCTTGGCAGAGGTCTGCGCTCTCTGAGTGCTTTTCTAGTTTTGATAGTAACTGTGTCTCCTCTCATTTGAGCCACATTATTTCCTGCCCTTCTGTTTCCCACCTGTGGTTGGTTGTCTGCCCTGCCCCTGATAGATTCCAGCTGTTTCCCATTTCCTCAAGTATTTAATGTCTGCTTTTCCCCAATCCTGTACTAGCTTGTATTGTGTTGTCCCAGTCATTCAACCAGCCATCTTAAAGTCAGTGTCAGTCGAGTCTGTGTCATTGCCGTGAGGTCAGTGAGCCTGTTTTGTTTGTCACTTTGTTTGTAGTGAAGTGTGAGTGTAGTCAGTGTTGTCAGTCAGGTTTTGTTTGTTTCTTTGTGTATTTCTCCTCACATTTTGTGAGTGATTTTCAGTTAGTATTTTCAGGTTCAGTTATTTTCCTTTTCACCTCTTTTGAGTGGTTTTCAGCTTAATGAATTTGTAGTCACCTTCGTGTTGTTTTCTAGTCAACTAGTTATCTTTCCTTGTGAACCGCCTTTAGTTTGTAGTCAGGCTTTTCCTCAGGTTAGACTCCTTAGAGAAGCATTATCAGCTTTGTAAATAGTCAAGGTTATTCAATGTAGTGACTTTTCCTTCTTAACCCTTTGGGGCCTGAGCTTATTTTGGCCGTTTTTTAATACTTTTGATTTTGTCTCTATATACCACAAAAAAAAGTTTAACATGCCGATGCTTGATATCTTTTTTCAGCACAACTTCATCTATATGAAGAGATAGTTATTATTTCACTATAACCTACTTCATTAAAATATTGGGCCAAAAAATAATCATATTCAAATTGAATACAAAAATTTTATTTATTACAATAAAAACCATGAACCTGCTCAATCAACTGTTTTGGAACTTGAAAAACTAAATGTAGGTTGTTAATCTGAATATGTAAATGTAAAATTGAAATAAAGTAATACTATTTGCAAATATTTGCAATAAAAAAATCTGATCACGCTGACGTGATCATAGGCCCCAGAGGGTTAGTGAAGTGTTTTGTTTTATAGTTATTCATCGTCAGAGAAGTCAGTGTTTTGTCCTTGTGTTCACAAGTGATTTTTTATGTAATAATTTTGTGTGGAGTCATGCTTTTGGGTTCAGCCATTGTGAGTTCATTAACCTAAGGTTAAATTGTCATGTCTGTCAAGTTAAATATGCTTATTATCATTTTTTTTTTTTTTTGGCACAAAGCACTTTCTGTTTTATACAACCGCTGGAACTCAATGAGTTAAACAGATGTAATGTGATTACCCTGTGCCAGTGGGCAGAGCTTGGTCCAGCAGGTGATGACGCTCTCCTGTGTGTACTGACCAATCACAGTCTCCAACAGGAAGAGTGGCACGCCACACAGCACAGCGAAGAAACAGTAAGGCAACAGGAAAACACCTGCACACACAAAAATACACATGAGACCAGTGATGCTGAGTCTCACTGACTATTTTCATTTTGGGTTAATCTAGCAGTCAATTCTGATTTGTTATTTTAGCAGAAGAAAGGTCGGTTTAAAGGAGAGGAGAAAGTGAGAATAGTTGGTCTGGAATTCCAAAAGAAAAACAGATTGTGGCAGTACAGCACCTGACATGATGCTTAGTGAAGTGAGTCAGGCAACTAGCTAATGAATCAGTCAGGACTACAGCAAAGGACTTTCATGTAAACTAAGTTGCCTTGACTCGGTACTGCAAGAAATTCACTCCAGCTGAAATAGAGACTCAACAGCTGTCCCAACTGCAGTGATTGGGTTTAAATCACCATGACAGGTTTTAGCACAGCAACTTGAGAAGTATTTTTCAACATCAGATGACATCTATTTTGGAAAAGTAAATTATTTGCATGGGGTTAGGGTTAGGGTGCGCTGAGGTGGCGACTTGTCCAGGGTGTAGCCTGCCTTCCGCCCTAAGACAGCCAGGATAGGCTCCAGCTCCCCTGCGACCCTATGAAGATAAGCGGTAGAAAATGGATGGATGGATGGATGGATATTACTTGCACGTGCTGGTGGGCCACTTTAGATGAGATGCAGGTCTGGATTCAGCCTGCCGGCCTTGAGTCTGACACATGGTTTAGACTGTTGTCAAACAGGTTTTAGACTACTGATGATGTTATAGCAAAAGTAACTCTGTAGGATACGGTTCAGCTCAAGAAAAGAAAGCTGTTGAATGTAAAAAGAATACCATAGTTTTTACAGGAACGTTTTTGAAGTGGTGGCACTTGTTGATCTGTTGAAAGGAAAAGTTCATTTTATTATGTTCACTCCCTTGACTTTTCTTCGGCGGGGCTATATGGAACAATGAGGAGCTGGTCATTAACAGTGACATCTGTGGTCATTACATCACCACAGTCGCTGTGTCCTGTTGTTTGCACCACACAGCCTCAGTGAGACTGATGTGGTTGGTAAATCAGCTTGCTTTCTTTTTTTTTTTTGCAAATTCGTTAGTCAAGTGATGTTACCAAGGAACCAACTCCAGATCTGTGCTGTTTAACTCATCTTACATCTTGCTGGCAAACCATAATTTATCTGAGGTTACCGGTAGTTGGTTCCTATGGCCTTGCTGACAGAAAGCTGATGGATTTTCCCAGATAATGTGGTTGTAGATTTTTTGTCAATAAAACTAACACAGTAATATTATTGTTTTAGTTATCTTGAATAAACTGTACTTAGAAGGTTCAGATAATGTGGTTGCAGATGTTTTGTCCTGAGCTCTTTATCATTAACAGTAGAGTATGTATAACAGTGAGCTACTGTAGGCAGACTCCATCAGTGCTACTGGGAAAACCTGTCCAGTCTCCCATGAGTATTTAAGAGCAGGTTGTTCAGTCTCTGGTTCAGGCTGTTGTACTAGTTTAGCTTTTACACCCTTCTATCACCACACAATGCATCACTCATCACTCTGATGACACACTAACAACATTGAAAAACAGTGTTATACCATCAGTAGGTTTGTGGTATTGTGTGTTTAGTAATAATCTTTTAGTTTGTATCTGTGTATAGTTCATCTTTTGACATGGTTCATGAGCATGATGCCATGACGATTTACTTTCATGATTTAAAATTCTTCTCCAGCTATTCAGCATCTTCAAGCACTGCATATGCATTTTTCAGGTGCAATCATCTAAAATATTACAGTATATAGACATTATGTCTTCTAGCTTACCTCCTCCATTCTTATAGCACAGGTAGGGGAATCTCCACACATTGCCAATACCCACCACATTGCCTGCTGATGCCAGAATATATTCCCTTTTCCTTGCCCATTGTTCTCTTTTGTTCCCTTCTGTTTCCATCCCTGTGTTCCTTCTTCAGTACTCTGATCAGCACTGTCACTACACACTCCTAGTCAGTATACCATGTGGGCAGGACGTGCTTTTTCGTTTCACCCTGTCATAACATGTCTTTCAAAATGTATTTGCTGTTTTAGATTAGTAATTTCCTGATAACAGGGTTTGGCTTGATGCTATTATTCGTTTGTCAGAAGTACACAGAATTATTTTTAATGTTTTACACTGAAAATTGATAAATAATACAAAAAAAGTCATGAAATTAATAGTTGAGCTAAGAATATGATCCTTCTGGAACAAGATCAGAATGAGTGCAAACCGAAAGATGGTATATAACTCATGATAAAACACAACAGCTCATAGCCACCTCAGGCATCCTCATCTTCCTCCACTTCAACCACCGGATTCTCTATCAGAGTTAACGAATCCTTACTTTCAGTGATCTGGAGTCTCCCAAAATTATGATATTAAAATCATTGATCTCTCAACTATTTAAAATGTTTTGTCATCTAATGGCTTCACATTCATTCATTCACTTATTATTGATGATGCGGGGGGAAGGTGGGGGTAGGAAAGTGGGACCCAGCTGACTGACCTTCTCTGGCTTCACTCAACTGACTTTGAATGTGGGGTGCACCTTGAGGGAGCAGGGAAGCCACAATCTGACTGAAGCTTGTTTGATGACAACTGCTGTGAGGATCGTGGTGTTTCCCTTTGATGGTGGCAGACCCATGATGAAGGCCAAAGTGATGTTTATCCATGGCCGGCTGGGAATGGGGGGTGACTTAAGGAGACCTGCCTGCGACAGCTATTACGCCTTATTTCGAGCACAAATGGGGCACACCTCCATATACTCCCTGATGGAATTTTCCTTGGCCGGCCATCAGAACTGCTGACGGATAAAAAAGAGAGACCTTTTTACCATTGGATGACAGATCAGATGAGAGGTGTGAGCCCAGTGCACTACCTGTGACCGCATCCGGTCACAAACAGCCGGTTGGGGGTGCAGCCCTTGGGTGGCAGGTTCACAGCACTGGCTCATTTCACCTCAGACACAATGTGCCAAGACACTGCTCCTACAACACTGTCAAGCAGTAGGTAGGTGTCAGGTTGCTTGGCAACAGGCTTGGGATCGTACAGCCACGAGAGGGCATCAGGCTTGATGTTTTGGGACCACGGCCTGTGGACAAAGAGAAGTTGAACAGGTTAAAAAATAATCTGCCGGACTTGACGAGAATTTAACCTTTTAGCATGCTGAATATACTCCAAGTTCTTGTGGTCAGTCCTAACCAGAAACGGCTCCTGAGCTCCCTCCAGCTAATGGTACCACTCCTCGTCACTGACATCATAGTTCCACTCTGCCTTGGATAACTGTTTTGACAGGAAAGCACACCGCTCCTTTCCCCATGTCAGATGTGTCCACCTTGACCACAAATCGCCTAGTCGCCTCTGCCTGCATTTTTCTGTTAATATTCTTGTTTTTATGTTTCCTCCCGTGAGAAACTTTGAGCAGCAGCTTCTGGATACTTATAAATCACTGGGACTATAATTAGGCACTCCAGAGTAGTCAGAGAAAGGAAAGACTTCAACTGACTGAGGAGGAGCTGTGCGTTCACACAGCAAGATTAACAACAAGATGCCTCCCTTTTCCACTGATGACTCTCAAAAATTTCTTCAGAAAATAGCACTACTGGAGACAAAAATTCACCACCTCAAAGTCTATATGGACGTAAATAGAGATAAGACCACCTTACTGATATCTCAAACCAGTGGATAGGAGTAGGCTAAAAGACAGCTAATTAGCTCCACAACAAAAGAGGACGAAGCCTGTTTAAATGACAGAAAATCAGCCAGTAGCCCTCCCTGGACTTTGCTAAGAGCAAGACCTAAGGATATTTCAGGCAAACATATAGGAAAACGGACAACAGGCAGAAGAAAGCACCAACAGAATAATGAGGAAACTGGTTGGGCTGCACTGAGAGGTTCTTCAACACCGGTACAAAGGAGAAAACAACAGTGGCTACAGCAAAAAGTAAGAGCAAACCAACTAAAAACACAGACATCCAAATAAAAAACAGATTTGCTCCACTTCTACAAGACCATGACCCCCTGAAATCATGCTCATCTCCCAGCACCAGAAAAAGGTATGAAGCTAAGTCATACAGTAAAAGGTCACAGCCAACAATTGGGCCTCAAAGAATCGGTGACAGAGCTGTAAAGGAGATAAAACACTTTTGCAGCGAGAACACCAAAGTACTGTTTTTTACCACTGACATGGTGTCTGATAGCTCAAAGAATACCATGAAGATTGCTGCTGAGCATCCAATGGTGAAATCTGTTAACATACACACAATAGCCTTAGATATTATGAAGCAGCCATCAAAGGGACTGAAACAGGATTTTATTCATCTCCTGAGCAAAGTGTGATGTCTGAATGCTGAGGTGTATTTGAGTGGACCTCTGCCAACAGTATGATGTAGAGATGAGCGTTTCAGCAGATTGTTGATGTTAAACACATGGCTAAAAGATAAGTGTGCTGCAATCAGTAAACTTCATTGACATTTCTCTATTTTTTGGCAGCGAAGGCATCTTTTTAAGGCAGGGAATGCAATTGTTGAGTTGCAACATTTTTACTGTGTGCGTCACCCAGCGTCACTGGCAGGCTCAGTTGAGGACAGGAGAAAAGTGCAGAACAGCAGATAAGACAGCACTCTAAAGGACAGCAAACACAGAAGGAGGCTTCAACTTCAGCTGTGGGAAGATAGCCAGCAGTGAAGCAGACGGAGGAGACCCAAACTTTTTTTTAATAAGAAATGGTCTTTTATTAATTTTTTTCTCTCTGCTTAAAAAAGCAAATAAAGCATGAAACCCAAAAGAGTGCTCAAACAAAAATGAATGTGGAATCTCTTCTATCTCTTCTGACCCTGATTGACTTTACCAACAGAGAAAAAAAAACTCTCCTGTTCTTCTTCTTTTATTGTTTTAACGGCAGTTGGCATCCAGCTTATTGGTGCATTACTGCCACCTTCTGTTCTGGAGTGTGGACCAAACAGTAGGCTTACAGATTAGATCAAATTATACATATATATTTATACATACCCACATATATACAACTACTCATACCCCCCCAAAAAAAAACAAAAAAAACCCTGATATCTCCTATATATCAGGTGGCAGGGATCAACACGTAGTTGCAGCAGCTCAGTGTCCTTCCTTTGGCTGTGTGTTTTTGTGGTTTTGTGTGTTTAGTTTCATTGTGCTCACATTCAGTTGGGTGTACAACTTCTACAGCCGATACGATCTTCTCAAGATCGGTGTCTGCTCTGAGTGAGGTGTTACGGCAGAGTTTCTCTGTTCACACAACATCCCAGTGGACATAGCGAGGAGCCCCAGCTCGCCGTGGTTCACCATCCCCACAGGAAGTAGGAGAAAACGGCGCTTGGTGAGGAAGAGAAAGCGAGGCTGCCGGCCGGGCCGGGCGAGCCGGCGAGCGAAGCTCAGGAAGCAGCCATTCAAACCACCACTTCCCAGCCTTTTCTTGACCAACGCCAGATCCCTCGCGAATAAGATGGATGAACTGAGGCCACAGGCTGCTACCAACAACATCATGAAAGACTGCTGTATTCTGCTGATCACGGAAACATGGCTACACTCATCCATCCCAGATGCGGCTATGGAGCTAGCCGGCAACACGACGCAGTGGTGCGACAGGACCCGTGACTCTGGTAAGACTAGAGGAGGGGGGCTTTGTCTGTACATCAACAACAACTGATGTACCAGTACGGTGACTGTAGAAAGGCACTGCTCCCTGGAGACCTGGAGTACCTGTCTGTCAAATGTAGACTGATCTTTCGCCCCAGAGAGTTGTTATGGTATGGTAGTTATGGTAACCGCTGTTTACATACCACCGGACGCCAATGCTAACTCGGCCCTCAGACTTTTGCATGGCAGCATTAGCGATCAAGAGAAGGTATATCCTGGCGCTGTGCACATCATAGCAGGGGATTTTAACCATGTGGACTTATAGGCAGTGCTCCCTAAATTTCATCAGCACATCAAGTGTGCTACTGGAGGAGACAACACTGGATAATGTTTACTCTAACATCAAGCTGGGCTACAGGGCTAAGCCTCTACCTAACCTGAGCCAGTCGGACCATTTATCCCTGCTTTTGATCCCTGCATGCACCCCTCTCAGGAAAACTGCTCCTATCACCAGGAGGACTGTGAAAACTTTGAATGATGGTGCTTCTCAGCAGCTACAGGACTGTTTCAGGTTAACAGACTGGGAGGTGTTTGAACATCTGGACTTGAATGTGTTCACTGACAGTGTCCTGTGCTATATTAAGACCTGCACAGACATTGTCATAGTGGACAAACACATCACAGTCTACCACAACCAGAAGCCTTGGATGACCTAGGGGGTCTAGTGGCTGCTGAAGGAGAGAAACGATGCCTTCAGGTCTGGCGAAGGGGCTCTCTACAGCACGGCCCATGCCAACCTGAAGAGAGGCATCAGAGAGGCCAAGTTGGACCATAGGAGGAGGATCGAGGACCACCTGGCCAGTAACAACAGCAGGCAGGTGTGGCAGGGGATCCAACACCTCACCAACTACAGGACTGTCCCCAGAGCTGTTGATGGGGATGCTTCACTGGCAGAGGAGCTGAACCTCTTCTTTGCCCGGTTTGAAACAGACCCGCCTGACTCAGCTACACCACTCCAGGCACCACACAGCAGCCCTACCTTATCAGTGGAGGAACACGAGGTGAGGTGCGCTCTGCAGGCCATCAACTCGAGGAAGGCTGCTGAACCAGATGGTGTCTCTGGTTGTGTGTTAAAAGACTGTGCGTTCCAGCTGGCTGGAGTCCTAACTAGGATTTTCAACCAGTCCCTGTCCCAGTTGTAGCATAAATAGTGTAGAGCAGATTAGTCAACCATTAATTAATATCAGATTATGTATTTATGAGCAATATCTTTAAGTTATTGATCATAAACCAAAAATTGCCTTTAATAGTAGAAATTATCAGGGCGCCACCCAGTTTTGCTAAAACAGGGAAAACTTGTGAATTTGACATTAATTAATAGAGTCTCTTAATCTCAGGGTGCTACGGAGTTCTTGGACCAAGTGTACAGTGATTCAATTGCTTTATATACACACACAAATCAAAAAACCAAGTTCTTTATAAATGAGATGTTTATTTGACAAACTATAACCAGACCACTACTGTAAAAGAAAATAACTAACAATTTATGATTAGTTTGACGAACTAAATGACCAGGTTACTAACAGAAATAATAGAATAGAAAATAAGAAAAACTAGAATAAAGGAAGATTGATTGAGGAAGATACATGGCATTGACTCACTGTGACAAAAATGGAATGAATGATTAAACAAAGGCAAAGTTCAAAGAATGAATATCTGATTAATTAATGTGACCAGTTAAATTCAGTGGTGGTTATCCAGACCAAATTAAATATTAGGCTGTTACCAAAATTTGGTTTAGGTTTGGTGGCGTTCAGCAGTTGAGAGTTTGAGAGGCATCAGAGAAGATTGTGAGTAATTTACTATTCAGAATTGGTTGAGCATTTTACTGATATCTTACTAAATAATATTAAGTGTGCTGGATTAAGCCCTAAATTCAGGCCATTTAATTTAGCGTCTAATCATCAAACTCTTTAATATCTGTAAGATGTATATGCAGTATCACCGTTCCTGGATGGATAGAAGTGAGGAGTTGCTGCAGGTTCTATCTGGATCTGCTGGATCTCTGCAGGCGATTTTGGTTTGAACTTCATCAGTGGCTCTTTTGGGCATTGGTGGACATCACTGGACGGCTCTGGACAGTTCTGGACAGCTCTGGACATCTCTGGACAGTTCTGGAAACCTTTGGTCATCTCTGGGCAGCTCTGGACATCTCTGGTTGACATGGCTCCATCTCAGTCTCTCTCTGTCTGTCTCTCCTCTTCACAGCATAGTCTCTGTGCCCTTGCTTCAATTCTTCCCCCCTTTGTTGGTGGGGGAGGTCGGCTGGATTCACACCAACGTGTCGACCGACAGTCTTTTCTTCTTTTAAGTTTCTTCATGACGGCTGGTGTCATTTTCTGTAGCCTGTGTCTGAGCAGAGGAGCTGGATCACATTTTCGGGGCAAAGGAGTAGAGAGAGGAGACAAGATGGTCTTGAGGCAGGATGCCGAGTTGGAAGATTCTGGATAGACTGTTCTTCATACCATGAGGTGCTGGGTCCTGAGGAGGCCATACAGAGGCAGCATTCAGAGTCTTTCAGTCATATCTGGAGCATGTTGAAGATTCAGGAGAGGTTGCTCTTCATGCCATGAGGCGCTGGGCCTGTGGTGGGACAGCATGCCTCTGTCTCTGGGTCATCGTTTCCCAGCATGTGGGAGAGGGAGAACAGAGATGCAGTGGAGAGGATGAAGACCAGAACTTAACCGGCTGAAGGGCTGAAGAAGAGTAGCCAGCGCTCAGACCAGCTGAGGCTTTTTATGATCTTTGCTGAAGGTCCAGTGGGGGTGTGACCACTGGTCCCTCCCCATCCACCAAGTTAACTGAGATGATATTCTTTTAACTTATTTGATGTTAATACTGCTGTGTTTTACTTTATTAAAGTTGTTCTATGTGAAAGCTCCCTCTCTCAGCTGTAAATCAACACCAAACACCCTATATTCGGAAACCACAGAACAAAACTTGACCAATTGAATTGAAATTAATCAACAAATTAACCAACACAGATGAACCATGATATCAGAGCATATAGGAAGGTGTACTACAACAGGCAGATCTATGTATGATTGTATCTGTAGACTTAATCCACAACCAATCCCACATTTAGTCCTTATCAGAAGGAGGAAAAGGAAGAGGATCTATATGGAGACTGATGTTTGCTGATGTTAAGCTTTGGATGTGTCTGGCAGGGTTAATGCAGGAATGTGGGGCAATAAAACCCCTCCTCCTGGTGTATGTCCTGGAGTTCCTTGGGTCAGAGAGGAGGAACTGGTCTTATCTGTTTATTCTGCCAGTCCTAAAACTTAAGCCTTAAGCACTTAGGTGCCACATAGTGTCAGATGGATTTCCTGGGGAAATACTCAGAAATGAGAAGAGTTAAGTTCATTATTTATGCTCATTGATATGCTACACAGTCTACTGTCCCCACTTGCCCGAAATCCTCCACCATAGTCCCCCTGCCCAAGAAACCCCTCATCACTGGTCTTAATGACTATAGCCCAGTAACACTAACCCCGGTGGTGATGAAATGTTTTGAAAAACTGGTCCAAAATCACATCACAGGACTCCTTTCTCCACTCCTCGACCCACACCAGTTTGCTTCCTGGGCAAATAGATCTACAGAGGATGCTGTGGCTACTACTCTTCATGCTGCACTGTCCCACCTGGAGCAGCAGGGTAGCTATGTCCGCCTGCTCTTTGTGGACTATAGCTTGGCGTTCAACACCATCCTCCCTCACAGACTGATGACCAAGCTGATGGACCTTGGGCTTCCACTCTCCACCTGCCTTTGGATTAACAGCTTTCTGTCTGGTCGCCTACAGAGGGTGAGAGTGGGGCCCCACACATCTTCAGCACTCAGCCTCAGCACTGGCTCCCCACAGGGCTGCATGCTGAGTCCCCTTCTCTACTCCTTGTACACCTACGGCTCCACCCATTCCCAACAGAGTAACTCTTTCGTCAAGTTCGCTGATGACACCACGGTGGTGGGGCTCATTTCGGGGGGGATGAGTACGCCTACAGGGAGGAGGTGGAGCAGCTGACGGTGTGGTGCAAGGAGAACAACCTGCTCCTTAACACATCTAAGATCAAGGAGCTTATAATTGACTTCGAGAAAAACAAAACAGACACGCTAACACTTTCCATAAACTGGGACTGTGTGGAGAGGGTGACAGACTTCCGCTTCCTGGAGGTCCACCTGGAGGAGGGTCTGACCTCAACACCATTGAGCTGCTGAACAAGGCCCAGCAGAGACTGTACTTCCTGAGAGTGCTCAGGATGAACAACATCGCACAGAGACTGTTGGTGTCCTTTTACCACTGCTCTATTGAAAACATCTTAACTTACTGTATTTGCATTTGGTTCAGCAGCAGCACAGCAGCCCAAAAGAAGGCCCTCCACAGGGTCATCAACTCAGCCCAAAAAATCATTGGCTGAACCCCCGTTCACTGGAGGAACTGCACAGGTCCCGGTGCCTCAAAAGAGCTCAGGACATTACCAGAGCCTCCTCCCATTCTGACCGCAGTCTGTTTGAGCTGCTGCCGTCAGGCAGACGGTACAGAAGCATAAAAGCAAGGACAAACAGACTAAAGAACAATTTCATTGTACTACGTACAATGACAAGAAAGATTCTATTCCATTCTGTATATAGGCAGCCGGTTTCAGCAGCTCCTGCTCACTGTTGAGCTTTTCTTGTTATTGAACTTTGTTGTTTTGTACTTTTCATTCTTAACTTTCTTACTTATTTATTATAAAATGGAGGTAACACTCTCTCAACTTGCACTGGTTTTTACTCTGATTCTGGCCTTGTTTTCAACCGCAACCAAGTCTCCCAATCTTCCCAACTTTCACCCTCCCAGCCTCTTTCCATCTCCTCAGTTCTGAGTGCTGAAAGATATGTGTTATGCTCTGTCTGTTTTAGTTAAGTTGACCATTTTTGTCCTGTGTCTGCTTGTTTGTTCTGTCTCTTCCTGTTTTATTTTGAAAGTAACCCTGTCTCCCTCTCTTTTCAAGTCGCTTTGGTCCCTGCCCTCCTGTCTTCCTATGTCTGTGATTGTCAAACACACCCTGATTGTTTCCGCCTATGTCCCCTTACCTCGTGTATAAATAGTCGTCATTTGTGCGTTTGTTGTGAGATCGTCTTGTCCCTGCTCCAGTCTCATGATCCAGTTTCCAGTTTTCCCTGTGATTTCCAGCATCCCTCCTGAACATTTAGTGATTTTGATTTGAAGTTTAATAGTTTTTGTTTCTAGATTTCCAGCCTTAGTCTCAGTTTCTTGTTTCCCAGTTAGTTTAATAGATAGATAGATAGATAGCCTTTATTGTCCCATAGGGAAATTTTTCTTCACAGTCTGTCATGTTAATCAGCGCCTTGCACAAACATCACCAACATTAATCACTATGAATACATACAATGCACACTATTACAGGACACGAATAAACATCAACAACAACTGCAACAACAACATTCAGGAGAGCTGAGCCCATACAGGGTTATTGGGGGAGGTTATTCAGTACAGAGATGGCAGATGGGACAAAGCTCTTGCTGAAGCGTACCCGTCTCCACCTCAGGGTCCTGTATCTGCGCCCAGATGGCAGCAGTGTTAAGGATGGGTTGAGAGGGTGGTCCGAGTCGTGAGTTATTGTCTGTGCTTGGTGTGTGACAGCTCGATGGTTGAGCTCTGTGAGGTTAGGTATGGGATGATTGATGATTTTGGATGCGGTGTGTGTTATTTTTGTCAGTTTGTTTGTTTGTTTGTTTGTTTAGTGACAAAGAGCATGTTGTAAAAACGGGGAACAGTACAGAAGGATAGGTCAAATGATGCTGGTGTATAATAATAACAAAAGGTGGGGGGCAACAGAAAGGGACAAAGTATCAACAAAAGGCAGCATTTGCGTACAGTTCACAATGGTGGTCTGCTACAACCAGTGATAAACACAGTGATAGACAGGAGTCAGTGATTGAAGACAGGCGGTTGATGCGCATACTTACACAACATCACCATAATCAAGTACAGACAAGAAACTGGCAGACATCAGGAATTTCCAAGATCTGAGGGAGAAACATAACTTGTTTCTGTAAAAAGAAACTGAGCTTCACCCTTAATTTGGAGATCAAGTTTTGAACATGTGACTTGAATGAAAGCTCTCCTTCAATAATTATGCCCAAGTACTTGTAACTGGTGACAAGCTCTAGAGTTTCCCTATGGACAGTGAATTAAAAAAATCCTTAGTTTAGATTTATCAGCATTTAAAACCAGTTTCAATTTATTCAGACGTAGCTGCACTGCATCAAAAGCGGATTGTAAAAATATGAATGCCTAAATGATCAAGTGTGAGCAGCAGTAAATTACCATATGTAACCCCGTTATTATTGTTTTATTTGTTGAAAAAAAAAAAGAAATGGGTATATTTTGTATTGTTTACGTGCCTTAACACTACCTAAGAGTATTGTATTTACTGCATTTTATTTTCGCTTAATTTCTGTATTATTTGTATGTTGTGGACCTGTGAACTTGCCGTAGCAGGGGGGTATGAGCCAATCAGGAGTGAGTATGAGGTCAGGTGGTGGGAGGAAGGAAGGAGATGTTGAGATCAGGAAGACGAGATGCGGGTGATAAGAGAAGACGAGTGAATATATACGGAGAAAGGTGACATGTTGGACGTGGACATTCTTATGGTTAACAGAGTGACGGCGTGTTACTAAGAAGACTGTAAGACTGTATTGTGGAGTGCCATTCTGAGTTGACGAGATAAAGACTGAGCCATTCGTCAGTGTGAGTGTTGTTAGCGGTTAGCTTGCTAAGCTGGCTGCATTACCCGGATCAGCCCACAGTGTTTGAAAGTATAGCTGGCTAGTTAGCTATGGCTAGCCAGAGCAGTAGTGCGTTGCTAACCCAGCAAACAGCTGTGTTTTGAGAGGAACGACTGAAGACGTTGGACATCTATGGAGAGTGTGGAGTTCAGTGGCTTGTTCATTCCTGCTTAAAGACTGTGGATCGGAGTTGGGAAAATCTAGACTCGTCATCGGAGCATCAGGATCACATCCTTTCGGAGATTCGTTTGGAATATACAAGTAAAGGAAAGTCATCTGATCTGTGAGTAACATTCCTGTGCGAGGACGCCAACTTGTGGAGGACAAGTGACAGGCCTGCAACGTGGGAGAGGGTTTTGTTTCTTTTTGGTTTTCTACTCTATTAGATGCCGGCTTTGGTATTAAAAAACAAGTGCACTTTTGGTATTGAATACTTTGGAGGTAACCTGGCCAGTTATATTTAAAGGTGATTACTATTTGAGTATTATTCCTGTTATTGGTGAACCATTTGAAGGTGCTTAAGCCAATTTAAAGGTTTAACTGTTTACATTTTACTGGGTGGTTATTTGAAAAGTAACTAATTGATTGTTTAAAGGTTTTGCACTAATTTGGTGAATTTTGGACAAAGCCAATTTGTTATTTTTATGTTTTTTTCTGTCCCTAACATTCAATTACTTTTTCCCCTAACTATTTCTTAACTAAAGCCTTTAAAACCTACATCCTGGTGTCTGTCTAACTTACTTCAGGTACATCTAAGGTGTCTCACTTAAAGTGCTATTGGGGATTAATTAGCTCTCGAGTCAAAATATAGCATTCACGAACTTGGTGACCCTTCCCTAAAGGTCGTGAGGATTAGATGGGCTACACATATCATCCGCATAAAAATGGTATGAGGCATTTGACAACTTAGTGCACAAATATGAATATAAATTGTGAATAGAATGGGTCCTAAGACTGAGCCTTGAGGTACACCTTTTGTGACCTCAAGAAAGGTGGAAAGCCATCTGAACACATGCTTGCCTGCTTGCCAAATAATCTGCAAACCAAGAAGCAGCCTGTTTGGATATGCCATTTTTACCACAGTTTTTACCAGAAGACTGTGATCCACAGTGTCAAATGCCTTAGAAGCTTAGCTTAGCTTTTTCAAGTCCAATGCCTCAAACACATTGTTAAGAACTTTTAGGGCAGCAGTAGCAGTACTACGCTGCTTCCTAAAACCTGACTGAAGGGGGTTTAGAACATTGTTCAATTCAAAAAAAATCCTTCAGCTGATCACAGAACAGTTTTTCAAATACTTTGGCCAAAATACATTACTGAGATATAGGCCTGTAATTATTAAGACTATTATTAAAACTTTAGGAAGTTTGTTTGTGCTGAGGCTTAGATTAAAAATACTAGTTTGAGGCTCATCAATTAGCCCTTAGAAAATACACCCCCTAATATACCCCTGGTATATTAGGGGGTGTCATGTTTTTCAGCACAACCTCACCTTTGTCACTAAACAGTTATTTTTTTTTTTCATTTTGACATACCGTATTGACACATTGGACCTAAAACCACACAACAAGCATAAAATTTGAGTTAGCAAAAAGTAGATTTCTTTTACTGAGAAAACCACGAACTGTTTTTATAACTTGGAATGAACATATGAAGTGTGAAAAGCGTGCAAATTTAGCAAAAAACAACTATTTACATGCAATGCATTCTGTGCCCCAGGCGTTTTTATACAAAACTTTACAAAAAGAAACAGGTGCAACAGAAATCACTTGTGTCACTCCAAAAATCAGTTCCTGTCCACCATAAGACAGACAGGACTGACATTTCCAAGGGGTCTCATTGCACCTTTGATCCTCCTGGAGGCAGTACACACACTTACACCAGCCTTTGGTGGCTTTTTGCCCAGCATCAGTGGCCATTACTACTACAGCATTCATTTATATTTTCCCCTAGCAACTGTGACAAAGATCAACAGTGATTGGTTATTTTTTTTTCACCAATAGCAGAGTCACATGTTTTTGTTCTTGCAAGCAATTTCGCCACCCGTACGTCAGCTGTCTTAACCGTTTCAACATTTCAACGTTTCAACCTGCAGCAAACGCGCAGCAAACATGCCCCAAAAGCACCGGAAATACTGCCAGCAGCCAACTTCAGAAAATATGGATCCGCACTATCAGGACCAGCTGATTTTTTGGAGTCCATATTTTTAGCCTACTCTGGACCTCAGAAATAGACATAGGTTCAAAATAAAAAGAACAGTCAACATGGGGACGGCTTACAGCAGCAGGTTCATCAGTTAAAACAATGTTTTTAAAGTCACTGTTAAAAGAATTAAATAAGTGCCCTGTAGTGATAAAATGTTCATTAAAATAATTTAACACAGCACATTTATCAGTCAGGTTTAGAGAATCTTTGACCAAAAAGTTTGGCAGTTCACTGGAGGGCAAAGCACCTGAAGCAGATCTCACAACATTCCAAAATTCCCTTGGATCATTTAGCTTTTTGTGGTTTCAGGCAAATAAAATTCAGATTTAGCCTTCTTAATTAGGAAGGTAAATTTATTGTGGAGCTGATGAAAATGATCCAATCTGCCTCTATTTTTGTTTTTCATGCTCTGGCCCAGACAGGATCTCTTTGTTCGAGGAGTTTTCCAATTTCTGTGGAAAACCAACAATTGTTGCGTCCCTTTACCCTAAATTTATGTAAGGGAGCACGTTTATTGATTAGCTTCAAAAATTCTGAGTGAAAAAAATCCCAGGCCAACTCAACATCATCAAAGAGAGAGATACAGTATATATCTCCACCCTAAAATTTGCTGATGTTAATCAGCTATTTGTGCTGATTTCAAGGCTGCAAATTCAGCCTGTAGGACCAAACTATTGAGCTAGTGAACCACAGGCTTCTCTTTGTCTGGGTGGGTGGAAAGCTGCTAGCCACACAATGGGTGAAGAGTCACTTACCCTCCAGAGCATCATGGACAAGATGGAACAAATGATGCTCAAAATAACTTAACATATAGACACTAAAATTGATCCACTTAGAGCAAGTCTCTCTAAGAAAACTCACTCAATATGATTGGAGCAAGTCAACGAGCTCGAGCAGAGAGTCAGCACTAATGAGGACGACATAACCGACCTGGTCAAACGAGTAAAAACGCTCGAGAAGGAAAACACTGACCTGAAAGCATGGGCTAAAGATGCTGAGAACCGGAGCAGGCACTCAAATCTACACTTCATCGGAATCCCCGAAAGGTCAGAGGGAAATGATATCCTGGGATTTATGAGTGTCAAGTTCTTTTGGGCTTTGGTATCGGTTCTGCCTAAACTTGAAAACGGCCTGAGGGTGGGTACAGAGGACGCTTTGGGCAACTCAGCTCTTCTTCGGTTCTTTTATTTCACAGGTTAAAAAAAAAACAAAAAAAAAAACAACATTGTAGAAGTGGTGGTAGCGTAGCGCAGCGTAGTGTAGGTTGATAACCTTAACAAACCATAAGATTATCTATTGCTTAAACATTTTAAGTTTACATTTCAATGAAACAACCCCAATGCAATAACCTGTCTCTCACCATTGTCTTATCTCAAATTTCTTCATTTTGTTTTTTCATTCCTTAAATTAATAATTCTTTTACTTTTCCTGAATTAAACAATACGTTTTGAATAAATAAACTATATGCCTATACATTTAAGTTTTATGCAGTATTTAAATAATCTAAGTTTTAAATACCACAGACCAGTAAAGACAAACAAAAGTATTTACAACTAATTAAATAAATGCAAATTTCACACCATCAAACGATCAATAATTAACAAGCAGTTTACCCAATTCAAATTAATGTGCGCAAGTGTGCTTATTGTCTTACTTAATTGATGAAATAAAAGGCGTCAGCATTTACAATTTATCATCACTTGACCAAACAGTTCCAAACCAAATTTAATGCTCATAACTTAAAGCTGCTATAACTGCTATAATAACTGCTATTGGTATTAAATCATATATGTATATATTTTTGCCAGAAGAAATTTTAGAAACTACTTCTACATTTAACTATAATCTACTTTTGCCCTAACAATGAGGCATCTCGTCCCACACCTCTTGGGTGAAGCGAACTTCACTACTCCCCTTGCAATTGAGTGCTGTCATTGCACAGCAATAAAGGATGACCTCAGAGGGACCAAGACCAATTCTGATAAAGTTCCATTACTTCCAGGACAAGTTGAAGATATTGAAATTCTCCAGGGAGAAGAAGGAGCCTCTTCAGTATAAAGGTACTGAAGTTTACATCTACCCGGACTTCTCCGCCAGCTTCCAGAGACATCGGGGGTTCGATACAATAAAGAAGAAGCTACGTGATTAGGATATCAAATATGCTCTAATCTTCCCCTGCAAGCTCAAAGTTGTCCATACTGGTAAGACATTATTCTTTCACACTCCAGAGGAAGCAGAGATATTTCTTGGTGAATTATCATCCATCAACTCCTCCACTGACTTTGATATGACAACCTGATATATGTGGCTAGTAGCTATAGCTAATTTTAGCTGGTTACTTTACTAACTGACGTCTCTTTTGTTTTTTTCCTGCTCGGCTGATCTTGTGCGATGGTGGCTTTGGGTGAATGTTGCTGGCTTCCCCTTATGTAGCTATTGAATCGCTGGGTTGGCATTGATAATAAGCATTTCTTTTAATCACAAATTTGTAACTGTTATGGTGGTGTTGGCCAGCAATTGTTTGCCATAAAAAGTGCCACAAATGCTGTAAAATGGCGTAAACTGCACCGGAAATGCGGTAAAGTGGAAAATATGTCACAAAATGTAGTAAAACTTTGTAATAAGCACCTCTAGGTTGACTGATAGGGTAGATCCCATACATCCATGGTAGACCCCCTATAAATAAATGAATTTAGTCAGTAAATACCAAAAATGTTGTCTCTCTCTCCCTTGTTTTTCTTTATGTTCCCTTCTCTCTCTCTATAATATATATTTTTTCTAATCTTCTATTTCTTTAATTCACTTATTTATTTATCCCACTGTTAAAAGACATAGACCTCTCATTAAGACACCTCTACTTAATGAACCGTACAGACTGAGCTTTGTTATTATTATTTTCTTCCTCCCATCAATGTTGCAGCATGATCCTCTGTTTTTTGTTTCTTGCTGTTTTGTTTTTGTCCATTGAGTATGTGTGTGTATATGCATTTATGTCTGTGTTGCTCTTTTCCTGACACTCCTGTTCCATGCCTTTACCTGCCATATACCACAGCCTGTGATGATGCTGTGTGTACATTTATGCAACTATATTTTGTGATTACTTACTTTGTTATTATTGTTCAATGAACGTTGCTAAAGGTATGCATATTATTCATTTGAATATTGGGACCCTGTGGCCTAAAATTGATTCATTGAATGCCTGGATTACTTATAACAAGCCTTGTGTAATCATGCTCTCTGAAGCTTGGTTGAACAGCAACATTTCTGATAATGAAGTTAAACTCGACAATTATGTTTTAAATAGAAAAGACAGAGGCTCAAGAGGAAGGAGCCTTTTAACATATGTATCTTCAAAGTTGACTGCAGAATTAATTACATCAGCTGAAAATCCCTTGCATTTTGAATGCCTTTTTGATAAAATTACATTACATGAGAACAGACAGCTAATTATAGGTAATACTTACAAGACTCCTAGTGCCCTTGCTGATAATACAAAAGCTATCCTGGCCACAATTAACTCTTCAGACTGCACTGGTGAAAAAAATATACTGGGTGACCTTAATTCCAACTGGCTAGATCGTTCTTCCCATAATGATTGCAATCTTCTGAATAGTGTCAATTTAACGCAACTGATTTCTTTGTCCCTGCTTGACTGGATCCTAGTCTCCCATCCGGACAGAATCTCACACTCTAGGGTACTGCCTGATTCCTTCTGTGACCATTCAACTGTATTTTGTGTTTGGAAAATTAAAATGCCCCACCTCCCTCCTAAATGTGTCAAAGTCAAAAAGTTCAACAACATTAACACAGAACTTTTCATACAAGATTTTAAAAATAAACTGGGAAAGATTTCAATTAATACCATTTGCTGAAGATGCCTGGAATTTTCAGTATGCTGATCTTGTTGAGATTGTTAATAATCATGCTCCCTGGACAACAATTACAGTCAAAGGTCGACACCTACCTTGGATTAAAGGAGATCTTATATAGTTGTTTAAACAAAGAGATAAAGCATGGAAAAAGCATCGCACAACAAAGGATCCCATTGATTGGAGTATTTATAAACAACTGTAAAACATACACTAGAAATGCTAAAGCAAATTAGCTTTTAGTCAGCATTTTTCGACCATTGGTACCTCTGTTTCCTACTCCCACTCTGAAACCCTCCCTACTCTGAATAAATATGGTAGCTCTTTTTCTTTCAAAACAATCACACCATATGATGTTCAGCGTGTTATTGACAAACTTAACTCTGGATGCAGTGCTGGTCTGGATGGTCTGGAAATCATTTATTTTTTTAAATTGGCTTCCCATGTTTTGTCATTTCACCTGTCTGAATTATTTATCTCTTCTAACTTGTAATGTTCCCTCAACCTGGAAATGTGCGAGGGTAACCCCTCTATTTAAAGGAGGTGATACAGATATCAACAATTACAGACAGACCTCAATCATCGACAGTATAACAAAAATAGTTGAAAAATTGATCTTCAATGAATTCTCTGTACATCTTAAAGAGACACTGTGTATTTTTTAAGTATTTTATTATCTCAAATCAATGTCATCATTCATAAATAGATCATCATTGGTGTAAAATAACATATGCCAACAATCTGACTTATCCTCCTGGGCAAAGAATCAGTTATCTGTCTTTACATTTTTTTTTCATCTGCGCAACATTGCAAAAATAAGGCATATTCTCTCCCAAAACGATGCAGAAAAATTAGTCCATGCATTTGTAACTTCCAGGCTGGACTATTGTAGCTCGTTATTATCAGGCTGCCCTAATAAGTCTATCAGGACTCTCCAGCTGGTCCAGAACGCTGCAGCACGTGTTCTGACCAGAACCAGGAAAAGAGACCATATTTCTCCGGTGTTAGCCTCTCTGCACTGGCTCCCTGTAAAATCTAGAATAGAATTTAAAATCCTCCTCCTCACCTACAAGGCACTGAATGGTCAGGCACCATCTTATCTTAAAGAGCTAATAGTGCCTTATAATCCTGCTAGAACTCTATGCTGTCAGAATGCAGGACTACTAGCGGTTCCTAGGGTTTATAAAAGTAGAATGGGAGCTAGAGCTTTCAGTTATCAAGCTCCTCTTCTGTGGAACCAACTCCCTCTTTCAGTCCGGGAGGCAGACACTATCCCCTTATTCAAGAGTAGGCTTAAGACTTTCCTTTTTGATAGTGCTTATAGTTAGGACTGATCCAAGGTTGACTCAGGCTGCCTTGGATCAATCCTTAGTTATGCTGCTATAGGTCTACACTGCCGGGGGACTTCCTCTGACAAACTGAGCTTCTCTTCTTCTTCATTTCGATGCCTCCATTAAGTCATTTTACTAACTCATCTTCTTCCCTGGAGTCCCTGTGCTCTCAGCTCCCAGGTGTCCGTGAGCTGAGGCTACTTGTTGAGAAGGAGGTGGTGTCATCCAGGCTTCATCTGTCCTGATGGTGGTGAGATGGAGAAGAGGCGATGCTGCTCAGGTTGTATCTGTTAGGGTAGTGGAGAAGAGGATGTGTTTACTCTTCCTCCCTTTAACACATGCTGCAGATTAGTTTTGTGCCTCGTAGTCCCTGTGCGTTCTCATCTCACAGGTATCCATGGATCCAGTCTACCTGGTGGAGTAGTGGTTGTGCAGACCAGTCAGGCTTCATCTTCTGGTTCTGAGTGACGTGGTGGTGATGAGGTCATCCTGCGGAGGTTTCTCCTGTTTGGTGTGGTGGAGTGGAAGATGTGCTGCCCAGGCTTCTTCTGGTTGGCGTGATGGAGAGAGGATGACGTGCTGCCCAGGCTTCTTCTGGTTGGCGTGGTGGAGAGGACGACATGCTTCTCATCCTTTGCTGATAGCTTGATGATGCTCTTCATCACCTTGGACACTCTCATATAATTCTATATATACACATTGTATATTAGCTGTTGTTATATTGATTTGGACATTTCCATACAATTTTGTATGTTAGTGTTAATGTGTTTTCATTGTTGTTATTCTGTACACATGGCATCTATTGCACGTCTGTCCATCCTGGAAGAGGGATCCCTCCTCTGTTGCTCTTCCTGAGGTTTCTTCCGTTTCTTTTTCCCTGTTAAAAGGTTTTTTTTGGGGGAGTTTTTCCTTAGTCGATGCGAGGGTCATTTGTAAAGGACAGAGGGTGTCATATCCTGTACAGATTGTAAAGCCCAATGGGGCAAATTCATAATTTGTGATATTGGGCTATACAAATAAAGTTGACTTGACTTGACTTGACATAGAACGGGTCACTCGTACGGAAGCTTCCATGTCTTTCCGGTCGATAAAAAAACGCCGAACTGCCGAGAGGGACATAAAGCACTGCCTGCTAGTACCAGTAGGGTAAAACACGTTTTTGCGATTCATTTTTCACGGAGAAGCAGCGTGGAGAAGACACCTACACTAAAACCTGCACTGCACTTTTGGCTGTAATGCAAGACAATAGTTATGCCACGGCGAAGGAGAAGGACTCCTCATCACCAAAAAAGTGTAAAAGGGAATTAAAAAGACAACAGGACCGGTGAATTAACATCGCAGTCGCCTTTCCCAGGTGGAAGTGCTCAAAGGGACGCTGAACTTGCCTACTTTCTTCTCGACAGGTAAGTCGATGTTACTGTGTAAATTAAAATGTCTCATTGCTTGGTTGTGTAATTCATTGTGTTGGCGGCATAACAGTAGATCACGTAAAGCATAAACCTCGTTGGTGGATGGTAACATTAGCATACGTTTGATTGAGTAAGCTAAGGGCATTTCATGCCATTGCCTACTACCTGCTCACACAAATGAATCTATGCAGTTTGAAATAACGTATCTCACCGAAAACTCGATGAATTGATGTTTGAAAACATGTTGTTGTCAACAGCCTCTTGAATCTCGATTTTTGACCCATTCCATCTACTGTAGTTCCAACCATGATGCAGTGTGCAGTAAAAAAAACGCCTGGTGCGAGAGAGTGAATGTAATATCAAATTTAACCACTAGATGGGAGAAAAAAATAGATAGTGTCTGTTTAATGACTATAAGCTATTATCTCCTTATCAATCTGGTTTCTGACCACACTCCTCAACCGTCACTGCTCTTCTAAAAGTTACCAATGATATATTATCAGCTTCTGACAGCAATATGCACAGAGGTGCCATATTTATTGATCTCACAAGGTGTACCACAAGGCTCATCCTTGGGTCCATTATTATTCTCAATCTTTATCAATGATCTCCCACAAGCTTGCTCTGATTATCAAATTCACTTATATGCTGACAACACTGTAATATACTATTCCAGCTCTGATGTCACACAGATCAACTACAGTTTGATTTTAACTCAGTCCAAAATTGGTTCTCGTCAAATAAACTACAACTGAATAAGAAGAAATCATACACTATGCTTTTCTGCACTCGACCTGATTCTTTGCTCACAAATACAAACTGGAATATTAGTTTTCTTGACGGAACTGCTTTAGTGAAAGCTGAAGAACTTAAATACTTGGGCCTATGGCTTGATTCACAGCTTTCTTTTAAATTCCATATTAATTCAATTACCAAGACAATCTATGCTCTCTTAAAATTTCTCTATTGATCTATACAATGCTTTTCTTTTCAAGTTCGTAAACATATCATTATACAACTGATACTGCCAATACTGGATTATGGCAATGTCATTTATCAGAACACCTCAGAAACAAATCTCCATCCTCTTTCTGTTCTATGTAATTGTCTCTTCAGATTCATTCTGAGATGTCCTTATAAAACTCATCACTGACAGATGTACTAGTCTTTGAACTGGCTGGCCCCCAAGTCCAGAAGGCATTGGTTATTATTTATTTTTAAATGCAAATACTTTAATTTTCCCCAATATCTGAAACACAATTTACAATTTAAGGCATACAGACCCATTGTTCTTCGTAACTCCAAGAATTAGCAAAGAATCTGGTCCACGTGCATTCAAATTTAAAGCCCAGGCAGACTAGAATAATATCTCCAGTGCAATTAGGTCCATAACCTCTTTCCATGTCTTTAAAACCTCTCTGCTTGCTCACTACCAAATATCTTTCTCCTGCTTTTGACTGACCCTTGTATGTGTATGTATGTGTATACAGAGACCTATTCCTACACTTGTATTAAAGGTCTCTTATTATACACCTTTTCTGCAATTTATACTCAGCCCTGGTCCTGAATTCCAGCCAGTTAAAAATCACTGTATTGAGCTCTGCTGAGAACAGTCTGTTTCTGTGTCTGTACCTTTAAATGTTCCTGAGCTGTGTCTGACCACGCCCCCTCTCTGGAGAGAAGATGTGACTCTCTCTCTCTCTCTCTCTCTGTCTCATACTGTGCATACTGACACTGGCTAAGAGGCTAATACTGCACAGACAGCATCTTTAACAGTAGTCAGAGTCACCCAAATTACAAATAAGTGTACAACACTCGCTTCAAATGAGCCTTGTGCTCACAGAGCTTATGTTGAATGTCTCCTGTTGAATGTCTGTTCTCTTCCAGGGGAAATAAAGTACTGGGAAGATCCGGACTGTATAGTGTATAATACATTATTCTATAAAGAAGCTCGGTTAGCTGCAGTGCTAACTAACTGCTTTGTAAACATGGGCCCATACATATTATGCTTGGCTAAACAGGTGAAAATGAATCATGGATCTGTACCAACTGTCTGGGAAACAACTACAGACGTGAAAGCTGTAAGTTATTCCATTTTATGTTTCTTTACTGTGTAGCTCTACTTAGCATGATACAGAGGTCCTCCAGTAGTTCCGATAGCTGCAGTGCTAACGCTAGGTGGACATGTTTCCAGGCTATCACGCTAAGTAAAGATACACAGTAAAGCAACACAAAATGGAATAACTTACAGCTCCATGTTTGTAGCTGTGTCCAGGACAGTTGGTACTGATCCATGCTTCATCTTCAGCTGGTTAGTGAAGCCTGCTTAGTGAGATAATGGGGACACATACTGTTATACTACCTTTATAAAGTGAATTTTGCGTAATAGGTGACCTTTAATAGGTGACCTTAAGTCCACCTTTGCAGTTAACTTCTTGATTGCCTTTTGTGCTTGTTCTGCCTGTGTGGGTTTTGGGGGTGTGGGGGAGGGGTATCTAGGATTATTGGAACATTGTAGTGTGTGAGTGTGTGAATATGCGTCTGAGTCTAGATATTGTATTATGTGTTGTGTTTTCTGTTGTTAATGAGTTGTGTACTGTTGATGACCTGTTTTGAATTTATGTTTGTAATAAGGACCTCCTCGAAAATGAGATGGTTCATCTCAAGGTGAAACCCTTTGAAAATAAAGTCAAAGACTGCGTAAACCATCTCTGAATGGAGGAGGATGACCAAAACACAACCTACTGTATCTGCCACTTACAATCTAGCATTGACTTCCATCCCCAGAATCCACAGCAACCATTCACACCTGAGTGGAAATAACCTGAACAGTTCACATAAGGGTAGGAGGGACAACAGCTCCCTCATGAATGGTAACGAGACATATTGGTCTGGTGGTTTCTGTTGTGGAGTTTGCATGTTCTCCCCGTGTCTGCGTGGGTTCTCTCCGGGTACTCCGGCTTCCTCCCACCATCCAAAAACATGTATGGGGATTAGGTTAATTGGCTAATTTAAATTGACCGTAGGTGTAAATGTGAGTGTGAATGGTTGTTTGTCTCTATGTGTCCTGCGATGAGGTGGCGACTTGTCCAGGGTGTACCCTGCCTTCCGCCCTAAGACAGCTGGGATAGGCTCCAGCCCCCCCGCGACCCTATGAGGATAAGCAGTAGATAATGGATGGATGGATGGGTTTCTGTTGTTTGTTTGTTTTCTGGTCCAACAGGAGCTTAAGTATCTGGACTCTCTACCAATCACTTAGAACTGAAGATGCCTCTTGGATGATGACAGGTGAAACATCTTCAACAAATCTCAAGCATGTTCAGCTGACTCTTTTTTTCCACTTCAGCCCAACCTTATTCGTAAGGTGTCAAATACACCCTACAACACTGGTATAAAAATCAGTGGACGTTTTCCAAGTTTCTAAGTCTGGATACTTTATTGACCCAAACATACTATTGTGTTTTAATTTTGCAGCAATTTCCACATACTTGTGTACATATTAGTACTGACTACTCGTTACCTCTTTACTCTATTTGCTCAGCTTTGAGCAAAGAGTGCTGCTGAGCTTTTCTGTGTTCGTTGATGACTATCTGTGCACACATACTTGGCCAATAAAGCAGATTCTGATTAAGATGATGATGGCACTGGATGAAAATTCAGTCATTTAATTGCTCTCAGCTCCATGGCTAGATTAATCATGTTTTATGGCAGTCCATCATATATTTGACAAGATATTTCACAAAAAGCCTAAAATATTAGCGTTATGGTGGTGACAGAGGAAAGGTCAGGGGATTCATCCTCTATGGACTACAAAGATCTATTCAAAATGTCATATCAATCCATCTCATCATTGTTGAGATAACAAGGCTGATATTTGGGTTGCTAAGGGAAAACAGTACCTGCCTATCTCTGTGTTGACCTGGAAACCAAGGTTATGAGAGACTCTCAGTGGTGCCTCCTGTATCAGGTACTGATAACACTCAATGACTTGAAATCATCCAGACAACAGCGGCTTCAAACTAGAAAAACAACATGATGAGCCTGTCCTAGTGCAACATGATACAAAGTAATGTCAGATTAACACTTGTACCTCTATGGGCATGTGGTATTATTTAAAAGCCTGACTAGTCTAGAGAAGAGGGAGAGATGTAAGACAAACTGTAGCAGATCATAATGATAAAATAATGAACTGAATTGATAATGAAGGCATTCTCTAACTTCTCAATATTTTTCCAGAAACTGCATCTGACCACTCAGTTTGCTAAGTGCTAAAGGCTTAGTTCATGACTGGCCTGAATAAACTCAAGAAACAACAAGTTATACCTCTGTCCAAACATTTGACTGGTTTGACTATGTATGGGTTTGCCTGTATATCCTGGTTCATCTATGTTGTGTAATTAGTTAATTCATTTCAATTCAATTGATCAGTATTGTTTGGTGGTTTTACGACCATATTGGTGTTTGGTATCGTTCTATTCCAGGTCGTGTCAGCCGATCATGTTCAAAGATGTCCAGAGATGTCCAATACCGCTTTCACACTGAGATTAGCCTTGGCTCGGCATGAGGGAGCTTTCCCACTGCCAGCTGACGCGGGTCTGACCTCCAGCTGTGAGAGCTGCTGCCTGTTTTTTCCCTCCTCCCATACGTCATTCCATTGACAACGTCATCATTACAGATTTAAGTGAGCTGGAACAATGCGAGGTAAACACTGGACATCACGGACATAAGCGAGTTGCTTGTTAATGTTGTTGTTTGGTGTGTTGGAATTTTGTCCCTTTTGCAAAGTGTACAAACCCAGCACAGAGCTAATACTAATACTAGTACTAATGCATACTGTTGTGATCAATAAAAAAATGTGTGCCAGATCATTATACAAGCTGTATATAAATATGGTCGGGTAGTTCACAGTGGGATTCCCCGAACGGTGTGATTTCCCCACAAATTGACTTACACGCTGTTTGGACCACTAAACTAACTAAACCAGTTTAGGGCTAATCTAGACGACAGATTAATACTACAACCTAAACTCATGATATTAAACTGCTCCACAATCTTTTCTTATGCCTCTTAAACTCTTAACTGCTTAAAGGTGCCTCAACTAAATGTAGTTAATTTGGTTAATAGATATCAATCACATTTATTCATTCATCGATCATTCTTTGTGTTCCATAATTTATTCAGTTATTTTCTCTTTGTAGTTTGTTCATGTATTTTGTCAAATAAACATACTTTTACTTTTATAAACTTGGTTATTTCGTCTGAGTGTATATAAAACAAATTGAATCACCTGACACTATGTCCAAGAGCTGTCTAGTCCCCTGAGATTGAGACTATTAATTCATGTCAAATTCAGAAGTTTTCCCTGTTTTTAGAGAACTGGGTGGCACCCGGGTAATTTCTACTATTAAAAGTAATAGTGGATTATACCTGAGGCTGAGTGTCTTCACTATCCTTCACATTTTATGACAATTCATAAATTATGATTTATTGGTTTTAACTACCTATTTTGATATTTATTAACGATTGATTATTAAATCTGCTCCAAGTGATAATGCTACACAGACTCAGGCCCTTACTGTTCTATACTTGAGTGTGCTTCTGTTTCTTCCTGATATCAGAATTTCAATAAAAATGTCACTCCTTTAAAAGCCGACAAAGGTAGTGATGAAGCTTCATGGAGCACAGTAGCGAGCCAAGGTTACATAGTTGATATTAAAAGTCCTTTGCTGTGCTCCTGATTGATGCATTAGCGAGAGTCACCTGCCTCACTTCCCTCAGCATCACGTCAGCATCTGTTCTTCTTTTCTAATTCCTGGCCATTTATTCACACTTCCTTTCCTTTCCACTGTCAACTGCTCCTGTAAAAATACAGTCTTCATCAACAGTGTTCATCGCTTTATGCATGATCACAAAAAAGGTGATCATCAACAACTGGATCGGTTCCAAAACCCTATCGGAGAGGTAGTGAATTGAGAGAAAATAGCCTTTAGTCTAGAAAATAATGACATGTTGAAATTTGGGCTCCAATGGAAAATTATTTGATGTCGTGATGTACATGTTATTGTCCTCTTGATATATATATATATTTTTTTGAGGTTGTTGATGAAGTTTGTGGTTATAGTGCCTGAGACCATTTAAGGGATGGGGAGGAGGAAGTTTGGAAGGGACTGGAAGTGTGCTATTTGTTTGTTTACTTATGTTTGATTGTTTTGGGTTTTTTTTTGGAATATGTTTGTATGAGTATAAGGATGTATGTGTATGTATCTGTGTTAATAAAACAAAAAATGAGACTGTGGACTGCTTCACTGCTTACATCAATTTCTGCACAGATGTTGCAGTACCAAAGAGAAGTGTACGCTGTTTTCCAAACAATAAACCATGGATCAAAAATGACAATAAACACATTTTGAACTTAAAGAAACAGGCCTTTCAAACTGGGGATCGGAACAAGGTGAGAACTGTGCAACATAACTTGAAGAGGTCACTGAGACAGGCAACGAGGGAGTACAAACTAAGACTTGAGAGGAAATTGCAGAACAACAGCTCTTGAGAGGTGTGGAAGGGCATGAATACCATTACTGGTTACAAGGAGAAGGGCAGTGTGGTGGCTGGTAATGCAGAGATGGCAGATGAGTTTAACCAGTTCTAAAACAGGTTTGACTCTTTCTCTGCCCACTCTGCTGCTTCTCTGGCCTGCTCTGTTCCACCCAGCAGGCTGTTCCACCTCTGCTGCTACGACCTGCTCTGCTCCACCCAGCGGCTGTTCCACCTCTGCTGCTGTGATTTCCGCCTCTGCTGTTACCACATTCACTGTGGAGGAGGTGCATGAGGAGCTGAGGAAGCTCCATGGCAGGAAGTGTGCTGATCCTGATGGGATTATGCCAAGGCTCCTCAAAGAATGTGCATCAGATTTAGCTGTGCCTCTACATACCATCTTCAGCAAGAGTCTTCAAACTGGATGTGTCCCTACCCGCTGGAAAATGTCCTGCCTTGTACCTGTCCCCAAGGTAGTGAGGCCAGCAGGGTGTAGGGACTACACCCCGTTTCTCTTCACAATATACACTGCAGACTTTGCATATAACTTTGCTACATGCCAGGTTCAGAAGTATTCTACATACAGCTGTGTGAAGGGAGGGGACGAACGTGAGTACAAGGAACTGGTTCACGGACTGGAGCAAGAGAAATGGTCTGATCCTGAACGCATCTAAGACCAAGGAAATGATCATTGACTTTTGCAGGAGTCTTTCCATCAGCCGGTCACAATGTACAGTCAGAACATTGAGGTGGTCCACTCCTATAAATACCTGGGAATCCACCTGGACCACAAACGAGACTGGCACAGGTGAAGGCTGTGTACAAGAAAGGTCAGAGCAGACTGTTCATTCTGAGGATGCTGAGGTGTTTGGAAGTGAGCAGTGACATACTACACATATTTTACCAGTCTGTAGTGGCTAGTACTGTTTTCTTTGGGGTTGTTTGTTGGGGAGACAGTCTGACCTCGAGAGACAGTAACCGGTTGGACAGACTGGTCAGGAAATGTGTTTCTGTGATGTGGAGGAGGGTGGACTCTGTAGGAGCTGTGCTGGAAAGAAGGATGAGAGCTCTCATGCAGGGCGTCCTGGGCAACTCCAGACATCCTCTGCTTGACACTATGACAGCTCAGAGGAGTAACTGTAGCAACAGGCTCCTCTCACTGCGCTGTCGAATGGAGCGTTTTAAGAGATCGTTTGTTCCTTCAGCTATAAGACTGTACAACAGATCTATTCCCTCAACCCTCAGTAGTAGTGACTTCATGAGCTTCTTTAATGAGAAGATTATAACTATTAGGGAGAAAATCAGTCACACTGTGCCTTTAACTGAAACTGCTTTGTCTTTAAACACAGAAAGCTTAGAACCCATTGAATAACTTGATGTATACTTGGACTGCTTTTCTCCCATAGACCTCCACAAACTGACTTCAATGATTTCCTCATCTAAGCCTTCTACCTGTCTCTTAGGTCCCATCCCAACTTCACTGCTTAAAGAGGTTTTACCTTTACTGAGCACCTCATTATTAAACATGATCAACTTATCTTTGCTGTCAGGCTATGTACCTCAGTCACATAGAGTAATCAAACCTCTTCTGAAGAAGCCCGGTCTTGATCCAGAGGTTTTAGCCAACGAAAAACCAATATCCAACCTTCCTTTTCTCTCTAAGATCCTTGAGAAAGCAGTGTGCAGTCAGCTGTGTGACTTCCTCCAGAACAATAATCTATTTGAGGACTTTCAGTCAGGATTTAGAAAATATCATAGCACCAAGACTGCTCTGGTGAAAATTACTAATGACCTGCTAATTGAGTCAGGCAATGCACTCGTCTCAGTACTTGTCCTGTTAGATCTTAGCACTGCTTTGATACTATTGACCACCATATCCTGTTGCAGAGATTAGAGCATTTAATTGGCATCAGAGGAACTGCTTTAAGCTGGTTTAAATCCTATTTATCGGATCGATCAAAGTTTGTTCACATTAATGATGAGTCCTCCATGCAGTCCAAAGTCAGTTATGGAGTTCCTCAAGGTTCTGTGCTTGGGCCAATTCTATTTACTTTATATATGCTTCCTTTAGGCAATGTTATCAGAAAACACTCCATAAACTTTCACTGTTAAGCAGATGATACTCAGCTATATTTGTCATTCAAGTCAGACGAATCCAGCCAGTTAGCTAAACTCCAAACTCTTAAGGATATAAAAACTTGGATGACGGACAATTTCTTGTTGTTAAATTAAGACAAAACTGAAGTTTTTCTAATTGGCCCCGAAAATCTCAGAAATAAATTATCTAATGACTTATTTACTCTATGTGGCTTTGCACCAGCCTCAAGCACCACTGTTAGGAATCTAGGGGTAATTTTGACCAAGATATGTCCTTCAACGTCCACACGAAACAAACAGCTAGAACTGCTCTTTTCCATCTGCGTAACATTGCAAAAATCAGGCATATTCTCTCTCAAAACGATGCAGAAAAAATAGTCCATGCATTTGTAACTTCTAGGCTGGACTATTGCAATTCCTTATTATCAGGCTGCCCTTATAAGTCTATCAAGACTCTCCAGCTGGTCCAGAACGCTGCAGCATGTGTTCTGACCAGAACCAGGAAAAGAGAACATATTTCTCCAGTGTTAGCCTCTCTGCACTGGCTCCCTGTAAAATCTAGAATAGAATTTAAAATCCTCTTCCTCACCTACAAGGCACTGAATGGTCAGGCACCATCTTATCTTAAAGAGCTAATAGTGCCTTATAATCCAGCTAGAACTCTGCGCTTTCAGAATGCAGGACTATTGGAGGTTCCTAGGGTTTATAAAAGTAGAATGGGAGTTAGAGCTTTCAGTTATCAAGTTCCTCTTCTCTGAAACCAACTCCCTCTTTCAGTCCAGGAGGCAGACACCATCCCCTTATTCAAGAGTAGGCTTAAGACTTTCCTTTTTGATAGTGCTTATAGTTAGGACTGATCCAAGGCCGACTTAGGCTGCCTTGGATCAATCCTTAGTTATGCTGCTATAGGTCTAGACTGCCGGGGGACTTCCTCTGACAAACTGAGCTTTTCTTCTTCTTCATTTGGATGCCTCCATTAAGTCATTTTACTAACTCATCTTCTTCCCCGGAGTCCCTGTGCTCTCAGCTCCCAGGTGTCCGTGAGCTGAGGCTACTTGGTGGGAAGGAGGCGGTGTCATCCAGGCTTCATCTGTCGTGATGGTGGTGAGATGGAGAAGAGGCGATGCTGCTCAGGTTGTATCCGTTAGAGTAATGGAGAAGAGGATGTGTTTCCTCTTCCTCCCTTTAACACATGCTGCAGATTAGTTTTGTGCCTCGTAGTCCCTGTGCGTTCTCATCTCACAGGTATCCATGGATCCAGTTTACCTGGTGGAGTAGTGGTTGTGCAGACCAGTCAGCCTTCATCTTCTGGTGCTGAGTGACATGGTGGTGATGAGGTCATCTTGTGGAGACTTCTCCTGTTTGGTGTGGTAGAGTGGAAGACGTGCTGCACAGGCTTCTTCTGGTTGGCGTGGTGAAGAGGAAGACGTGCTGCCCAGGCTTCTTCTGGTTGGCGTGGTGGAGAGGAAGACATGCTGCCCAGACTTCTTCTGGTTGGTGGGGTGGAGAGGAGAGTGCTGCCCAGGCTTCTTCCGGTTGGTGTGGTGGCGAGGAGGACGTGCTGCCCAGGCTTCTTCTGGTTGGCGTGGTGGAGAGGAAGACATGCTGCCCAGGCTTCTTCTGGTTGGCGTGGTGGAGAGAGGAAGACGTGCTGCCCAGGCTTCTTCTGGTTGTTGTGGTGGAGAGGAGGACGTGCTGCCAAGGCTTCTTCTGGTTGGCGTGGTGGAGAGGAAGACGTGCTTCTCATCCATTACTGATAGCTTGATGATGCTCTGCATCCCCTTGGACACTCTCATACAATTCTATACATACACTGTATATTAGCTGTTGTTATATTGAGTTGGACATTTTCATACAATTTTATATGTAGTGTTAATGTGTTTTCATTGTTGTTATTCTGTACACATGGCATCTATTGCACGTCTGTCCATCCTGGAAGAGGGATCCCTCCTCTGTTGCGCTTCCTGAGGTTTCTTCTGTTTCTTTTTCCCTGTTAAAAGGTATTTTTTTGGGCAGTTTTTCCTTTAGTCGATGTGTGGATCATTTGTAAAGGACAGAGGGTGTCATATCCTGTACAGATTGTAAAGCCCAATGGGGCAAATTCATAATTTGTGATACTGGGCTATACAAATAAACTTGACTTGACTTGACTTGACCTGACAACAGATGTGTCTAAACTTAACATGTGCTCTTTATTACTATTGTGAGTAACATTTTTAGAATTTTTAATTATTTATTTATTGATGAATGTGTTTTTGGTGGATGTGTTTGTGGATGTGATGCTGCTGGACACCTGAATTTCTCCTACGGGGATCAACAAAGTATCTATCTATCTATCTATCTATCTATCTATGTTTTGTTGTAAGGCTGGAAGTGCTGGGAGCACTAAATTTTGAGGTTACATTGAGCTGAGCTCCAAGTTCCAACTTCCAGTGAACACACCATAAGGCAAACTGTCACTCCTCAGGGTCCTAAAGAGTAACTGGTAGCAACCTGTGCCTGTTGATCATCAGACCATTGTCTAATGTGTCTACCATGATAAAGCCCAAACAAAAATGACTTATTGAGTATAATAATAATAATAATACAGTAATATATTGATGACGAACATGATTAAAGCCTAAATTACACAAAGATAATTTATTGAGGTATTGAAAAAACTATCGTTTTAGAACTGGTATCAAAATTGCCATCGTATCAAAAAAATTTGAACGATACCCAGCCCTAGTGCTGTGTGCTTGTTTTACGTAAGTTGTATGGTTTTAACAACGACGTTCTAACAACGACGTTCTAACAACGACGTTCTAACAACGACGTGCGTGCGCCCGACAGTGGGGATCTAAAGACCCGACAAAGTGGTTAATTCACAACCGATACATGGAAACCATAGTGAGGCATATCAGCAAGCTACGTACCAACAGCAGGGTCGGCTAACCATGACACATCCGAGGGAGGAAGCGAGAGGGTGCTGCACTGCTACCGACTTGTACCTACGGTCATGATAACTGAACATGAATTAACTGCAGTCACCGGCAGCGATCGGTGCAGAGAGGAAGACACTCACCACAGCAGGCCATTTAGATAGGATATACACACACAGGAGTCTGGGATGCACCAAATCAGCCGCTCCACGGTGCAACATAAAATTATTCCCCAGCCACAAGAGTCAGCAACAGCAGGTGAACAGACAAACCATATCACGGGTCCGCTGCAAAAGCCCCGGCACGGAAGTGACGTCACCTGTCAGAGGGGCAGAGAGAGAGGACTGGCGGCGTCAAAGATCTCTATACTGCTACACAAGTGATAAAGCACAAAGTGGGATATATCATCTAGTCTTACTGAAAGTAACAAAAATGAGGTAGACAAAGCTCTTACTGTAAATGTGTCGTCTGGTTAGTTATTTTTACTTTCAAAAACAGCAATAGCAATAGCAATGTGCAAAACTCAACTCAAATCAAATCACTTTATTCATCCCCAACAGGTAATTAAAAGGCACACAGGGTAGCACACATAACTTCACACACACAAACACAACAATAAATACAAAATAAACAGCAAATAACTTGTAGAGCAACAACAAAACCAAGTTATGACGTTGCAGATTTTGAAAGCAGTCAAAATGACTGCCTTTGATTATGACATCTGACATTTTTTATGTGAGCAGTAGACTGCATCTTTACTTCTTGAATAAGTCAGCCATCTATGCTTCACTTTTTCCCCACTGACTAACTGCCTGTAGGTATAATGATAATGGAAACTTCAGCCATCATATTTTTTAGGAAATGAAAAGTTTTCCTTAATAGGCAGTGGCCCTCTGATCACCTGCTCAGTCCTGTCTGAATCTGAGAGAAAAGGTGGCCACTCAGCTGGGTCAACTGGCAGAGCTTGTGTTGATCCATGGTGAGAAGGCGATGCTGTGGTGGACGTTGCAGAGGAAGTGAACAAAGACAATGATGAAAAAAGAAGGACATATAAGGGCATTAAATTACAGTTTTGGGCAATGTCAGAATGTTCTGCAGTACAGTGAGCAATTAACTTACCAGGTAGAGCATCTGTGGTTGCAGACACAGAGGGGACACTGGGCACAGAGGATGGGGGTGCTAGCTCTGCACAGGATGGAGATGGACCGAAGAACTTGTTTTATAAAAAAAAGTTTAAAAACTCTTATATCTGTATGTAAAATTGTACAAGTACTCTAACAATGCCCCTGGGGAAGATTCACACAACTCACATTCACATGAGTTGATGTAAAAATAAAATGTTCATTTACTCACATAAATTACCATGCTCTGCAGCAGCAAGCAATTTTTGAAAACAACATATCTCAAACTATAACTAGTAGCCCAACGCAAAATTAACATTAAAAATATTGCTTGTAAACAAGGAGACATTGTTTGCTATCAAACATAGCAAAAACTTTGTTTAGAAAAAAAAAAAAAAAAAAAAAAAAAAATATATATATATATATATATATATATATATATATATATATATATAGGGCCAACCCCGAGAATTAACTCAATCAAAGTTAAAGCTTAGTATTATGCAAATACAAACACGTTATTATGAATGTTAAGCTTGGACCAGTTAAAAGTTACATTTCTCTCATTTTTAACTAGCTAGCTAATTTGCTACTATGGCTAGGCTACACACATTGTTTTGATAAACATTACCAAGCAAGCCATGATGTAAACATACCTTGATCTTGGCATTTTTTCTCCTCTTCCTTGTGCTTTGGATGCACAGTGCGCACTGCATGGCAGAAACCACTCATTATGTGCAGTGGAGCTTTGACATTTAAAGAGATGCAACACACATGAACTCTGTTGATATAAAGTTGTGTTTTTGTACAATAATATATATTTGATCATATAGAAATCACCACTCATACATGCAAAAAATAAAAAAAAAATATTTTTTATAGATTTTATAGATTTTTTATTTTATTGATTGCTCTTGGGGGCCCCCTAGTGGCCGTGGGGCCCTAAGCAGGCACTTAGTTCTCTGATGCCTTGGACTGGCTCTGTCAATGTACCAGGACCAGCACATAGCAGACAGCTATAACAGAGCTGGTGACCAGCCAGTATTCCTTTGCGGAGATTTTAATGAATGTGACATCAGCACGCTGCTGCCCAACCTGGATCAGTATGTTACAGTCCCCACCAGAATGCAAAGTATGCTGGATCTGTGCTATAGGAATATACCAAATTCATATGTATCAAAACCCCACCCTCCTGTTGGACACTCTGATCACAATGTCATTCTGTTGCTGCCAAAGTACAGGTCACAACTTAAAAGTTATGTACCAACAACAGAAAAACATCCAGATCTGGAATAAAGATGCCGTTGAAACACTGAGGGGATGTTTTGAATTAACAGACTGTGACCTTACTGACTCACTGATGTACTGACCTCATATACTGTATTTCATTCTGTGAGGACATTGTCACACCCACAAAACAAATAACTCTGCACACAAACTACAAGCAGTGGGTCACCAAAGACATGAAATCATGCTTGGTTAAAAAGAAAAACACCTTCTTAGAGGGGAACAAGCTCAGGGTGAGAGAACTGGAGAAGTTCAGAAGGAAGGTCAAGATGGCCAAAATCCAGTACAAGGACAAAGTGGAACAAAAATTAACATCTGGGAACGCAAACACATGGCAGGGGTTAAACATCTTGATGGGCACAGCCCACAAACCTGCATTGATTGACTGCCAGGACCCCTCCTCCATTGCAGAGCAGCTGAATGCCTTGTTCAGTAGGTTCAATATCAACCTGCTGGACCGTCCCCAGCCTCAAAGCTTCTGAGCCTAGAGTGCTCAAAGCCTGCTCCACTCAGCTAGGTGGAGGTGGATGCCTTCTGGCTGTGTTCCTGACCAATGGAAGGAATCCACCTCCATCCTGATTCCTAAAAAGTCGGGAAATATCCTCGCTGCTAAATGTTCCACAGTCAACTGTCAGCTGTATTATAAGAACGTGGAAGTGTTTGGGAACGACAGCAACTAAGCCATGAAGTTGCTATGCTGAAGCACATAGTGCAAAGAGGTTGCCAACTTTCTGCAGAGTCAATCACTACAGACCTCCAAACTTCATGTGGCCTTCAGATTAGCTCAAGAACAGTGCACAGAGAGCTTCATGGAATGGGTTTCCATGGCCGAGCAGCTGCAGCCAAGCCATACATCACCAAGTGCAATGCAAAGCATCGGATGCAGTGGTGTGAAGCACGCTGCCACTGGACTCTAGAGCAGTGGAGACTTGTGACGAATGGAGTGGAGTGACAAATCACGCTTCTCCATCTGGCAATCTGTTGAACCAGTCTGGGTTTGGCGGCTGCCAGGAGAACAATACTTGTCGGACTGCATTGTGCCAAATGTAAAGTTTGGTGGAGGGGGGATTATGGTGTGGGGTTGTTTTTCAGGAGCTGGGCTTGGCCCCTTAGTTCCAATGAAAGGAACTCTGAATGCTTCAGCTTAAGAAGATTTTGGACAATTCCAGGCTCCCAACTTTGTGGGAACAGTTTGGAGCTGGCCCCTTCCTCTTCCAACATGACTGTGCACCACTGCACAAAGCAAGGTCCATAAAGACATGGATGACAGAGGCTGGTGTGGATGAACTTGACTGGCCTGCACAGAGTCCTGATCTCAACCCGATAGAACACCTTTGGGATGAATTAGAGCAGAGACTGTGAGCCAGGCGTTTTCGTCCAACATCAGTGTGTTACAAATACGCTTCTGGAAGAACGGTCAAAAATTCCCATAAACACACTCCTAAACCTTGTGGACAGCCTCCCCAGAAGAGTTGAGGCTGTTAGCTGCAAAGGGTGGACCAACCTCATATTGAAACCTATGGATTAATAATGGGATGTAACTTAAGTTCATATGTGAATCAAGGCAGATGAGTGAATACCCTTTGGCAATATAGTGTACTTTCAGCCGTTTTCTTAGCGGAGGGCAAATTGGGCATGGCAAGAAAATGAGTTATTTTTGAAAACCTGTCAAACACTGTAAGGACAGTGGTATTTACCTGGTGGCAGGCCCGTGATGAAGTCCAATGCAATGTTTGCCCATAGCTGGCTGGGGATGGGGAGCAGCTGAAAGAGACCTGCCTCCAACTGCAAGGAGGACTTGCTCGCGTACAAACAGGGTATGTCTCTACATAAATTAGTTCTCAATGGCCACCAAAACTGTTCGCAGACAAAAAAGCCCTTGAGCGTTGGGTTCACACCATTCCCTCGATTCACAACAGATACTAGCTATCAAGACATGGTAAGATGGATTCAGGTTCCTTGGCGACAGGCTCGGGATCATACAGCCACAAGAGGGCATCAGGCCTGATGCTTTGGGACCCTGGCCTACAAGACAGAGAGAAATTGAACCGGTTATGGAATAATGACCGCCTCTCTTTGAGTGCTGCCTTCACCACCAGCAGCTCCCTGTTACCGGTATCATAGGTCCTTTCTGCCTTTGATAACTTCTTGGAAAGAAATGCACAGGGATGCATCATGCCATAACCCGCTTATATTTGTGAGGGCACTGCCCCTATACCTACGTCAGATGCATCTACTTTGACCCCAAATTGCCTGGTTGGGTCCAGTACAGTGAGGATGGGAGCGATCGTGAATCTCGCCTTAAGCTGCTTGAAGATGGCGTCAGCTGCTGCACTTCACTGGAAAGTAGACTGGGGAGAAGTCAATATATGCAGAGGCCCCGCAATGGCACTATAGTTCTGGATGAACCGAAGGTAAAAGTTAGCAAAGCCTAAGAATTGCTGCACTTTCCTCCGATTATCCGGAATTGGACACTCTGCCATAACTTTTGCCAGGTCCACTTGCATCGACTCAGGGGCTATGATAAAGCCCAGGAAAGGACACAGATTTGGTGGGAAACTTGCATTTCTTTGCTTTAACATACAGTTGGCTCGCTAGCAATTTGGACAATATTTAGACTGAAGGCTCGGTCCAGATCATGATAGCAGGGAGGAACAGATGATAAGTCAACGCAGCCATCTTGTGGCATTGTCTGTCATCGGTACAGCACACACTGGACTAGTGTCTGCCCTGACTCTGCCCACCGTCACCTGCTTATCCCTACCCACACATTTGTTCACACACTCATTCGACCATCCCTTCACCACCCCATAACCTATGGATGGATTATGTTTGCATATTTAACCTAACACAATGGCATGGTGAGCAGAGTCAGATACATAAAAACATATTTGTTCCCTGTGGTTAGCTATGCTGAGGGTGACTGGCTCGGTTGTGAGTCACCTTGAATATTTTATTCAAATTTAGAGCACTGGCTTCTAGTGGTCTCAACAGAACTTGAGCAGGCCCAGTTCATGAACCACCCCCAGTCCATTAGGCTCTCATCAGCCCCTGAGTGTCTAAGTACTTCCCTGGAAAAAGGAGTGTCATTAGCCAACCATGTTGCCACTAATAGGCTCACCAATCCCCTCCAGATTACAGGTGAGCCTAGTCTTTTTACGAACAGGAGCTGAGGCGATGATCAGATTCTCTGCGGTTGAAACAGGGGCCCTTCTGCAAGCGCAGCTGCCACTCCTCGTGGGTGAGCCTGGCTCTCCCCAACTGCATGGGCTCCTCTCCTGGGTACAAGTATTTAACTGGTATTACTTTGTATCAAGTTGCACTACAACAGACTCATCATGTTTTTTGAGTCTGGAGCCTACGTCATCTGGATGACTTAAAGTCATTAGGTTTTATCAATAACTGGAGGCATTGCTAACAGCCTCTCATAACCTTGGTTGCCAGGTGATTACAGAGAAAGGCAGGCACCAGTTTTCCTGAAGCAACCCAAATATCAGCCTTGCATTCAGAGGAAGACAGTGTTTGCTCCCTTAAGATTTAATGCTGTCACCATGCCAGACCTCAGTGTCCAGTCGTGAACCCAAGAACCCCAAAATTTAGAACACTTACAAAGTCAGTTATAGATAGGGTTGCCAACACTCAGAGATTAAAATAAGGGACACCCCCCGTGGGCGGCCGAAAAAATTTGGGGTTTTGGGGGATCAAAAATGCATATATAACAGCATTTTGGCACAGTTATACCTATTAAAGGCTACTGCATTACTCTTACAGTAACAAGATTGTAATAACAACTCATGACCAGTTTGGTCAGTTTGTATTTGAGGCATACATGTGAGACAGTTATCATTCAAGTATATATGTATTTTTTGCAAAATGTGCAAAATAACATTTAACAATTGCTGTCTCTTCTTCTGGATTTTAACAGTTTTAAAACAATGTAAAAACAATGTAACAGCAGTAAACAATGTAGGAGTAGGCCTAATAGTGCAACTAACTTGTGCAAACATTTCTGGTTGTTGCCTACTTATTTCTTCTGAAAAAAACCAACAAGGTGCAATATCTAAACTGAAAACACACACACACGCACACACACACACGAGTCTTTTCTTTTTAGAAGGGCCGGGGCCTGGGACCACATCCTCGTTCTCTTCATCTTCTCTTCTCATAATTTTCATGACCTCCTGCAGCAGCGCGCATTTCTCCACACGACACAAGTAGTAAACATTGGCATACATCCACTTCCTCACAAACAACTGCCTGCCTCGCCGCTAGTCCCTTGCTACACAGTACAGCGCGCACGGACGCACACACACACTGGGACTGAGTCACACGCACACAAGCACGTAAGCGCTGCAGCCATTGGCTGAAGCTGTGCCTGCCTACCCTGTCAACTGAGCAGTCCTAGTGCCCGTAGAATACAGCTGGCCGTGCAGGCAGGCAGCCAGACACACAATGCATGGCGCACAGAGAGAAAAAATATATGCATCTTCTCTTTACCCGTGTAGCCGGGACAAACAGCATCCCCTCCGGGATGCGCCTCTTTTGGCTCAAATATGTGACGTCTGCTCACGGTCAAATATGTGACGTCTGCTCACGGTTGGCAACCCTAGTTATAAATGAGCTAATAACAAACTGCAGAATGTTGTACCATAGCATGGAATTGAGAATTTGGATGAAGAATTTGGAGAATTTTGAGATGTTGGACACATTTTCAAGGAAACCCTCTAAAAAGGAAATGTATAGGACTCAAATGCAAAAAAAACCATAACATTAAACATTAAAAAACATTAAAAACTACAAATGTATAAATACACACACTTTGCTCATCCTCTCCCCCATACCCACAGACCTAATTCTCCTACAAGAAAAAAAAATGGAATTGCATAACATGACCTGGATAACAAATTTGATAATATCAGCACAAAGCAGTTTTGAAAAGCGACAAATTAAAAACATGAGCAGGCTATTTTGAGATGAGGAGACAGCAGAAAGAAGTATCACATCAAACAGAAAAAGGGATAGTGTATAGGTCGAAGTGGACGTGATGACTTACATGCAATCATAAACCAATATGAAGTGCAATTAAAGTAAACAAAATAAAACATGGGAATGTACTGTAGCCACAGAAATTGTCTTCTAGATTTAAACTGCAACCAATTCAGTGATTCATACATAACGTGATGGTGAAAGTGGCGTGAGAGGCAGGGGGGAACTTTCATCAGGCCAAGTCATACTGCGGACCAGAATCCGGGCGGAATGTCCGTTCCTCTCAGAGCTTTCATCGTCATTCCTGCACAGTAGTTTTGTGTGAAATTTCCATTAATCGGGAGATGTAGTGTTTTGTAATAATTGGCCTTTACACACCAATTGTGTCAATAAGCCATTGGACTTTTTTTTTCCACAGAAAACTGACGATGGTAATGGAAACGTTAGCCTTATTTTTTAAACCAAGAGTGCCATCTAGAGGAGTGAAAAAATATCCCAAGTGCTTCATGAAACTTTATTTGTCTATCACTTCCGAAAATGCCAAAAGGCCAGTGGTTTTGTGAGCGCAGCATCAGTAGACAAAAGAGCACTGTTAACCTCAAATAAAGTTGCCTATCACATACAAGGTGCAAAAAAAACTCACACAATAGCAGAGGAACTGATACCCCAGACAGCAGTGGACATGGTCACAATCATGCCAGCTCATTTTATTAATCTATTTTGATAATCAGTTGATTGTATGCAATAATTTAGTTTATTTTACAATGTGCAATATTACCGATTCAGTCTCAATTGTGTTTCAAGTGTTCATTTATACTGCTCATTTATACTGTACAGCACTGATTTTAGTTTTCCATCTGGTCTCTTGTATGTTTTAAACATTTTTACAGTTACCTGTATATACCATGGATCAGATTCAACATGCTTCAGTGCTTACTGTTATTGATATTTGCCTAATATTACCACTATTGACTAGCTATTTTAAAGCATTTATGTTTCTACTTAATCTTTTCTTGGTTACTGATGTTCTCCTATTTTTTATATAGGCCCTTGTGCTGTTGCACTATCCACTTGCTACTGTAAAATTTCCCAGTTGGTGGGACGAACAAAGGTGAAAAAATTGAGAACCACTGCACTACATTAAGAGCTTTCTAGTCTACTGACTCATAGCAAGTCAGGGGAAGCAGCTGACATTGGTTGCATCTCGGTTTCATTCAGGAAATGCTCTTCATTTGTCTGTGGACCAACAGGAACAATAACAGGATACCACAGGACCAACAAACGCTATAAGGGACATAAAACATAAAAATGAAAGATAATTAAATAAGCAATGTGTTTTAAGCCAATAGAAAATCTTCCATGAGTAAAGCAGGCTCAAAAAACTTAGCAGGATGGGTTGGTGCTCCTGTTGTACCTGTCTGAGGGTTCCCTCTGTGAAGCAGATCTTGCTGACAGCCCAGATGGGTACTGCAACCACAGAGGAGAGGGCAATGGCCCAGCCTAGACCATAGGCCCAGTTTGGATACACATAGCCCCTGGATGTCAGGGGCTGGTAGTCCAGACAGAAGAAGATGAGGCAAACCTTGAAGGGAAAGCACAGGGAGTAATTACCAGCTCTGTAAACAAACAGGCTGTATTAACCAGAGAAGTCAGACTTGACAAAAACTTTAGATAATGACTTTAGATTCAAATTGATAAATTAAAAAAAGACTTGTTACTCACATTTAACACTTTTTAACACAGACAATTTGAGCCTTTAACTTGAAAATAATCCATACCTCATGTCAGACGTTCTCTTTTTTGATTTGTTTTGGGTGGAGGATTTACGTGTGGGAAATGAAGCATGAACTGAACAAAGAGAAATCCTTCATTTGTTAAGGAGGAGGATTTATTTGTCTAATATACCAGCAGAGCCAGCTGGTATATTAGACTTTTGCCGTAGCCGGTCGGCAAAACAGCAAATACATCAACAGCAAATACTTCTTTAAAACGGATTACTTGAGTGCTTGTTTCTGCTCAACATTCAAAGAAAAGCCCAAGTCTAACTCTTCTGAAATCAATGACAGATCCCATGTAATTGACCACCGTTCGTTAGCCACAGCCATCTTGGTTTGTTTTGCTATCTCAAGTGTCACGCAGCCCTGTCGTCATCGTGCTACGCCCACCCCAACGACTCACTACGCAGATAGAACACTGTGATTGGTCAGCTGGATTCTTGTCTGAGAACTGACACTGTATCACATGCTGAGCTTGAAGTTCTGACTTCCACTGAACACACCAAAAGGCAAACTGTCACTCCCCATGGTCCTAAAGAGGAACAGGTAGCAGCCCCTGCCTGTTGATTAGTGATGGAACAATGAAGTCGAGTTTGGAGGTTTTCTACTCTCCATAGAAGGCATCCCTTCAGCTCTGTCTGCAGGAGGTCAATGACTTCTCTCTCTTCCAGTGACAATTTCTTCCATTGTTTCCACCAATCCCTCCTCTCTTTGATCAGGTGCTTGATTTCCTGTTGCCTTCTGGACATGGGAGGTCTGAACCTTTCTGCTCCATGTAAGTAGATCAGGTCACTCATTCTTTCCAGTTTCTTCTCCACTGTTCCTCAGATTGCCTCCAGGGTCACGCCCTGGTATGACTATAACGACTATTGTCCACTCAAACTTGTTGCACAGCAGGCTGCAACAGTTCTTTGTCCCAGGTTCTCAGAAGTGGCACTCAAATTACTCTCAGCCACTTGTGTACTGATGCTCATTGGACTGTGAGTTGACTCCGACCACTGACATTCACTCACCTGACTTGACCTTTCTGTCAAGAAATAATGATCAATGTGAGGTCCTGACCTTGACTCCTTCAAGCACTTCATCCATTCATGATGTATTTTAAGGCTTCTGGTAGATGTTTTCTTGGACCAACCGTAGCTGCATTTTGGAGTTCTTGTCCTGCAGCTGATGATGTTAGTGCCATGCTGATAATTCACCTTTTCATTGTTTCATTCTTTCCAGTGTCCATTACTATGTAGTCAATTGATGAGTTATCTTCCGCCTCTTCTTTCACAGACTCGAGGGGTATTCTCCTCTTTGGACTTTTTGTAGCCATGAAGGGTGACTCAGAATCACTTATCAAGGTAATGGAGCCTGTTGTCATTTATAGCTAGTTAATGACAGTCCAATTGGGGTCTTTTCCTTCTCTCAGCTGTCTTTACATGCTGTCACATAGACTTTCCCTTGTCATCAGCTGCACTTTCACAGCAGTCACTGGATTTCTCCTCATTATCAGTTCAGCTCATAGGACTGGATGTTAATATACCTAGAAATCAGCACTTTCTTGAATATATGTCCTTTCATGGAATTAACACAGTTTGACTAAATGTTGTAGCATGAATACTCAAGAGCAGATTTAATAGTCAATCATTAATTAATAAATATCAAATTATGTATTTATAAACAATATTTTTTAAGTTATTGATAATAAACCATGAATGGTCATAAAAGGTGAAGGAGAGTGATGACACTCAGCTTTTAATAGTGGAAATGATCAGGGTGCCACCCAGTTTTGTTAAAAAGGGGGAAACATGATTTTGACATTAATTAATAGAGTCTCTTAATCTCAGGGTGCTACGGAGTTCTTGGACCAAGTGTACAGGGATTCAACTGCTTAATATACACACACAAATCACACAACCATGTTCTTTATAAATGAGATGTTTATTTGACAAACTACATGACCAGACAACTAGTAGAAAATAACCAATAATAAATGATTAATTTGACAATCTAAATGACCAGGCTACTAACAGAAAATAATAGAATATAAAATAAGTAATAATAGAATGCAGGAAGATTGATGGATGAATAAATGGCTAAATAGAATAAATGATTAAAAACAAAAGAAAGACTGATAAAGGAATAAATGATATTAATTCAATGTGACCAATAAGATTCAGTGATGGTCATCTATTAACCATCTTAAGAGTTGTACTGTTGTTAACAACATCGAGTTTAGGGTTTGGTGCACCGTTCAGCAGTTGACAGTTTAAGAGGCATCAGAGAAGGCTGTGGAGTAGTTTAATATTGTGAATGTAAGTTTTAGTATTTTATTATTCATTATTATTAAGTTTTCAAGATAATCTCTAAATTCGGCCAGTTAATTTAGTATCTAATCATCAAACTCTTAATATCTGAAGATGTACAGTATGTGTATCACATCACCGCTTGTAGATAGATGGAAGGTGTTGAGGAGTGAGGAGTGGCTGCAGGTCCTGTCTGGGCCTCGGTAGCTTGGATCTGCTGGATCCCACGGAGGTGACTTCTACTTGAGTCGCTTCATTACCAGAGGCTCTCTCTCTCTCGGACATCGGTGGACATCTTTGGACATCTCTGGACAGCTTTCATTGACATGACTCGGCGTTAATTGTTTCCATCTCAGTCTCTCTCTCTTCTTTGTAGTGAGTCGCTGTGCCCTTTCTTCAACCCCCTCTTCTTGTAGCTGGAGGGTCTGCCTGCATCACACTGTTTCATGTCTGCTATAGACAGACTTTTCTTCTTCTGAAGTTTCTTCATGGAGGCTGGAGTCATTTCTACAGCCTGTCGGGCAGAGGATCTGACTCACATTTTAGTTCAGGGCAGGGAAGTGGGTGCAGGATGAGAGAGACGTTCTTGATGCAGGATACCGTCATATTTGGCGCATGTTGGAATCTCTGGACGGCTGTCTCTTCATGGCGTGAGGCGCTGAGCCTGAGGAGGCCATCCTCACAGCAGGGCAGCAATCTCTGTCTGTGCATCACATTGGTTTGTATCAGAGCAGAAGAGGAGAATGAGGATTTGTCAGGGTCTGCACACCATATGCAGCTATAAAACGTCTTCTGTACCCTGGCACAGCCTGGAGTCATAAATTCAATGTCCTCCCCAGTCTTTGGGGAAAAACATAGGCTGTGGTCTGGACTCATAAACCAGTCAAACATGTTGTTTCTTCAGTTCATGAACCAAGCCTTAGTGCCTGCATCAGATTGATGTCTTGGGAGACACTGAGAAGTTATACATGCTTTCATTATCAGTTTAATTCATTGTTTAATCCCTGTATCATGCTACAATGTGTTGTGATGCCCTACTGGATGCATTCATAAATGCAGCATGGCTCTCCATGCTTGATAGCTTGTTTGCCACGGCTAGGGATCTACTTGTTGTTCTTGTTATTGTTGTGATGCGTCATCGAGCATGCATGCTGCGTTCCGGGAGGCTCGGAAATGCTGAAGCCTACAGCAGTTGAACATCGGTTAGAAAAACCACATACCAAAATTTCCAAGAAAAACAGCCAGTATCTCCAGATGAGTGACACAGTAGTTCTGGCTGAGAGACCAGCTGAAGTAGACAATGACCTGTTCGCTTTGCTCTCCGCTCTGGGACAGCACCACTCTGCCAGACGAGTTCTTCATTGTTCATTGCGCACTAGTGTGTGTGAGCTTCATAAATGACTGTGCTGTTTAACTGTGAATGATAAATTGAAGTTATGTCTCCTGTTATTCGTGCAAACTGTTATATAGTACAATATGCCAAAATACTTTTGAGAAAAACTCATATGTAGTGGTTACCAGTGTAGCGGTAAACCCCGATAAAAATGTTAACTATAACAATTACCGTTTCAATTTCAAGGTAAAACATTATCGTGGTTGATTATGGTGCTCACGGTGTCGGCACCGAGAGACTTTCCAACGTCTCATCAGAGTCTGCTGAAGTTTGCGCGTCGGCGCACTTTGTAGCTACAAGCTAATGTTTACACTTTCTGAAGCTGGCCGAAGGAGGAGACGACAGCACTCAAGACATCTATCAGCCTTCATAGAGGACCAAGTCTGAAGTATGGACGCATTTTTGCTATTTTAAGAATGTCTGCTAAAGGCAGCAATACTTCGAACCTCATGTTTCATCTACGTGACCCACAACTCTATAGCCAATGCAAGGTAAGTTAACGTTAATGATTTAGCTGAAATACATGATGTGGGGACAACGCAACGATTCGTCTGTCTATTCGTCTGTCAACAATGTTAACATAAGCCGTATAGTGCAGCTGTATCGCCCACCGCCAGCATTTTAAAAATGCATCTAGCTGCTTACTAACAGCTAATATTCTAAGATAACCAGCTAAACTTTCATTCACGATGAGACGGTGAAATGACGACATGGCATTATTGAGCGATAGTTGGAGGCACAACTACGCCATACACTTCATTTGTTTTAACCATTTTAGTTGACAGTGACTACGTGTGTATTACCATATAATTAAGTGGACGTTGGACTCAAATACTAGCTAGCAGCTGAATCAGCTAGATGTGTGAAGCTAATCAGGTTTTGTTTAGCAACAAATAAAGCTTTTGTGTGTCCCAGCATCCAGTGTTCCATCAGAGAGAATATTCTTGTACTTGTATAAGTCACTAACTGCACTACTGTAAATGTTCTTGACAAATATAAGCTGTTCACATGCTCAACTCTTGTTCCTTTCCTTTGATGTGAAAAGTTGCACTTTTGATAAGGCTTTGTATTGTTTAAATATAATAAACACTGCTACACTTTTTTGAAACTATTTCAGTTTGTGTGGGACTATCAATGCTTTCTGAAAATATTCAACGCACTTTTTAAAAAAAATACCGCGATAATACCGAAAACCGTTATAATTTTGGTCGCAATAACCGTGAGCTTAAATTTTCATACCGTGATACTCCAAGACATATAACAAGTCAAGTCAAGTCAGTACTGGTCAGTTGGTCATACCTAGGCCACAATGTAATTATATGAAGTGAACCGTTCTGTATAGAGGTTCTTCTGCCTGGAATGGGTTACCCAGGAATATCAAACCGATCAAAGATAAAGTCTGCTTCAAGAAAGCACTAAGAGAAAAACTACACAATTTAGCCTAGCTGTGATTGTCTTAGTGCTGTTTTTATGTCTTTTTGTTTGTTTTATTATTATTACTTTTTGGTCTATTATGACTGTGTCATTTCAAATATGTTTATAGTTTCTATTTATTTTTGATGTTGTATCATTTTAAATTTGCCTAATGATTAATGAATGTTTTTAGGGTGGAACCCCGGAAGATTGGCCGTGCTTAAGGGCAAAGCTAATGGGGATCCTAACAAATAAACCACTCCAAGTCACACGTTGCTGGCATCAGTGTCGACAAGGGTTGCTGAGGATCTGGTTAGGCCAGCAAAGGGGCTTGTGTTACAGCTCTAAATGTCTGTCCTTTCTGACTCAACTGGTGTAGTGGGCTAGCAGTCGTCGGTAGTAGGAAGCCAGACTCAGGAAACTCGCCAGCTCTCCACCGTTGCCACCTTTACTGGATCAATGGACACTCCTGTTGCACTGACAATGCCCCAGAAAGGTTGTCCCTTAGAACAAGTGGTACTTCTTTTGGTGGAGACACAGGCCAGCCTGGAGGATGGCATGGAAGACGTCCCTCAGATTGGCCAGTGCGCTTCTAAAGTCTGCAGCATGGGTGAGCAGGTTATCCGAGTACACAACATAACAACTGTGGGGTACATTAGCCAAGACCCTCTCCATATGGCACTCAAGGGTGGCTGGGGCATTGCAAAGGCCAAATGGCATCACCTTAAACTACCACAGTGATAGTGAAGGCAGTCTTTGCCCATGCCTATGGTATCAACTCTATTTGTCAATAAATAGCCGCTGCAAAGATCAAATGAGCTGAATCAGCAAGACCCAGCAAGGTGGTGGAGGCACCAGGAACCATCCCTTTTTTTTTTTTTTTTTTCACCAAGACCACCGGGGTCTAGAAGTTTCAATAATGCCTGTCTCCACCATCTCTGGTTCGAGGGTCTGATGATGCCTGTCTCCACCATCTCGCCCAGAACAGTGTAGCAGAAGAATGACTATAAAATAATGAACCTAACTTATAACAGAAGTATTCTCACTTCTCAGTATTTTTCCAGGACCCTGACACTACCTGGCACCTAAGTGTTAAAGGCTTACGTTTTATGACTGGCAGAATAAACAGATAGGACCAGTTTCCATCCTCCTCTTGACCCAAGAAACTCCAGGTCACACATGGGGACTTTTATTGCTGCATTCTCAGGGGAGGAGCCGACACACACACCCAGAGAATGTGTGTCACGAAGTTGTATTCCTTTCTCCCTGCTTGGAGCAGAACATTAAGATTTTAATAGTCAACTCTGTTTTAATTCTTAAGCCTACTGTCATATAATCATATCAGGATCATTTTTACTTTTTTTTTTTATCACTTTGTCTGCATTGTTCTCATTGTTCAACACCACAAAAGAGTGTCAACCTTCTATGAGATTATGCATATTTTAGTCTTGCAGCAAAAGCTATTAATATTTGGTGCGTGTATGTGACCATCACCGGCCCTCCCTGGAATCTAATCTTACTTTATTTATTGGAATTTCCTGTTACAAGCCAGAGAGGGACGTGCTACACCTGGGTGATAAGAGGGGGAAATAAATGACAGACAGGGAGATAAGACAAAACAAAAAGGGAAGTTTACAGACAGGCAGTGCAGTGCTATGGTCCAAGGGGCCAGCGACACGAGGGCCCGCCCACCCCCAACCACCCCACCATCCACCCCATCCCCAACCCCCACCCCCCGCCCACACCCCCCCAGCCACCCCAACACCCGGGGAGACAGGAGGCCACCGCCGCCCATGAGGCAAGACCCGCGAACCGAGCGCTCCCCTCCGGAGGGAGGGGGGACGAGAGAGCGAGGGAGCACCGGGCCCGCACGCAGCAGGCCATCACCGGGCGGCAGCCAGAAGGCGACCGAAGCCGGGTCCGAACGCAAACCGCAAAATGGGGCCAGTGTGGGCGAGGAGGGAAAGGGAGAGGGAAAAGCGGGGGGACGGACCAGCTCCAGTATGAATCCGACAGGGAGCCCCACCCCACACACAGAGACAACCGAGAGCACGGGCGAGAGCAGGCCGAATCCACCAATCAGGGAGCAGCAACCGCACGAGCTGACCCACTCACCCAACCCCCGGCCAGCAAAGAGCCCACCATCAGCCCCCCGACCATACTGACCAGCCGCCACACCCCCAAAACCCAGCCGCCGTGGCACCGCCACTGAGGCCACAGCATCAGGGGGCCCACCATAGTTGCAAGGGGACCCCCCAGGTCCCCAACCTCCCCCCCTCGCAGCCCCGAGATTCGAGGGGGCAGGGTCCCACCAGAATGGCCATTAATTTAATTTAGTGATCCCAACCTATTTATGGGCTTCCCCGGTTCCAGACGAGGAAGCCTATCACCCAAAACGTGGTTAGTGCTACCCTGTGTGTAATGTGGTGCATTAAAAGTTGGAAGGGCAGGAGAGGCTGCAGGGGAAGAACAGGATAAGGGTACCTGCAGCCAACCCTAATCCGAATCCCCAAGCCACCCCAAACTCCCCCAAAAGCGTGAGTGTGTTTACTGTATTAAAATTGAAGAGCAGGGGGGGCAAGTGGGTGGGAGAGGGGGAGACTACAGTGCCCTGGAGCACTGCAATTTGCACCACCAAATCTCCCACCGTCCTCACCCCCACCTGTCTTCAAAGCCCTATGTGTTGAGTCCCTATATGTGCCTAAATGTGACTATGTATAGTGAGGTGCAAGATATGTGAAGTGCACATTAAGAGGCAGTCTGGTGTGGACCCGGCCCATGGGAACAGAGCCGCGAGGGGAGTAGAAGAGATGGGCATAGCTCCTGAAGCACTGGGCCCCCAGGATCAAGAGGCCAGGGGCCAGGGAGGTCCCACACAAACCAGCAGGCCCCACCAACACCATGACCCTGAAAGCTGCAGCCTCAGAGCAGAGCCCCAGCAGCCATGCAGAATTAGAGATGCAGCGACCAACCAGCACAGCCGAAAAGGATCGATACGCACTCCACCAGCCGGGAGCCAGATGCGCAAGCCAGCGCTGTCCGGCAAACAATCCCCCTACCGGCGGACCCAGATCGCTCCCCCCCAAGCCCCGGGATGCCCCCTTGTGTGCGAGGGGAGGCCCCCCCCGACCCACCGTAACACTGATCACTGATCCGCCCCACCACCCCCCCAGCATGAGGAGACAAGCTCCGCTGGGAACGGAGCAAGCCCCCACCCGGCTTGGCCCCATCACAGCCCAGGAACGCGTCAGACCCGGATCGAGGATCGAGCAAGCTGAGCTTGGAACACCAGTGGTGATATGCAGGCCCAGGCGATTGCCTGAGCACGTGCGGGCCAGAGCACCCACAGCCCCCAACCCCCCCCCCCCAAGAAGAGAGCCCCCGGCCCCCAAGCCAACCCCACCAGCGACGAGGACCCCCAGACACCCCGGGGACGGGAGAGGGGGGAGGAGGAGCAGGCAGGCAGGAGAGAAGAGAGGAGGGGACGCGGGCAGGAAAGGAACTGGGAAGCACCCTCCCGTCCCACACCCCCAGAGCCAGCCAGACCGCTAGGAGGAGATAGGGGCAACTACCCCCCCTGGACCCCGGAAAACAGCGAAGGCCCAGAAGCCATAGGGCCCAAAAGGAGAGACATCGGACACATCCACCCCCGGGGGGAGTGGCCACAGCCGGGCAGGCCTCTCAGAATCGTAGAGCAACACCAGGGACAAGAGGAAAAGTAATCCCCTTGTGCCAGCACCCAGCCTTGGAGTGCTTGGATCCATCATTCCTTAATGAAGAGATGGTTATTCAACTGCAATATGAGAGAAGAGGAGACAAGTTAGGGATCAGAACAAAGGCACAGAGAGAATGAATATTTTCTGGAACAGCTCAAATTTATGAGGGGGGTCGGCATATGCTAACAGACAAGAGCAGACTATGAATTTATATTAAGAGCTCTAATAAATAGAGATTTTTCTTCTGCTAAAAAATGTAGGACAATGTTTAAAAAAAAAAAAAAAAAAGGGAAACAAAAATAGACTTTAGATTTATATTGAGAGCTCTAATAAATGGAGACCATTTTTCTGTAAAAGATGTCAATTGGTTCTTTCGAGAAGCAGATATTTTCTCAAGTGAGATAAGCTCAAAGAGGAGGTTTAGCCAATGGGTAATGTTGATTGCTCTCTTATCCTTCCAATTAACCAAGATGGTCTTCTTAGCGATGGCGAGAGCTACAAGCGTGGGTTGGAGGTGAATGACTGGTACTGTCGCTGTAGTAAAATCGCCAATTAAGCATAAGTTTGGAGATTGTGGGATCCTGCAGTCTAAAATAGAAGAGAGTTTCTGTGTTACTGTTGCCCAGAATTGAAATACAGGAGAACATAGCCACAGTGCATGAAAATAAGTATCAGTAGTTTTTTGAGTGCATTGGGTGCACAAGTCAGACTGTGAGAAACCCATTTTATACATTTTATACTGCGTTAGGTGTGCTCTGTGGAGAACCTTAAATTGGATCAGTTGTAGGTTAGTATTTTTTGTCATGCTAAATGTGTTTCCACAGATCTGAGTCCAAAAATCATGGTCTAAGGGCATGGATAAGTCTTTCTCCCATTTTGGGATTGGTAAATGTATAGAGTCTGTCTTTGAGAGGAAACTATACATTTTTGAGAGGTTTTTCTTATTTTTGGGCAACAATTTGGTGATGTATTTGATAAATTCAGGTGGCTGAGAGGTGGACTGAAGTGTTGGGATTGTCTTTGTAATTGTTTTCTTTACCTGCAGGTATTGGAGAAAATTTCCATTCCTTATTCCAAAGGTTTGGAATAAGTCTGTGTATGTCATTAATATGTTATCTTGGAGGAGGTGATGGAGATGGGTGACCCCCCATCTCTGCCCATGTACTGAGATAGAGAGGGGTTTCATTGTTTACAAAGTCTGGGTTGTACCAGATTGGTGAGAGTATACTGGGTTGAAGTGGTGAACCTCTGATTTCAAGGGCTCTCCACCATGCAGACAGTGTAGAGGCGATCAAGGGATTCTTGAAGCAGGAATGATTTTTAAGAATAGAGGTGATAAAGGGTAGATCAGCGAGTTTAATATGGTTGCAGTCTAACTGTTCTAGTTCCATCCAGGAGTTATATTCTTCCTGTGGATGGATCCACTTGATAAAGTATTGTAACTGATTAGCTAGGTAGTAATGCAGAAAATTGGGAGCCTCCAGTCCACCTTCAGACTTATTCTTCTGGAGAGTAGCCAGGCTGATTGTAGCCTTTTTGTTCTTTGAGTAGAATTTACCGATAGCTGAATCTAATGTTTGGAACCATTTTGTTGTGGGTTTAAATGGGATCATGGAGAAGAGATAGTTGATTTGGGGTAATATTTTCATCTTGACAGTAGCTATTCGTCCCAACAGTGAGATAGGAAGGTTATTCCAACGGCTCAGATCACCACACACTTTGTCCACAAGTGGTGTGAAGTTCAAGTGGACAAGATCTGAGAGTTTGGAGGAAATATTTATGCCCAGATATCTAATGTTGCCTGTAGGGAAAGAGTAATGAGTGTTTTGGATTGCAGGATTCCATGAGCTCTCTGTTAATGGAAGTATAATTGATTTTGACCAGTTGATGGAGTAATCTGATAGGCGTGAGAAGGTTGTGATGAGTTTACATACTTCCTTCATTGATGTTTTTGGTTTTTCTAAATAAAGTAAAATGTCATCCGCGTATAGATTAATTTTGTGTTCAGACTTCAGAGAGCAGATACCTTTGATACTGTTGTTCTGACGTACCGCTGCAGCCAATGGTTCGATAAAAATTGCAAACAGTAAGGAAGAGAGTGGACATCCTTGTCTAGTTCCCCTTTGCAAAGTGAAGCTTTGTGAAGTGATCCCATTAGTCGTGACAGTAGCTTTAGGTGAGTTATACAGAGTTGAAACCCACTGGATAAATGAGTCACCGAAACCAAATTTATGAAGTACAGAGAAGAGAAAGGACCAGTTAACTTTGTCAAAGGCTTTTTCTGCATCAAGTGATATAACGATCGCTTCTCTATTGCAGCGCTGTGTCAAATTGATCAGATTTAGAAGCCTTCTAAAGTTGTTAGTGGAGTGTCGGCCTTTAATAAATCCTGTTTGATCGTTGTGAATTATACCCGGGATAATTTTCTCCAACCTGGAAGCGAGTGCTTTAGATATAATTTTGATGTCAGAGTTGATTAGCGACAGAGGTAGCTAGCAGGCTGCGTGGGGTCTTTATCTGGTTTCAATAATAACTTAATTGCAGCTGTGTTCATGTGAGCGCTTATATAGCCTTTATTTTTAATCTCCATAACTGTTCTGAAAAAAAGGGGTGCTAGCATTAGCCAGAAATGTTTGAGAAATTCAGCAGGGAAACCATCCGGACCAGGTGCTTTGCCTGCTGACATACTATCTAATGCACATTGTAATTCACTGATAGTCATTGGAGCATCTAAGATGTCTCTGCATTCAGATGTTAGTTCAGGCAGCTTTAGATTGTTGAGAAATGTGTGAATATCATCTTTGTTGGGGTTAACTGTTGCTGAATATAGCTTGTGGTAATAGCTATAAAACATCTGATTGATTTCTTGAGGTGATTGAGTATATTTGCCAGTAGGATCCTGTATTGCTGTTATAAAAGATTTTTCTCTGTTGCGTTGTACTAAATTCGCAAGAAATTTGCCTGATTTGTTGCTATGCTCGAAATCATTGTATCGCAGTTGTTGTAGTAAAAAATCTGTTTTCTTTGATAAAATGTCGTCGAGGCATAACTTTGCATTGTGTAACTCAGATTGTAATTGTTCGCTTGGATTTAATGCATAATCCTGCGAAAGTTGTTTAATTTTTTCCTCAATATCTGTCTCCATTTGTTGTTCCTTTCTTTTCTTGTATGAAGAGTACAATATTATTTTACCTCTAATTACGGCCTTCCGGGTTTCCCAAAGTAAAGAAGGAGATGAATCTGGAAAGTCATTATTTTCTAGAAAGTCTGCCCACTCTCTCCTTACCATTTGATCAAATTCAGGATCTTTAAGTAGAGATATGTTGAAGCGCCAAGTCTGAGGAGGTTTACGGTAAGTGTCAGTTTGCAGACTGAGGGATATAGGTGCATGGTCACTGATGATGATTGGGTGAATTCTAGTGGTAATTTTGTGTGTGATGGAGTTATTTGAAAGAAAAAAGTCAATTCTTGAAAATGACTTGTGTACTGCAGAAAAGAAAGTATATTCCCTTTTTGTTGGGTTTTTGAGTCTCCAGACATCATCTAGTCCAAAATCTTTCATATAGTCCCGTATGGTTAGGACTGATTGTAATTGTTTCGTCTGCATTGGCATGTTCGATCGGTCTACAGAGGGATTTAAGACTATGTTAAAGTTACCTCCGATAATAGTAGTTGAGTTAGCATTTAAGTCTGACAAATGAAAGAAGGCTGGATCATCACTATTGGGAGCATACAGATTGGCAATTGTGTATTGTTTATCAAAAATCGTTGCTTGAATAATAATGTATCTGCCCTCTGGGTCTGTTATCAAACAGTTTAAGGTAAACGGGACTCTCTTGTGGATTAGAATAGAGACTCCTCTTTGTCTACTGTTATAACAAGATGAAAATATAATATTATAATTTGAATCTGTAAGAGATTTCTCTTCTGATTTTAGTAGATGTGTCTCTTGCAAAAGAATATCTGCTTTTAGTTTAGAGACATAGTCCAGGATTTTAATTCTTTTTGTCTGTGAGCGTATGCCATGTACATTCCAGGAAACTAAGTTTAACTTAGACATAAGAAGAGACGATGTTCAGACACTGAGTTAGTGATAGTGTAATGTAAATAGAATGTTGTGGTTTGTGAGCTGTGAATGTCAGGATGGTGGGGTGTAAGGTGTTGCTTAAAGACCATGTAGGTGTTAGGGACAGATGTATACAATGAGTCATGGTATACATCATAAAAAGGCACCATAAAGCCTGTGAAACTAACAACAAACACATTGTGACACAGAGAGTCATGACAAACAGAGAGGGTACACAGGGTGGGAGGGGGGTAGGAGGAGTGAGTGTGAGAGAGAGGGAGAGGGGTACATGGAGATTTAACACAGAGAGGGGGAGAAAAAAGAATAAAAGAAGGAAGGGGATCCCTAGTGGGGGGTGACATTTGGTAAAGGTAAACATTTGAAACTTGTGAGATTTGATTGCTTTCTCTATATACTTTAAACTAACGAGAGATATATTTAGAAATCTGAGCCATTTGTTTTTGTGGTTACTTATCGTTTTCCTTAGAAGAGCCAGGGGGTGATGGAGGATTCCCTGAACAGCTGGCCATCTATGTAGAGTTTGTCCACCACAAGTGCAGTCCGCTTGCCTCGCTGTCTGTGTTCTTTCAGAATAGGAAACAGGACTTTGCGCCTCTCATTAATTTCCCGTGGAAACTGGTCATTCATCCCGAATGGTTTCCCTTTCAGTTCCCGTCCTTTGCTCTTGACGGGTTCTTTTTGTTTGAAGTGCTCGAATTTAGCGATGGTAGGACAGTGGCGGTCTCCTCTTCGGGGTCCAAGCCGGTGAATGCGGTGGAAAGTGATGTTATTCACAGTCTCTTTCGGGATTTTAAGAGCCGAAGCCATGAAGTTTTTAACTAGGGACTCTGGGTCATCCGGTGTAGATTCTGGAATCCCTGAGAAGATCAGGTTGTCCCGCATGCTCCTCGTCTGGATGTCAAGGACGGTTTCCTTCAGAGATTTATTCTCTTTTTTAAGGATATTTACCTCTGACGTGGCGGCTGTCAGCGTGGAGCGGAGTAAACTCCAGACTAGCCTTCAGGTCCTTAATCTCATCATGGAGCATCTTAAGTATGTCGAGCTTTTTATTGATCGAATCGAGGACGCTTATCTGGACATCCGTGGTCTCAAGGTCCTGTGTGTCAGTAGAGGAGTCTGTTTTCTTCCTCTTGTTTGGGTTGTCCCGGCGAGTTTCGGTGTTGGAGTCTTCCATGTCGCACCGAAAGAAATAGTCGTCAATGAAATTTTCAAGATCTTCCACCTTGAGTGAAGCTATGTACAGCGTTGTCGGTCTAACTTAATTGGTCTGCTTAAAGCACGAAATAAGTCGGCAAAGACGGTATTTTGCTAAATCTTAGTCTAGCAGCTGGGGGCCGCCATGTTGAATCTCGCAAATCTCACAGACTCTCGCGATCTCACAGCATCTCACCTCCTCCTCTACCCTCTGTCTCATTTTCCTACCCTCTGTCTCATCATTAAGTATTATTTTTACAATGTCAAAGGTCAGTCTCCACACAGATCCTCCTGCTTCTTCTGCTCTGACACAGAACCAATGTGACACATGTTACACTAAGTTTGGAATAATTGTACATACACATCTATGCATAGACTGTTGTAAAACACCTACCTACATGCTCTGATACCATGGTTCATCTGTGTTGTGTAACCGGTTTGCAGCATATCAATGAGCATAAATAATGAACTTACGAATGAACTCTTCTCATTTCTGAGTATTTCCCCAGGAAATCCATCTGACATTATGTGGCACCTAAGTGCGAAAGGCTTAAGTTTTATGACTGGCAGATAAGACCAGTTCCTCCACTCTGACCCAAGGAACTCCAGGACATACACCAGGAGGAGGAGTTTTATTGCCCACATTCCTGCTTTAATCCTGCCAGACACATCCAAAGCTTAATATGGACTCTTCCTTTCTCCCTGCCTGGAACAGAACATTACATGAAGATTTTGATAGTTAACTATGCTTTCATTCCTCAGCTACTGTCATATAAGTGTCACTGTTATAATGTTAAACACCAGTTTCCACATAGATCCTCTTCCTTTTCCTCCTTCTGATAAGGACTAAATGTGGGATCGGTTGTGGATTAACTCTACAGACACAATCATACATGGATCTGCCTGTTGTAGTACACCTTCCTACATGCTCTGATATCATGGTTCGTCTGTGTGTTTAATTTGTTGATTAATTTTGATTCAATTGGTCAAGTTTTGTTCTGTGGTTTCCTACTGTAGGGAGTTTGGTCGATTTACAGCTTAGAGAGAGAGCTTTCACATCATCTCAGTTAACTTGGTGGATGGGGAGGGGCCTGTGGTCACACCCCCACTGGACCTTCAACAAAGAAAATAAAAAGCCTCAGCTGGTCTGAGCACTCTCACTTCTCTTCTCCAGCCCTTCAGCCAGTCAAGTTCTGGTCTTCATCCTTTCCACTGCATCTCTGTTCTCCCTCTCCCACATGCTGGGAGGGGGAGGGAAACAATGATGACCCAGAGACAGAGACATGCTGTCCCAGGCCCAGCGGCTCATGACACGAAGAGCAACCTCTCCTGAATCTTCAACATGCTCCAGATATGACTGAAAGACTCTGAATGCTGCCTCTGAATGGCCTCCTCAGGACCCAGCACCTCATGGCATGAAGAACAGCCTATCCAGAACCTTCCAACTCTGCATCCTGCCTCAAGACCATCTTGTCTCCTCTGTCTACTCCTTTGCCCTGAAAATGTGAGCCAGCTCCTCTGCTCAGACACAGGCCGCAGAAAATGACTCCAGCCGTCATGAAGAAACTAAAAGAAGAAAAGACTGTCGGTCGACACGTTGGTGTGAATCCAGCTGACCTCCCCCACCAACAAAGAGGGGAGGGAAGAATTGAAGCAAGGGCACAGAGACTATGCTGTGAAGAGGAGAGACAGACAGAGAGAGATGAGATGGAGCCATGTCAACCAGAGATGTCCAGAGCTGTCCAGAACTGTCCAGAGCTGTCCAGAGATGTCCACCGATGCCCAAAAGAGCCACTGATGAAGTTCAAGCCAAAGTTGCCTGCAGAGATCCAGCAGATCCAGACAGAACCTGCAGCCACTCCTCACTCCCATCCATCCAGGAACGGTGATATACTGCATATACATCTTACAGATATTAAAGAGTTTGATGATTAGACGCTAAATTAAATGGCCTGAATTTAGGGATTAATCCAGCATACTGAATAATATTTGGTAAGATATCAATAGAATACTGAACTTAAATTCAAACTAGAAAATTGCTCCACAGTCTTCTCTGATGCTTCTCAAACTCTCAACTGCTGAACGGTACACCAAACCTAAACCAAATTTTTGTAACAGCCTAATACTTAATTTGGTATAGATAACCACCACTGAATTAAACTGGTCACATTGAATTAATTAATCATTAAACCTTTAAACTTTTGTTTAATCATTCATTCCATTTTGTCACAATGATTCAATTCCATGTTTTCACCATTAATCTTTCTCTAGTTTTATTTTATTATTTCTGTTAGTAACCTGGTCATTTAGTCAATCAAACTAATCATTTATTGTTAGTTATTTTCTGTGACAGTAGTAGTCTGGTTATAGTTTGTCAAATAAACATCTCATTTATAAAGAACTTCGTTATTTGATGTGTGTGTGTATATAGAGCAGTTGAAACACTGTACACTAGGTCAAGAACTCCGTAGCACCCTGAGATTAAGACACTCTATTAATTAATAAATTCACAATTTTTCCCTGTTTTAGCAAAACTGGGTGGCGCCCTGATAATTTCTACTATTAAAGGTAATTTAATGGTTTATGATCAATAACTTAAAGATATTGTTCATAAATACATAATTTGATATTAATTCATGATTGACCAATCTGCTCTACACTATTGATGCTACAGGTTCATTAATTTCAATTCAATTGATCAGTTTTGTTCTGTGGTTTCCTACTATAGGTTGCTTGGTATTTTTCTGCAGCTGACAATGAGAAGCTTTCAAATAAAGGATAATTAATTAAGTAAAGCACAGTAGTACTAACAATAAATAAGTTAATTTGTTGGATGGAGAGTGACCAGTGGTCACACTCACACTGGACCTTTAAAAAAGACTATAAAACAACATGCTTCAGCTGGCTTGAAGGCTAGTCCAGTTTTGGTTTCTCCTCCTGCTGGTCTGATCTCCTGCAGCCTCTCCTTCTGCACTGCTGATCTTCCCTCTCTCCCACATGCTGAAACAGCCATGAAACAGCCTCTCCAGAACCATCAACATGCTCCAGATATGACTGAAAGACTCTTCTCCCTCTAGACCACCTCTCCTCTCTGTCCCCCCCCCCCCCCCCGCCCCCCATCAACAAGGACGGGAATTGAAACAGGCCCAGAGATTATGCTGTAAAGACAAGAGAGAGACAGAGAGAGACTGAGATGGAAACAATGTCAGCCAAGCCATGTCAACCAAAGATGTCCAGAGACGACCAAAGGTGTCTGGAGCAGTCCAGAGATATCAACAGATGCCCAAAAGAGCCACTGGTGATGAAGCGAGTCCAGCAGAGATCCAGCAAATCCAGACAGAACCTGCAGCCAGTCCTCACTCCCATCCATCCAGGGGTGGTGATATAATGTATATACATAATAATAATTATAATAATAATAATAATAATAATGCATTGTACTTATATAGTGATGTTCATGACACTCAAAGTCGCTTTAGAGTATAGATACATTATTCATTCACTCCTCATTCACACTTGGTGATGGTAAGCCACATGTGTAGCTACAGCTGCCCTGGGGCAGACTGACGGGTGCGTGGCAGCCAATCCACGCCTACGTCCTCTCCGACCAACAAACATTCATACACATTCACACAGCAGTGATGTCACTGGAGGCAAGGAGGGACACATATTCAGATATTAAAGAGGTTCTTCATTATACATTAAATTAAACGGCCAAATTTAGAGCTTAATCTATTAAATTCAATAATACTGAACAACAAAATACTAAAACTGAATTCTGAGTAGTAAATTGCTCCACAGTTTTATCTGATGCCTCTCAAACTCTCAACTGCTGAACGGTGCACCAAACCTAAACCAGGTATGAGTAACAACAGTACAACTCTTGATTTGGTATAGATAACCACCACTGAATCTAACTTAAAGCGTCCTGGACTCATAAGTGATAACTTACCACATTCAGGAGAATGGTATTAATACCCCAAAAACATAATGCAAAAAAAATAAATGTATCCTAAATTAAACTAGTTAAACGAGTTAATTTGGTGATCCAATCACACTGCATCCCACCTAATGTTAGTTTCAAATGATTCAGATTTTTGTTGCTTGTTTTTTGAAATATAGACGAAATATGGAATATAGAGTGATTTTCAAAGCCATGGGTGTTGATCTTACATCCAGTCACAAAAGACACTAGAAATATACAGACCCTGGAGAAACTCTCTTCACCTTATTGGTTTTCAGTTTTCAGTATTTCATGTCATTTCTGCTTTGTTTCAGACTCCAGCAGCTGTCAACAGTGTATAACTCACCAGGCAGATCACAGGAGTGAAGTAACGCCAGCACAGTTTGAAAATAATCCAAGGTCTCTGTCCTGTCATATCTTCAACTGCATCACACAGCCGCTCAGCCCTTCTCCCTCTAGACCACCTCTCCTCTCTGTCCCCCCCCCCCCCCCCCCATCAACAAGGACGGGAATTGAAACAGGCCCAGAGATTATGCTGTAAAGACAAGAGAGAGACAGAGAGAGACTGAGATGGAAACAATGTCAGCCAAGCCATGTCAACCAAAGATGTCCAGAGACGACCAAAGGTGTCTGGAGCAGTCCAGAGATATCAACAGATGCCCAAAAGAGCCACTGGTGATGAAGCGAGTCCAGCAGAGATCCAGCAAATCCAGACAGAACCTGCAGCCAGTCCTCACTCCCATCCATCCAGGGGTGGTGATATAATGTATATACATAATAATAATTATAATAATAATAATAATAATAATGCATTGTACTTATATAGTGATGTTCATGACACTCAAAGTCGCTTTAGAGTATAGATACATTATTCATTCACTCCTCATTCACACTTGGTGATGGTAAGCCACATGTGTAGCTACAGCTGCCCTGGGGCAGACTGACGGGTACGTGGCAGCCAATCCACGCCTACGTCCTCTCCGACCAACAAACATTCATACACATTCACACAGCAGTGATGTCACTGGAGGCAAGGAGGGACACATATTCAGATATTAAAGAGGTTCTTCATTATACATTAAATTAAACGGCCAAATTTAGAGCTTAATCTATTAAATTCAATAATACTGAACAACAAAATACTAAAACTGAATTCTGAGTAGTAAATTGCTCCACAGTTTTATCTGATGCCTCTCAAACTCTCAACTGCTGAACGGTGCACCAAACCTAAACCAGGTATGAGTAACAACAGTACAACTCTTGATTTGGTATAGATAACCACCACTGAATCTAACTTAAAGCGTCCTGGACTCATAAGTGATAACTTACCACATTCAGGAGAATGGTATTAATACCCCAAAAACATAATGCAAAAAAAATAAATGTATCCTAAATTAAACTAGTTAAACGAGTTAATTTGGTGATCCAATCACACTGCATCCCACCTAATGTTAGTTTCAAATGATTCAGATTTTTGTTGCTTGTTTTTTGAAATATAGACGAAATATGGAATATAGAGTGATTTTCAAAGCCATGGGTGTTGATCTTACATCCAGTCACAAAAGACACTAGAAATATACAGACCCTGGAGAAACTCTCTTCACCTTATTGGTTTTCAGTTTTCAGTATTTCATGTCATTTCTGCTTTGTTTCAGACTCCAGCAGCTGTCAACAGTGTATAACTCACCAGGCAGATCACAGGAGTGAAGTAACGCCAGCACAGTTTGAAAATAATCCAAGGTCTCTGTCCTGTCATATCTTCAACTGCATCACACAGCCGCTCAGCCCCTGCATGATTATTAGTTTGTTAGTAATGAAAGGACAGAACATCCTGGTGCAGAACTATGGTACGTTGACTACTTCAACAACCGCTTATTAGAATATGGCAGGCTTGTGTGGAGCTCAATATCGAACAGAGGGCAAACAACTACTTATAAGACTAGTGCAAAATATAGCATTAATAAATGACAGTTAAATAATTAAAATTAGTGTGAAATTATTTTAATATTGTCCTCTTAGTATACGTAACACACCCATTCAAAGCTGTGTAGCTGCCCTTAAAATGGAGAAAAGTGATTGTGAAAAAGAAATGCATCCAAAAATGCACCAATGCAGCTGATTGTGCCAAGGTGTCCGTATATTACTAGTTGCTGAGTTTTTAAGTTTTTTTTAAAAAAATATTATTATTATGGACAAATCTTCAGCAATTAATGCAGCCCAAACAGCAAGGTGCACCCAGACACAACATACAGTACATCAAAATGTATGTCTCAATCGTGCCATGAGTGCTATCACTATTGGTGGTCAAAATTGTTACAATGGGTTCAGTGATATAATGGGAGTGAATGCAGTGGGCGACAGTGGGGAGGACTCAGGTTAGAGTACAGACAGAACTCGCCCAACACACAAAAATTATACATGAAAACTCTGGAAAAAACACCAGAGAGTCATGAAATGTTGACCATGAAGCCACGGGACTCTCATATTTGGCAGTAGGAGTCACCATTGGCAATTTTAATTTGATGCCCTTTTTTGCCACAAATCCTTATCAAATTTCTCAAATTAACACGTGTGACAACTTGCCGGATATATCCTAGCTGTAATTGTGATTTTTCTCATGGTCCAGAGTTTTATCAGACACTTGTCAGATTCAGAGTCTGCCATTAGTTATAATGGGACCTGATGTAAAGCAGGTGTATACTCCACATTTGGAGCTTGATTGTGATGTCACACTGTGAGGTAGAAATGTGATTTGACCTATGACCTTTTGTGGAGACCCTAACCTTCAACCTGTGAAAGCGACTACAAAGCTCTGCGAGTGTAGTCTTGCCAAGCTGCTTTGTAAACCGAGTTCTCAGAGGGCGGGCTTAACCCCGTCTAACAAATGCCTCTGTGTGCTACTGGATGAAGCTTAAACCAATCAGACCACTGAAACCACTCTTTCCTCTGACAAATGTGTAGCAACGGAAACTGCTTGATTCAGGACTGCGAGCGTCATTGCCTTAAACATGCCTCAATCGAGCCGTTGGAAATGCCAGATTTTCATTGGCTCTCATTCCTGAGGAGATTTGAAATTGAAGAGATAGGCAACTTGACCAGACTGACTTGGTTGCAAAATTTTGTGCAGCGTCACAGGAAGTATGGGCGGGCCCAGGCTAGGGCTGAGGAGGAGAGGAGCAGAGTGTGAGAGTGAAACTTGAATTCCAGGTGACCGTGCCTGTGATGGGATGTGTGTGTGAAGGAAAAGGTTGGCTCCTCCCACACAGAGGGTAAGGTAAGGTTATTTACACTCCTATACAACCAACTTACTAATACTAATCTCTTTCATGAATGTTCCTGACATTTTCCAAACTCTTACCTTAATTGACCTCTTAATTCAAGACCCTCCTCTCAACTGCATTACCACAACAACAATAGTGACAGACAAATGAAGCTTCATGACTTCTAGATGGTGCTCTTGGTTTACAGATTAAGGATAGTGTAATGAAAATTGCATAATACTATAAAACAATAATGTAATTAAACTGTGCACATACATTTGGTTATCTGGGGTGCTGACCAACCCACAAACTGTGAAATAAGACAACCCAGTCAGTTTTTGTGTGGGCTATTCAAATCAGAAAACAAGTGATTCAATAAGATATTGAAATTTGGCCTCTCCTTCCTATGTCACCCGCAGACAGATGGTGAATATAGGTACATTCAGATGGACAGTATCAAGAAAATATTATGTTTTGGACATTAAAGCATGCAAACATTTTCTCAAATTGCAACTTTATTTCTGGTGAACTGCAGAATAACTGAAACATGGTATTTATGTCACTTACCAAAGGCCCAGCCAACAGCAACACACTGGACCACAGACACAAATAATATACATATTCCATTAGCTCCATAGTAGTCAACCAGCTCCAACAGGTACACTCCTCCCTGAGAACACAGAAGAGGTACATATTTGTTGTGTCACCCAAAATACTTGCTAAGAAGAGAAGATGAGAATATGCTGTGAGTTAGCTGCTGTGTTTGGATAAGGTTACACAGGTCTGTGCAGCACCTGAGTGGTTAGAGAGATCTGTGTGATGAAGATGATGGAGCAGAAGAAGATGAGAAAGATTTCTCTCCGCCAGGGTCTGCGCATCTGTCCTGGAAACATGTCAATGACTGACGATGTTATAGTTTCCAAACCTGCAAACTAATACACACACACACACACACACACACACATACACACAGAAAATAGAACAACTTGTGAAAAAATGTTACATCAAAAATCAGCTCATGCCCAGTGCCCAGTGTATGCTGTCCAGTGTAGTGAAGAATGTAGTGACTTGAGGTCGCCGAGGTGGTTGAAACGATACTTGATGGCAGGGCCCTGGGGGTGGATGGAATCCCCCTGGGGTTCCTAAAGGCTCTAGATGTTGTGGGGCTGTCATAGTTGACACACCAGTCTGGGCTTCGCTGCTTAAGCTGCTGCCCTCGCGACCCTACACCGAATAAGTGGAAAAAGCTGGATGGATGTATGGTTAATAAAGTAAAGTAGTCTTAACATTGAAATAAGTTAAAGAAAGAATGCCACTTCAGCTACGAGTGAGCAGTTGGACACACACTGGACCCCTCAACAGAGACCCTAAAACTACAAGGATCTCTCTTTGGGTCATCAAACTCCCCTCTCTCCAGTATGTGGACCAGACCGAGGGGAAGTAAGGGCAGAGGAGCAGTAAAGAGGAGTGCAGCAGGAGAGGAGTCAAATCAGAGCTGATCTGATCTCCTTGTGGAAGAGGACCTCCACTTCCTCTTGGGGTTAACCCCAAGAAAGACATTCTGGTAAGTCATCAGGGTGGCCACCGCATGCCCAACATCTCATGTCATGATGAGGTAGCCTCTCCATACATCCGAACTTGCTCCAAATACAACTTAAGCCTCTGAATCCTGCATCCAGACCATCTTTCCTCCTGCTCTGCTCCTCTAACCTGACTCCTAACCTGCAAGCTGAATGTATTCCGCCTAGCTCTACACATCCATCTGAGATAGCTCCATTGGAGATGTATTTCAGAAGGAGGGGCCGTACCAAAAATCGTGACACTGGCGAAAGCGATGCAGGGAAAACCAAAACAGAACAGCTGACATCTTGGATACAGCAGCAATGTCAGTAAATGATCACTGTTGTCTGTGGAGCTAAGCGGGACGACATTCAGCTGGTGAGAGTCAGGTTACCGTTTTTCAGCTTCTCGGATCTGATCCTCCACTAGAGCAATCATTATTCTCTCAACTGGTTGGGAGCGAAAAACATCCTTGCCACCAATACATGCCTTCAAAACCGTTCTCTGTTCATCTTTGAAACAATAAATATGTGATAGATTCGATAACACAGTTGAAATAGCAGAATCAATGTCGACGCATGATTCCTTGCTGCGAGCCACCATTGTTGTCTGAATCAAGCAGCTGCTTCTCCGCTAGGTCACATCTATGAAAATCCCGCCTGGCGAGCCTGATTGGCTCAGTCATTTTTTGCTCCCTTGTGTGCCATGTAGAGCTAAGCAGAACTACATTCAGCTGGCGAGAGTCAGGTTACTGCCCCTCTGCCCTGAAATAAAGTGTGAGGCAGCTCCTCTGCCCAGACACAGGCTGCAGAAATGACTCCAGCCTCCATGAAGAAACTTCAAGAGAGAGAAAGACTGTCAACAGAAGTCATGTTGAACTGGTACGATGCCAGTAGACCCTTCATCTATGAGAGGGGATTTGAAGAAAGGGCACAGCAATTTGCTGCACAGAAAAGAAAGAGAAAGAGACACGGAGATGGGAAAACAATTGCAGAGTCGTGTCAGCGTTGTGTCCAAAGATGTCCAATGCGCTCTTGGTTTAAAAACTAAGGCTAGTGTAATGGAAATTCCATTATACTGACCTTTGTCTTTAAACCAAGCGCGCCATCTAGAGGAGTCAAAAAATGTGCTTCATGAAGCTTCATTTGGCCATCACTACCTGCAGACACTCCTCAGCAACACCTTCCATCTATCTACGGATATACAGATGTCAATGAGTTTTGATGATTAGACCACTAAATTAACTGGCCAAATTTAGGGCTCATCTAGAGCATGGATCAATACAAAAGCTTAAACTCAAGAAATTAAACTTCTCCACAATCTCCTCTGATGCCTCTTAAACTCTCAACTGCTGAACGGAGCAACAGACCTGAACTACATGCAGTTGACAACAGTCCAACTGTTAATTTGGTTAAGAGATATCAATCACTGAATCTATTCAGTTATTTTCTGTTAGTAATTTGGTCATGTAGTTAGTCAAATAACCATCTAATTTAAAAAAGAACTTAGTTATTTGATTTGTGTGTGTAAAAAAACAACTTGAATTACTGGACACAATGTCAAAGAACCCTGTAGCCCCGTGAGATTAAGCGACTGTTAATTAATGTCAAATTCAGAAGTTTTCCCTATTTTAACAAAACTGGATGGTGTCTGGGTAATTTCTCCTATTAAAAGTCATAGCGGGTTAGCCTGGCTATTGGGACTACTTGCTCTGCGAGCATAGTCTGGCCAAGCCTTGTAAACCGAGTTCTCAGAGGGCGGGCTTAACCCGCATCTATCAGATGTGTCTATTTGTGCTATTGGACGAAGCTTCAACCAATCAGACCACTGTTTCCTCTGACGTATGCATAGCGTTGAAAACTGCTTGATCCAAAGAACTAGTGCGTCGTTGCCTTAACCATGCCTCAATCGAGCCGTTTCAAATGCTAGATTTTCATTGGTCCCCATTTCTCTGTGAATCTGAAATAGAAGAGAACGGCAGCTTGGCCAGACTGACTCGGTCGTGAAATTTTGGGAAGCATCACAGGAAGTATGGGTAGGCCCAGGCTAAGAGTGGGTAACACCTGAAGTGTCATGACTCTCCTTCACATTTTATGACAATTCATGGTTTATGATTAATAACATAAGAGTTATTGGATATAACTACATATTCTGGTATGAAATCTTTGAGTGGTGTCATCTCAAAATAATAAACAAAATATTTTTTGAAAAATTTACATTTGAGTAGTCCCTACAGTGTTCTATCCATCTGTCCATCCATTATCTGCCACTTATCCTCACAGGAATGGGTGTTCTAACATGTTCACATTTTATTCAGTATATTTAGGTTTTCATTCATTGTGGGACTCGCATTGGTCAGGTCATGGTCTCCCCTCTTTAATAGTTTGGTCTCAGGTCTCAAAGGTTAATCTACATTTACTGACCCAGCATAAACAGCTGGAGCATATCTGTATACATTATGTGAATACTTAATGCAGGCCACCAGTTATTATGTCATGTGTCCTCTTGGTGTTACCAGTGTGTCCAGTCCCAGCAGAATGAGCATAATGAAGAAGCAGACGGCCCACAGCTGAGACAGGGGCATCATGGCTACAGCCTGAGGAAATGCAATGAATGCCAGCCCAGGACCTGAGAGGACAGAGGAGACATTTATATAGCTGTCCCTTCCCAACAATAGTGAAAGGGTACATTTGGTTCTCATGTCTGTTTGAGTCAGTAGCTTTAATCTTTAATCATACCTGATTCAACCACCATATTGATGGGAATTCCCTGTTTGTGGGCCATGAAGCCCAGAGTTGAGAAGACTGCAAAGCCAGAAACAAAGCTGGTGGAACTATTGAGCAGACACAACCATAGACTGTCCCTGCGCACACACACACACACACACACACACAATTTTAATGACATTTTGGACGATGTATTAGTTGAACTACTGACTGCATGACTTACTTGTAACAGTTGTTCTTGACTTTGTTGTAGCTTCCCAGTGTGATCAGGGTTCCTAATGCAACACCATAAGAGAAGAGGACCTGAGCACAAGCTTCCTTCCACACCTGATGAACATAAAGACATGTACGTAAAACACATGAAACACATAATACTGTGTGTCATTCATTTGTCGATCACTAGTCCAGTGGTTAAGACAACTGACTTGTACACAGATCAGGACGGGGTCATTCATCCACAAAGGGTTGTTGTGGAAATATTCTGTCAGGATGGTCTAATATCCACAGGGTTCTTTAATTACACAAGGAATGAGTAACTTTACTGATTCAGTTGCCCAAAAGAGTTGCTTTTAATATCTGTCTGCAGAACAGAGATGAGAATTCAGACACACAGCACAGAGCTTTGTGAGTGAATGCCCATACTGAATGTAAGGAAAAACAATATTTATGCACTACTGATACATACATGCTTACGTGAGTTCCTGCTGACAAGCAATACCGTCATAGTGATAAACGAACATGCTGTATGTTTTACTGTAGACAGAGTCCACCAGTCTATCAGGCCTGATGACGAGGAAAAGACACACACTGTTCTCTGTGAAAACTAAAACAAGATAACTTCCAGCGACATCATCATGAGTTCAGACATAACAGCTTATACAATCAGCTAAATTTCCATCACATTCCCTCCTTTTGTTCCTATAGGAACAACTAAGTAAATACAAAGTTTACTGAAAGCATCAAACATCAGATTAAACCTTTTGCATGGTCTTAAGATCGAACATCATTAAGATGTCAGTAACAGAGAAAAAGTTGCATTTGTTCTTGCGAGAATAGAACTCTCTGGCTATAGCACAGCTGAGACAGACAGAACAGGGATTGTAGAATTACACACAAGTGATTACATTACTGTATATTACTCAGTACAGATAACAACCATCTTCATAAAACAAATTGAAGAAAAGACTCAAAGTGAGAACCTGTTCCCGGGCCAATACAGGCCGTCGGGCAGTCGCCTCCCAAGTCATTATAACTTTATGATTCTTAAATGTCCATGCTGTAAAACAAACAGATCCAATGCATCTCAGTTCTTCTCAGAGGTCACACCTATCAATGGTTACACCGCAAATTCAGGCGAAAACCCTTTTCTAGGGAAAAATTCCTGAATGACCCTCTCATAGAGCCCAGAGGAGAAAAACCCCATTTGTGTCAGGTGAGGGGAAAACACCTCCGTGGTCTCCATGGGAACGATCACCATTCTCGGCTTGCAGTGGTTGTGCCGTACCCTAAAAGGTGGTGGTCACTTGCAGTTGGGGGCCTGCAAAGTTGCTTACAGCCTGATGGATGCTGCACAATGCAGGATTTACATTTCCTACTTCTGTTGATTGATATGGAGAAACCATGTCAAAAAGGGAAATGTTAAAGTGAATATGATTCTATGATGGTATGTTAAACATTTTTCTGACTTTATGTGCTCTACTTCAGTCTCAATCGCTGGCTGTTTGTTTTAATTAATTATAAATAAATTTCCATCACAGGGTCCTTATCAATACCCATAATGCTATGCCAGCCTATCTTATGGATATGAGCGAACACAATAATGACAGAGTCTCGGACGTGCGGGTCAACAAGGTCTGCGTCAGATGCGAGGGCACGAGGGCAATATGATGAGAAATGGGATACTGGAACTGGACATACATGGACGAAGGCAGAGTATACAGAAATTTTGGAATGCGACTATACGAGCAATCCCAGAAAAAGGGGATATATGGAGTGAATTTGGGACCTGTGGATGCTTCAAAACTCCCAATCAAGGCTGACAAAGAAAAAGCTGTGAGCACAGTGTTTCAACATCCATAACCAAAATCTTCTATCACAATGAGAGATCGATGAAATACTACAACAATGCTATTCAATATGACGTTGGTCCACCCTTTGCAGCTAAAACAGCCTCAACTCTTCTGAGAAGGCTGTCCACAAGGTTTAGGAGTGTGTTTATGGGAATTTTTGACCATTCTTCCAGAAGTGTATTTGTGAGGTCACACTGATGTTGGGCGAGGAGGCCTGGCTCTCAGTCTTCGCTCTAATTCATCCCAAAGGTGTTCTATCGGGTTGAGGTCAGGCCTCTGTGCAGGCTTGTCAAGTTCATCCACACCAGACTCTGTCATCCATGTCTTTATGGACCTTGCTTTGTGTACTGGTGCACAGTCATGTTGGAAGAGGAAGGGGCCAGCTCCAAACTGCTCCCACAAAGCTGGGAGCATGGAATTGTCCAAAATGTCTTGGTATGCTGAAGTATTCAGAGTTCCTTTCACTTGAACTAAGAGGCCAAGCCCAGCTCCTGCAAAACAACCCCACACCATAATCTCCCCTCCACCAAACTTCACACTTGGCACAATGCAGTCCGACAAGTATCGTTCTCCTGGCAACCGCCAAACCCAGACTCGTCTATCAGATGGCCAGATGGAGAAGCGTGATTTGTCACTCTGGAGAATGCGTCTCCACTGCTCTAGAGTCCAGTGGCGGCGTGCTTTACACCACTGTATCCGACGCGTTGCATTGCACTTGGTGATGTATGGCTTGGATGCAGCTGCTCGGTCATGGAAACCCATTCCATGAAGCTCTCTGCGTACTGTTCTTGAGCTAATTTGAAGGCCACATGAAGTTTGGAGGTCTGTAGTGATTGACTCTGCAGAAAGTTGGCGACCTCTTTGCACTATGTGCCTCAGCATCCGCTGACCCCGCTCCATCAGTTTGGCTGAATTGCTGTCATTCCCAAACACTTCCACATTCTTTTAATACAGCTGACAGTTGACTGTGGAATATTTAGGAGTGAGGAAATTTCACGACTGGATTTGTTGCACAGGTGGCATCATATCACAGTTCAATGCTGGAATTCACTGATCTCCTGAGGGCAACCTATTCTTTCACAAATGTTTGTAAAAGCAGTCTGCATGCCTAGGTGCTTGGTTTTATACACCTGTGGCCATGGAAGTGACTGGAGCACCTGATTCTGACTATTTGGATGGGTGAGCGAATAGTTTTGGCAATTGTGTGTATGTGTCAAGGATGGAGGAAAGACTGATTCTTGCCGTAATGTTTATTATACTTAAATGTTTTGTTTCATAAAAGTTTTTTTTCAGAAGCACAAGATGGTGCTCTCACACAGCCTGTGAGTAATATTGGGGCTTCTGGGATTTGTATTCAAGAGAGACGATATACGCCACAGAGATCAAAGCAGGAAATGGAGACTATCAGGATTAGAGAGCAAAACAAACGAAATCAGGACAAAAAGTGATGATTTTGGTGAAAGTGGCCTCTATTCTCCTCCAGCTAAAAGAAGAATGAAATAAAGTAAAAACAAATGTTTTTTTATGATGAAATAGTCTCTTCTTTCATTTGATCTATTCTGTCTTCAGAGTCATAGAACAAAATATTCTATGCATGACTCAAAAGTACAAAAAAAGTACAAACGCTGGCACAAGGCACTTTCAGTTTTATAAACGGGCCGATACTCAATGAGTTAAGCTTGTGTCAACCACAGCCCTTATTTCACGCGTGTGACATTTGATTTTTACATTATCTTGTGCCATCAAGAATCCATCTACAGTGCAACATTTCTCATTTCAGACATCTGACTAAACACATTCATAGTTCCATTTCTGGTCTTTAGGACTCTTTCCTGCTCCACTATTACTGTCATCAGTATAAAATCAGTGTATTGTCAATGTGAAAAAAGAAAATTGTCATCTCTCAAAAAAACGTGACGCTGTAAAGCTGCATGACGTGTATCACCTGAAGGTCTGCCAGGCGAGAAGGATCTGGATACAGGTAGTAGACCACACCCTGCCAGGCTCCTGGCAGCGTCACCCCCCTGATCAGCAGAATGGCCAGCGTCACATAGGGGAACACAGCCGTGAAATACACCACCTGAAAATTTCAGTGGCTGTTTAACAATGCTGGCCATATCCTGTCACTGCATCCTGTTAAAGAAACGCTCTTCCCATCCTCCTGTTAATTGTGTCCAAGTCTTTAGGTAGGTTTCTATGTTTTAAAATCAGCCCACAGTCCCTCTACAATGCTGTCAGTAACAGAAATCAAAAGAGTAGCGTCCTGCTTTTTTCATGATGGTTACCCCCAAAATGTGACCATTACAATGAGAATGGATTCAAGAAATCCTCTGTTTATATCATGTAGTCTACTCAGGAGTGAAAATGGATAAGACAAATATTTGTAGTATGCTGCTCATTTCGATGAGCTGGCTCAGTTGTATTGATGCTCGGAGATGTCCATGTTGCCGATGAAGATTGTGCTGTTCCATGTTTGCTCCTGTAAGCAACAGTATGTTAGGGTAAAGTAAAATGTCAATTCATGTCTCATATTTGTTGCCTTTTTGTCATTGGTCATTTGTTACCAAGAAGTCAAAAGTCTGCCAAGAAAATCTGCCCCAGTGTTACACCAGCAGCAGCCTCAACTGTGCCTCATTTTGTTAAAAAGACTGTAAATCCATTTTTAACATGACAAATTTTTTGGGTGGCGCAAAGCATGAGTGAGCTGTGAGCTGAGCTCTAGCAGAGTTTGATTAGGATGTCTGGAGACAAACTTCATCTTGGTTTCTTAACTCTGACCCTCAATATCCAACTGAAGGCATTAACGTTCTCTTTACTATAATGTGTGTTTTGTAACTGTTTTGTAGCCCAAACCTACCAACACCAGAGATGCAGGACATAAACCAGGTCTCCATGTCATGTTTCCTGTTTCTCTATTTCATGCAAATTTATCAAAAACAAATGTCAGTATATAATCGATGAAATATACAGGAGACAAGTGGCCCTCACACCAGTGTTCACAGACCTTTCCTGTGGATCGGACCCCTTTCCAGATGCAGAAATAGCAGGCCACCCAGCAGGCCAGGAGACACAGTAGCAGCTCCCATTTTACTGTACCGACCTCCTCTATTCCTCCAGACATGGACAACACTCCTCTCCTGCATGGGGACACCAGAAGAATTACCATGTTTTAGAAGAAAACAGAATGTACTGCAGTGCATAACACATGTATTAGCCCACCACTCAGTATAAGGTGTTTGTCACCACTGCTCCAAATCAACAGTATTGCTGATTACCAAAATATGTTTTGATATTTCTGTATTGGTTAATCCACCAGTATGTCCAAGCTCTTTAATCAAAACAACATTTTATACTGTTTTACAAAAAACAGAAAGAATAGCAAAGCACAAAATGGTGAAGCATAGGCAACTCAGTGAGAAAGAAAGAGTCCCAGTTGAAGCTGTTCATGATGCTGGAGGCTCTTTGAGACAAACAGGGCAGCTGTTCTAATACTGTTGTTAAGCTATGATTATATTTTTTTTCTTTGTTTATTTAGACAGGGACAATGCACATTAATCAACATTTCTGTAAATGCGTCAGTTTTAGCTAAATAGCTAGTTTTCAAATGTTTTCCCTGGGCAAGATGTAAAACTGCCAACAACAGAATAAAATATCCAGTCATAAAATAAACATTATCATTATTAACAGCACATACAACCAAACAGCCAACCAAACAACCAAACAAAGTTGTCCCAATTCAGCAATTTATATTATCCAGTATACTACAGTGATGATGATGACGGTCTAAAACTTTCAAACTCTGCTTATAGACAGAGTATATGGTTTCAATGCTGTTTTATGGCCTTGAGACCAGCTGGTAACACAGTAAGACATGTGTGGCATTATCATTACATGAAAGAAAAGTAAAGCAGCCTCAGTGATAAGACTGTCTGATATATCTAAAATTGGCAAGATTTAGTCTGATTGACTTTCTTGACTTTGAATTAAATATACCATACTTATACTACATCTTTTGGTGGTGCCATCAGTATTTCATTATGAGTTTGAAGAAACAACACTGACTCACTCCCAGAACTCAGAGACTGAAGACTTGGTGAGATTTCTAGATGCCCAGTTTACTGTCAGGTTGTCACTTTGTATTGCAGTCCAGTTTGTGGAGGTGAGGTCCACACATCTGTCTGTAGAGAGAAAGGCAAACAATATGTTCTTAGAAGTGTTCATCACTATTTCACACACATGCTTAAATATTTCTCTGAATATGGCAGTCATTTCCTCATTATTATCAGATATACAGCAGTACGGCCACCAGCAGGGGACTAACCTGACGATCAAATTTAAACCTGTCATTAAATATCACGCCATGATTTTTTTTACTGATGACTGAATATTTGGTGTAATGGAGCTCAGAAAGCCGCCAATCCACATCTAAATAGTATTTCACTCTTGTTTTCATTTAGGTTCAGAAAGTTTGTAGTCATCGAGAATTTAACATCATTTAGACAACCAAGCAATGTCTGTACAGAAGACATGTTGTTAGATTTTCATCATTGGCATAACAATGAAAGGAAATGTTATATTTCTTCAAAATTGACCCTAATGGTAGCATATACAGCAAGAAAAGAATCAGCCCAAGGATGGAGCCTTGGGGGACCCCAGAGGTGAGAGGGGCTGAGGATGAGGTGAATTCACCTAGCAGCACATACAAACTTTCCCATGGTGGATCCCATGGTCCACATTGTCAAAAGCAGTTGTCAGATCAAGGAGCACTAGCAGGGTTTCCTGAATCAATAGTTATCATTAGGTCATTAAAGACTTTTAGCAGTGTGGTGTCTCAGGTTTGCTCAGCCCAGTTTTCAGTGTTTATTATTGTCCTGTGCTTTGGTGGTGTCACTTTGTGTTTTATTATGTTAATATATTTTCCTCTCCTTTCAGATACCTTTACTTCCTTTCTTTTGTGCTTTCCCATCTTTGTGATTGCCTCCTCCTTCCCTAATTGTTGCCAGCTGTGCTCCCTTATCTTGTCTCCCTTGTCCCTTGTCTTGTTTTATGATTACGTCAAGCTCACCAGCCCTGTGTTTTTTTCAGCACAACAACTGATGTGTGGGTTTTGCTAGTTTAGGTTTCTCGTATTTTGAGTCCTTCCTTAAGGAATATATTTTCCTACAAGTATCCTCTGGTGTGATTTGTGCGCTTGAGTCCAGTGTGAGTCCAGGCCTTAACAAGCAGTGCTATCTCAGTACTACTGCATGGTTTAAAGCCAGACTGAAACTTCTTGTAGATAACATTGGCCACCAAGAATGATTGGACCCAAAAAAAAACTACTTCTATGAGGAGGGGACACAGCTGGAAATGATCAGGGGGCACAGAATCACCAGACACATAGAAGAGTAAGAATTGGAGAGGCTGGAGACATGAGGGAAACATTTAATACAAAAATAAAACAGGAAATTACAAGGCTGAACTTAATGAAAAAAGGTGACATCACTTAATAAAATGAAGACAACATCCTTGTGATGGCAACCTGTCAAAAAGGGTGTTCTGAAGGTTTTTGTTAAAGTGACTTACAGTTCAAAAAAATATAAAGCATTCACAGAGGATTATTTCCTTCTAATATTTATTAAATTAACGAGCAACAAAATACTCTTTGTGGTTGACTTTATCAATACAAAAAAAAAAGAAATCGTTGACACCATGAAAACAAACTCAAATACTCTGACCTATGGTCATCAATTTGTTTGCCTCGTTCCCTCCTTCAGACACAGAAAGAAAAACACACACCTGCCTGCCTTTACCTGCTTGTTACAGCTTTCCAGTATTAAGGATTTGACAAAGTAACAACAACTAAAGTTACTTAAAATTCAATTCAACTAATGTCAACACATGATTTTAGATTATAACAAAATGAAAATAAATAATCATAAATTATTACTAAAAATTGGTAAACCTATTGCTGCTCCAACAATCATATTTTGCAAGGCTTGTTTCACATAGCACAACCTTATGACCCCACTTTATTTTTAGCATCAAAACCATAACAGTTACCCTTGGTATAATTTTTAGATTCACACATCTGTATAGTAATGCCTTACTTGATTTACATCCACTTTAAAATTTAGAACATCTACCCTAATTTTCTTTAAATAGCAAAATTTGCACGAAGATTTGCACAAAGTTAGTTTATAAGAGTCATCCCCCTCTTTGAGGAAAAATTGATAGAACAACGAATGAATTCAGTCTCCTTATCTGAATACTGATACAGAGTTCTTGAACTCATTGAACTCCACTTAAATGCCGGGACACATCAACCAGTGTTCTGTCAGTACTCCCGACATACAGGAGGGTGCAAGGACTCATTCACACACATTCATACACTAATGGAAGAGGCTGCTAGCCTGCCCATCAACATTTAGGCTTTGACATGTGGACTGAATGAACTAGGGGAACGACCAACTCTTCCTTTGAATCACAGACACTCCAAAAGGCCTCATCAGCTCTTTGAGTGGCTTCTTATAGATCCATAACCACACATAGCCAACCAGCACTGGTTTTCCTTGATTCCGTGGCTACCGAAGGGTGTAGAGAATGCAAATTTTCAAAGGAGAGAAACCCGTAGCTAGAATTACCATAGTTTCCTTATTTGCTGATGATTTGCATATTATGGTAATTTATTACAGTAAATATGTTACACATCAGTAGTGATGGACAAATAAAGCTTCATGAATAAAAATGCCTGAGTGAGATCCTTTTTTTTTAACTTGCTGTTCATCCAACCAGTCTTATCTCATACTGACCTGTGTTCCAGGGATTGTTACAGGTGGCCCAGGGCAGAGGGTCTCTGAAACAGTAGATGAGGTAGAAGAGGGCCCAGGCCAGGATAATCATGTAAGTTCTGGAATAAAGTTGGATCACAATGACAGAGTATCCAGTCCCTGGAGGGAGAGAACGTCCAAAATACAGAGATGTGATTTTATACTGTATATCACTGAGAAACCCTGCCTTCCACCCTAAGACAGCTGGGATAGGCTCCTGCCCCCCCCCCCGCGACCCTATGAGGATAAGCTAATAATGGATGGATGGATACCATTTAGAAAAAAAAGACACTTACAGCCAGTGGTGGCTAATCACTGTGGCTAATGGGACCAGGACCATGAAAAATATGGATGGTCCTGAGAAATTTAGATTAGGGATGTAAAGTGATTGTTTTTTTTTTAATCATGATCAATCACACAACTTACATAGTTGATTGCAATTTATCTGTATTTTTTATTGTATGCTTAAAATTCTGTTATTTCACTACAGTTTTAAAATTCATATTTACAATGATTGCAATTCACATCATGGAAGCACCAAGTACACTAGCATCTGTCTGATTAGCTGCACTAGCATGCTTAGCTTGTAGCTGGTAGCTAACTGTAAGTACTCTATTTTGGTAATATTTTAATTCAGTTTTACACAAGGAGCATATCACATATCATGTCTGATGTCTCCAGAAGATGAACACTTTATGAATCCCTGAATGGAATTTTTTTTAATTTATTGTTTTTTTTTTACATGTTGCACATGCAGGTTACACACACACACACACACACACACACACACTTCAAACAGGATATTTACACGCATTGACAGAGAGATCTCAGAGTGAGGGGACTACCATGTACAGACACTCTAGTGCTCAAGGAGGTGCATTAACAGGATGGGAGTTTTTCAAAAATGAAACAAACCATTCAGGAGGTTATTTCAGTCGTTCTTCTCCATGACTGAAGCAGGAAGCTGCTAGTAAGGGTGTGTGGAGGCAACATAATACCAGCATGAGATTCTCATGAATTCTAAATGGATATTTTTTTGCATGTCTATTAATTGTGATTAAATATAGTATTTCTGCAAATTTGCAGATATGGTTTAGGCTGCAGTCAGCAACCCCTAATTTCCATTGGATGCGGAATGAAGCAGATGATTTGTCAGACCCGATATGTTGCCATTCAAATCAAGGTGTCACTTTCCACTGTCGGACATCAGAGCACGGCACGTGAATTCAGCACAGAGCAGATTGTGTGGGACAGGAAGTCCTGTACAGGGTTAGGGTTAGATAAATAAAAAATCTGGTTTATTTCCAAAATAAAATAATCCCTGTTTGCAACAGATTTCCTTCTACAGGATGGTTCTCTTTCACTGACACTCCGCTACAACCCGCTATATCATGCAATTATACGTGAATTTGTGAGATCTCATTAGTCACCGAGACTGCCGCAGCAGGCGGAACTGGTGCATACTGACGTATGACGGGTGGTGGCTTTCCTACATTGGCCTAGCTCCATCACCCAATTCGCTCCCCTGTTGCAAGTCATGAGTTTTTCATGTTGTTAAGTATATTGATTATGTGCTTATACTGTTGAGGTGTTTTTTTTTACTGTTCCCACTCTGTGCTCCCCACAGGAGAAGAGTCTGGGGGTTGCTTTTTTCTCCTCCCCTCTCCATATGTTATACTGTATTTTTCTTCCATCTGTGTCTTCCTGTCCTGTTTACCTCCCTTGTCATATTGTATACAGTATATGTTTGTGTACATGTACGAACGGGCTGATGGCTAATTTCGCTGGTACTTGTAACTGCTGACAATAAAGGCGCTCTCTCTCGTCAGCATTGCATTTATCTTTACCTGATTCTCAGAAACTAATCCTGTTTTCCTCTCCCTGCAGTATCCAGCCCTCACCTCGTCAGCCCTTCTCTTCAGTCTTGGACTCCTGCTCAACTCTTTTACTCCATAGTCTCCCCATTTCTCTCTGTTCCACCCTGTACCAGCCATTTCTCAGCTTTGCTCTGCTTGCCACCAGCATATCTACATCTCTTTTAAGCCCAAGAATAAATCATCATCTTAAGTTTATGTCTCAGTGCTCGTGTTGTGTCCTGCACTTGGATTTCTTGGTAAAAGCTTAAAAAAAATCCAAAAGTAAATTCATTGAAAAAAAGAAAATGAATTCACAACATGTTTTTTTTTAACAAAATGTCACTGGCCTTAATGTACAGTAGTTAATTTTCAGTTCCAGTCAATTTTGAATGACATGTCTTCAGTGTATTCAACATTAAATAGGTGTAATGTGATTACCCTGTGCCAGTGGGCAGAGCTTGGTCCAGCAGGTCATGGAGCCCTCCTGTGTGTACTGACCAATCACAGTCTCCATCAGGAAGAGTGGCACGCCACACAGCACAGCGAAGAAACAGTAAGGCAACAGGAAGACACCTGTAGACACACAAAAATACACATGAGACCAGTGATGCTGAGCTGATCAAGTGTTTGATCTGATGTGATGCTGCCACTAACTTCACTATTTTCATTTTGGGTTAATCCAGCAATTGCTTTCCTTATTTGTGAGTTCATAATGACATTTTCACTTTATTTTTACAGAAGAAAATATGGTTTAAAGGAGGGGAGCAAGCAAGAATTACAAAAGAAAAACAGTGGCTGTGCAGTACCTGACATGACGCTGACGGAAGTGAGTGACTTAATTCAAATGTACTTAAAAACTGTTCTCCCCAAATTCGTCCAGTATGTGAATAGAATCAATTTTGCACAGGACCCAGACTCAACAGTGAGCAGTACATCATTGGAGACCTTAATGAGAGCTTTTTCTGTGCTATGATGGGCACGAAAACCTTATTGATATTTCTCAAATATACTGTAATTATTCATGTGAGTAATTAATTGAGAAGCAACAGACTTTTCTAAAATTTGGGATAAAAAAATGTAAATTGGAAATTGGTATAAAATTGTTTAAAATAAGAGGGTTGGTTTGCTCAGGAGTGGTTGAACTACTGCATTTTTGAGGCTGCACAGGAAGGAACCAGTGAACAGTGAGCAGTTAACGATGGAGAGGATGTTAGGGCTGACTGTCAGGGATATTTTAGAAATCTAGTTGGAATGGTGTCTAATTTGTAGGTAGAAGAATTTAAGTGGTTGATTGTCTCCCTTAATTCTGACAGAGAGATTAGTTTGAAGTGGGACATGCTTGGCTTGGAGTTTACTGCAGAGGTGGAGATTTCTCGGAACAGGTGAAATATGGAGCCTGATGTCTGGACAGTAAGCCGAAGCATGCTCGGTGGCAGATTTTATGAGGAATCTTTGTCAGTTGTCATTGGTTAGCGAGCTAGGCTAACGGTTAGCGGTCTGCGTTTGCTGCCCGATTCACTCAATGAATTTAGGAATCATATTTATGACACATATCTGCAGGCAAGTAAGTGTTTAACGCTCAAAATCTGAAACTCCAAGCACAGGTACCCACAAAGTTGTACTTAAAATGTTATGTACAGCTTTCTATCAGGAGGCTTGCTTTGGCAGTGGTGGCCTCTCTGGCTGCCTCCAAAGCAAATGATTTACAGTTTTGATGTTATTTCAAGGGTGGCACGGTGGTGTAGTGGTTAGCGCTGTCACCTCACAGCAAGAAGGTACTGCGTTTGCTTCTCGGCCCGGGGCCTTTCTGTGTGGAGTTTGCATGTTCTTTAGTTAATTGGCTAATTTATATTGCCCGTAGGTGTGAATGTGAATGCAAGTGGTTGTCTGTCTCCATGTGCCCTGCGATGAGCTGGCGATTTGTCCAGGGTGTACCCTGCCTTTCGCCAGCTAAGACAGCTAGACAGCTTCGAAAACTTTGTGGGTGTAGGTTTGGTTTGACAAAGGTGACCCCTTAAAGAAAAAGTAGTGCTTTTTGCCAGAGCCTTAAAATAGCTTCCTCCAAAGCAAATGACTTGGACTGTAGGTGAGACCTTGTAGAAGATCATATCCAAAAATCATACGTGTAGATCAAAGGGCATGGCCATGACAACCCTCCAAACAGTGAAATTTTCAGAGCTGACATGTTGTCACTATGACAAGCTTGTAACTCTGCCTTACGTGATGCCATCCAGCTAAGATTACTTCAGGACATGCCGATGCTGAAAGAACTTCATCAGAATGTTTTCTCTTACTCAGCCAAGGAAGCATCATTTGTACATCACTAAAGTCCAGTTGACTCTTTTTTGCTCTTTTTGATTTACCTATCTGGATGACTGAGAACCTACACACACTACCAAAAAAATCATGTAAACTATTTTTTTACAACCTCATCAAAATCAAAGTGCATTATGGGATATGTAGTTTACGGACACCATGCGTCTGTAAATAAGTAGAATTATATGTTGATGGAAGTTATGTTATTTGCATGTGCTTGCGAGCCACCTCACCTGCAGGCCACTGAGTCTAGAACGTGGTTAAGAGTGTTGTGAAACAGGTTTTAAACTACTGATGATGTGTTATTGCAAAAGTAACTCTGCTGGGTATAGTTCAGCTCAGTACAAGAAAAGAAAGCTGTTTAATAATTTCTGAAAACATAAAAAGAATACCATAATTTTTACAGGAACTTTTCTGAAGTGGTAGCACTTCTTGATCTGTTGAAAGGAAAAGTTAATTTTATTATGTTCACTCCCTTGACTTTTTTTTAGGGGGTGCATATGGAACAATGAGGAACTGCTCATTAACAGTAAAACCAGTGATCATTACATCACCACAGTCACTGTGTCCTGTTGTTTGCACCACACAGCCTCAGTGAGACTGATGTGGTTGGTAAATCAGCTTGCTTTCTTTTGCTTTTTGCAAATTCAAAATTCGTTAGTCAACTGATGTTACCAAGGAGCCAACTCCAGATCTGTGCTGTATAACTTGGTTCCATCTTGCTGGCAAACCATAACTTATCTGAGGTTACTGGTAGTTGGTTCCTGTGGTCTTGCTGGCAGAAAGCAATAGTTCCATTTGATTTTCCCAGAAAATGTGGTTGTAAATGTTTGTTGATAAAATTGACACAATAAAATCATACTAACTGAACTGAATCAAAGGTTCAGGTACTGTGCTTGTAGATGTTTTGAGCTCTTTATCATTAACAGTAGACTATGTGTAACAGTGAACTCGGCAGACTCCATCAGTGCTACAGGGAGCACCTGTCCAGTCTCCCATGAGTATTTAAGAGCAGGTTGTTCAGTCTCTGGTTCAGGCTGTTGTACTAGTTTAGCTTTTACACCCTTCTATCACCACACAATGCATCACTCATCACTCTGATGACACACTAATAACACTGAAAAACTTTTTATTATTTGTGTGTTTAGTAATAATCTTTCAGTTTGTATCTGTGTATAGTCCATCTTATGTCTTGGCTCATGAGCATGACGTGCCATTTACTTTCATGATTGACAGTTCTTCTCCAGCTATTCAGCATCTTGATGGACTGCATATGCATTTTTCAGGCGCAATCATCTCAAATATTACAGTATATAGACATAGTGTGTTCCAGCTTACCTCCTCCATTCTTATAGCACAGGTAGGGGAATCTCCACACATTGCCAAGACCCACCACATTGCCTGCTGATGCCAGAATATATTCCCTTTTCTTCGCCCATTGTCCTCTGTTGTTCACTTCCATTTCCATCCCTGTGTTCTCGCTTCAGTACTCTGATCAGTACTGTCACTACACACTCCTAGTCAGTATACCATGTGGGCAGGACATGTTTTTTTGTTTAACTCTGTCATAGCGCTGGCTTTCAAAATGTATTTGCTTTTTCAAATATGTAATTTGCTTTTTAACAAGGTTTGGCTCGAATCCATTATTTGTTCATCAGAATTACACAGTTCATCTGGTCTTCTCAGTTCTACTCAGGAGATTTCTTTAGTACTAATTTATTTGTAAAATTGAAGAGTAATAGGCTCAATTCATTATTATCGCCACCAAGGAGGTGATGTTTCCATCGGGGTTTGTTTGTTTATTTGTTTGTTTGTATGTTTGTATGTTTGTTGATTTGAAAATAACTCAAAAAGTTATGGAGGAATTTTGATGAAATTTTCAGGATTGGCCAGAAGTGGCCTAACTTAAAACTGATTCATTTTTGGTGTTGCCGTTGAGTTACTTCGCAAACTGACAAAAAAATCAAATAAACAAACAAAACACCGGTCAAAACATAACCTTCTTGGCAGCGGGGGTAACTTGTGAAGGTCTGCGCTCTCTGAGTGCTTTTTGAGTTAATTAAATGTTTTGGTCTGTTGCCAAGATGGCACTCATGTTGGCTGCTTGTCCACCACGCTCCATCACTTTTGTTTTTGCTGTTGTCCTATTCCTGTTGCTTCATGCCTACCGAGATGTCTGCTCTATTGGCAAATGATTGCCAAACTCTCTTCAAAATCAGAGATTTGCCAGATACACTATCAGATAAATACTGAACAATGTCCTCTGACTGACAATTTAAATTTGGTTTAAAGATTAAGGCTAGTGTTATGGAAATTGCATTACATTAGCCTTAATCTTTAAACCAAACATCACTACTATTTAGTATGTTGGGGTTGGAGTTGGCCTGTGGTTTATACTAACCACAACCCCCTTACCTTTCAATGTTTGTTCAAATGTCTGTACCATTGCCTGATGAGATGGGCCTTGTTCCTTCAGTCCTACAGTTTGGAAGTGTGATATATCAAGGGTAAGAATAATATTGTAGCAATCATATTACATGGACCCACCTTGCTGTCAGGTAAATGCTGTACTGTGGTATGGATTTTGTTTGTTTCTTTAAGGTTGTGTGCTGGTCAAAGTGTGATGCTACTGAGGTGTCATCAGGGAAGATTTGTCTAACTCCCCTTTTCTACCGGGGTGGTTCCAGGGCTGGTTCAGAGCCAGAGCCTGACTTCGCGCCAGTTCTTTGTTTCCACAGCCTAAGCACTGGACCCTGGTGCTTAAAACTGGGGCCAGACAAGCACCAAGACTTTGCTGGTCCAGAGCTAAGCACCGATTATGTCGGGGGCTTGGGACGGGTTTATTTGCGACCAACAAGACTGAAGCAACTGTTGTAGACTGAAATCTGGAACAATAGTGTCCCAGCAGTACCGTGATCATGGATGTGCCCAAGTAATGGCCGACCTCCATCTCGCTGGTAGCCGCCGCTCGAAGAGATTAAGACGTAGGCAGTAGCAATTATATGGTGTTATACAGTATTTGTGTCACATTGCTGAGTGAACAAACAGATTTTGAGTGAACAAATTTGTTTGCATTTGACCACAGAAATATATTCTTAGTACATTTATATTTGCATGTGCCACAATCACTGCTGAGTCTCAGTGTTTCTCCTGCTCATGCATTTGCACGCTCACAATCTGTCTTTTTTCACTTAGGAATGTGGCACAAATATAACAACATAGTTTTGTCAGCTCTGGAGTTTTTGCAAAGCCTTGTTTTGATTTTGCATCGCACAACCTTTGTCGGATGAAAACAAAAATGCAGTGATGTACTGACATTTTGCAGTGACGTAATGACGTGGCTCTGACTGGACTCCTTGCCAGTGGAAAAACGGCCGGTGCTCAGGAGGAACGCAAGTTGAGACTAAGACAAATAAACAAACCTCAACCTTGACCTTGAAAATGTTTGTCATAGTGTTGTCTCCCTTGACCACTTGAGGCCAGTCATGAAACAACTGACAAACTCTGGTGCACATGCATGTGTAATGTCAACGTGTTTTTCTTGCTCCTGTGTCATGTGAATACATCTTACATCTTTGGTGTTTTCTGCTATTCAATAAGTAACAGTAGACTGTTTTAAGACTATTCACACATATTAGAATCTCCATTTAGACATGATACAGTGCATCCGGAACATGAATAAAGTTTTTTGGAAATGTTAGCAAATTTATGAAAACAGGGTTCGCACGGATCCTTAAATGGTCTTAAAAGGCACTTAATTCATTCAGCTAAAAAATAAAGCCTTAACTGGCATGTCTTAAGTTGATCTTAAAATCTTACAGTCTTAAAAATGTTAACACATGGTAAGTATGATTTTAAATCTAAAGATAAAAGGCAACATTATTTTTAATAAATTTGCAAATATCTCAAAAAACTTTCATCATCATAATTGCGTGTTATGTGTGGAATTTTGAGGAAAAAATGAATTATTCCATTTTGGAATCAGGTAACAAAACAAAATGTGTAACAAATGAAGCACTGTATATTCACGAAATGATGATCCTACATTGAATAGGTCTATGAACAGAATTAGACATGGCAAGGAAGATCTGACTGTTATTTCTTTTTAACGCAACCATGTTTGGCTGCGTAATTTAGGGCCAAATAATAAATTAATATGGCCACAGTGTCACCAGCTTTTATACAGATCAGTGAGACACCAAGGTAAACAGTAAAATTCCTAGTTAAGCCAGGTGAAAATTAATCACTTAAATGGTCCGTGTCATTCTACATATTTCTCTGGCTTTACTGTTGAAAAAATAAATGTTGGAACTGATTGTTCTGCCATCTGCCACTGCAAGGACTCAAAAAAATCTAGCACTATGAGAGAACACCTCCCTCTACCTGTCACAATGGAAAGTACACTGTGAAGTAGGTGTTTCTAATTATAGCTGGAATTTGCAGCGTTGAGGATAAAACATGACATGAGCAGCAGGGGGAAGTTTGGGAGGTTAAAGTGACAAAAGTCCTGTGGCGAAAGATACTGCAGTCGACTCTTTGAAAGGACTGAATGGAGGAATGTGGCAGACTGATACACTCTGCTGCAGTTTATTATGTCACAGATAAGAATCTGGGTCTACACAGTTTATTAGCTCTCATTGTTCTTTATAGATATAAAAGTAAATACAGCATTATTCACTCTGTACGTCTTTTAAAATACAACGCTTGTGTGCCATAAACATACATATATGTCCGTCCTTTTTTTGGCAGCAGGAACAAAAGTGCGCTCTCACACAGCCTTTGAGTAATATTAGGGCTTCTGGGATTTGTAGTCAGGAAATAAAGATATAGTATATGCCACACAGATCAAAGCAGGAAGTGCAGACAATCGCAATTAGATAGTAATACAAATGGAATCTGGACAAAAAGTGGTGATTTGGTGACAAAACAAGAATGGTAAGAAATAACAAGAAAAAACTAAGTTTTTTTCCATGATGAAATAAACAGTCTCTTCTTTCATTTGTGCTATTCTGTGTTTTCAGAGTCACAGTACAAAATATTCTGTACATCATGAATTATGACTCAAACGCTGGCACAAGGCACTTGTTTGGCACTATTAAAAGTGGAGTAACATGTTTATTTAAATTTTGACATCAAAATTCCTCCCTCCTCTCCAGATAGTCAGGCTTTTAAACCATCAAACAATATGCCAATAATACCATCTGTCCGTATAGGTACAAGTATTTAACATTGTATTAATTTGTATCAAGTTGCACTAGGACAGGCTCATGTTGTTTTCCTAGTCTGGAGCTTCCACTGACTTGAAGATTTCAAGTCATTGGTTATCAATAACTGCAAGCATCGCTAAAAGCCTCTCATGACCTTGGTTGCCAGGTTAACAAAGAGATAGGCAGACACCTGTTTTCCTGAAGCAACCCAAATATCAGCCCTGCGTGAGGAAGATGGTGTCTGCTGCCCTAAGATTAATGCAGTCACTGTCCTAGACCTCAGGGTCCAGCCGTGACCCCAACAACTCCTAAATTTAGAAAATTCCATAACACATATAAAGTCACAACGTCATGTACAAAGGCGAAGCACAAATGAGCTCATACCAAACTGCCGAATGTTGTTATTTATTGAAGGACAGATATTTCCTTGAGATGTTGCATCTCATTTTCAAGGGAATCCTCGAGACTCAAATTCAAAAAAACATGCAAAAAAACATTACAAACTACAAATGCAGTACACATACATTGCTTAACCTCTCCTCATACCCACAGACCTCACTGTCTGTGAGGGAAAAGTGGAATTGGACACCATGACCTGGATAACAAATTTGTTAATAACAGCACAAAGCAGTTATCAAAACGACATGAGCAGGTAATTTTGAGATGAGAAGTCCTATGAACATGGGGAGAAATCAGGGAAGTTACTTTCTAATTTGCTAAAAGGACGCAGAGTCAAGCAACATATAGCTGGGATCCGCTCTGAAAACGGGGAAGTCACCTCCAACCCCACTGAGATTAATAACGCTTTCAAGACCTATTACTCTCGATTATATTCATCTGAATTTGATGGGGATGGGTCTAGGATTAGCACCTTTCTTGACTTACTGCCTATCCCTTCTATTCCGCCAGACCTTATTGAGAAAATGGAGGCTCCTATAACTCAAGCAGAAATAGCCTAGGCCATCTCCTTGATGCAATCTGGAAAGACACCGGGGCCTGACGGGTTCCCTGCAGAATTTATTTAAACAGTTCTCAAAGACCCTCTCATCCCACCTTGCAGCTGTACTACTTGAATCACACCAAGGTGGCTCCCTCCTGCCATCGTTGACAGAGGCATTCATAACTTTTATGGTGAAGAAAAGGAAAGACCCAGTTGACTGCGCCTCCTGTCGTCCGATCTCACTCCTTAACACGGATGCTAAAATCCTGGCCAAGGTCCTGGCCCTCAGACTAGACGAGGTCCTCCCTCGCATGATATCCACCGATCAGACTGGCTTTATCAAAAACCGCCACTCTTTTTTCAATATTCAACGCCTTCTTGATGTGCTATATATGCCCTCCCACAACAAAATCCCTGAATGTATTGTCTCTATTGACGCGGAGAAGGCATTCGATCGTGTCAAGTGGAGATATTTGTTTTTAGTTCTGCACAGGTTTGGCTTTGGCCCCATGTTCATGGGCTGGGTCAAATTACTCTACATCGCCCCTACTGCACCGGTGCAGACAAATGGCATAACTTCCCAGCCTTTTGCACTGGGCCGTGGAACACGTCAAGGTTGACCGCTAAGCCCAATTCTTTTTGATTTGGCAATACAGCCCCTTGCAGTTGTCAGGGACAACGTGGACATTGTGGGCATTCACAGGGGGCGGTATGAGCATAAAGTCTCTCTTTATGCTGACGACCTCTTGTTGTATTCCTCAGATCCAACCAATTCTCTAGCTGCGGCACTGTCTCTGTTTGAAAAATTTGGACCCATATCAGGCTACAAAATTAACACGCACAAGACAAAGCTACTTCCCATAAATGATGAGGCCATGGATACAGATTATAGCGGTATACCTTTAAAGATTGAGAAACGTCAGTTCACATATTTAGGAATAGTAGTCACCCGTATATTTAAGAACCTATTCAAAGAAAACTTCATAACTCTCCAAAATCAGGTGAAAACTTCTTTACAACAATGGTCACCCCTTGCGCTGACTCTTGCTGGCCACATAAATTCCATTAAAATTAACATACTGCCAAAGTTTACATATTTATTTCAACCTCTACCTGTATTTGTTCCCAAATCCTTTTTTGCTTCATTGGACTCGACCACCTCCTCATACATATGGCAGAATAAGAAACCCCGAATAAAGAAGGACAGTGGCATGGGACTCCTTAACATGCGTTGCTACTATTGGGCAGCAAACATCCGCTCTCTTGCTTTTTGGCATAGATATAATCTCCGATCTGATGGCCCGGAATGGACGACGGTGGAGCTTAACTCTTAGCTCTGCATTGCTTGGTGCTCCATTCGACCATCCGATACCTAAACAAATGTACTAAGAGGCATTAAAACCGCAACAAAGTCAATGTAAAATAAAATTGGATATAACTACTTTGTATACAAAAAAAATGTTTTGTTTACTACCACTCGTGGCTATTGAAACTATGGAGCCACATTTTTCAGCTCAAACAATAAGTTAACGTGGCAGACGGTACCAATCCCTTTTTTTGCATGTGTGATTTGTTAGGACATTGTTTGAAAGCTTTCAATGAGTTCTTTTGGTGATTTGAGCTCAATTGGTCAAGGCTTTAAAAACCCAGAGGAAAAATGCAAGCTGTCACAGACGGTCACCATGCCATGCTTACACACAGCAAACATGAGGGAGCAGGCCATTGGTATGCTGAGATCCGGAATGACCGAAGCGAGGGTAGCCAGGCATTTTGGCATCCACAGATCTCACGCCTGCAGGCACGTTATGCACAGACATAATGTGCAGGTTATGGACTGGCCGCCTTATTCCCCGGATATGAATCCGATTGAACACCTTTGGGACAATCTGGATCGCCGTGTACGGCGTGTATTCCACTGCCGGTGACGGTTGCTGATCTCCGTACTGCACTCTTGGAAGAGTGGGAAGCGATTTCAGTGGCCGAAATCAACGCGCTCATCATGTCTATGCCACGACGATCACACAAGATACTGACATTTGTAATCCATGTTGATTCATTTTTCTATTGTTGCTTTTGTTCATTCATGTTCAGTATCATACCAAGTGAAGTCGTCCAATAAATTATGAAAATTCAAATTAATATCGAAAAAATACAATGTTGCGTTTTTAGATAGATAGGTGATAGAAAACTTTATTAATCCCCAAGGGGAAACTATTTTGCCACCAGATAAAAACACATACATCCACTTAACAAAACAGTACAAACAATTCCATACATTGCACAAAAAAACAGCTGTGTCGTCTTGGTCGGATACTTCATACGACAGAATAGGCTACTCAAAACAAGTGAATCTAATTGATACAGGCAGTGATAAACTCTAGTTAGCAATTATTGTTAAATGCCTCTTAGTGTAGAAAACCTGGTAATATGTCCCACTCTGAGGGTGTGTACGCAATTTAAAACATTTGGATATGCTGATTTTTCCATTCTTAGTCCTGTTGCCTCCAATCCCCTTTTTACTCCATCTCAATGCGATACCTCCTTCTTAGTCTGGCATAAAAAAGGCATAACTTCACTCTCAGACTTATTCAAACTTATTGTTCAATTCAGGCATGGATTCAAATCCTCCTGAGGGCGATAAGATTTTTTACTTTTGCTGGCAGATAAGATGTAGCCTAGTAAAATTTCTGACATTGTAATCGATTCCCGAGTTGTGTTTTTGCAATATTTGTGAAGATTTAACATCACTTGTTCATCAATTGTTGGTCACTACCTTATTCAATTGGACTGCTTTAATGATGACTTATTTTCAATACGAAATCTTATGTCTAACTGTATGTTACACACAAGACTTTCATATTTCTGTTTTTCTTTTTTCTCTCATTGTTTATCAAAAATTGCACCTCGTATTATTATCTGTTATCATATTTTATCATAATCTGCACCTTGCATTCCTCCTGTATCTATTACAGTATACAGTTTGGTACTTTATCTCTTATTTTATTTTTATCCTCCTGACCCCTGCATGTCCCTGTGTGTTTCCATCTTTCAAGCTGCCGGAATTGTGAATTTCTCTGTGAGATGAGTAAAGTATCTATCTATCTATCTATTGATCTGACTATCTAATAATATAATATAATATAATTATTTAATAGTAGGCTATTTACATCGTAAACTGAAACTTCTAGGGCTATGCAAACATTGGTTTTTGAAACATAACTTGCGTCTTTTCGGCTCAACTGTGAGGTGAAAGTTAAAGTGACATCCTTCATTCATGCTGTAGGGGGATCATGATCACAGGGTGCCTAATCCTGACATTTCAAGTCCCAAGAAGAAGTAGAGGACATCACCTGAACGAAGATTCAACGACAGCTCCATGCTATTTGTTTGAATGACACAACTTTCCGATGCAACTTCCAATGCATCGTTTCAACTAAGCCTTTGGGAAACACTTTTGTTGTTCAACGATGCATTGGACTACGTTAGTCATAAACATCGGAAGTTGCGTCGTTCGGACGATGCTGTTGGGAAACACCTGCGTCGTAGATCCATCGTTTGAACATAGGAAGTAGCTAACGAAGTTAGCAACGAACCTTTTGGGGACCGTGGCTTGACAGGACCAGAACAGAACAGACGCACCAACAAAGACAAAGGAGAGACAGGACTATTTAAACATGAGGTAAGGGTGCACGGGTGGAAACAATCAGGGCGGAGCTTTGACAATCACACAGGTGGAACACATTAGGGCAGGAAGCAAAAACTCCTGAAACAAGAAGGAGACAGGATACTACAAAATAAAACAGGAAATGACTGGGCAACGTACAGGCACGAGACAGAAAATGGGTAACTTAATAAAACTAGACAGACGGGCTTGACACAATGTGTCTTGGGGACTGATGTGTGGGTGGGGTGGTATATCAGAGCCCTATGTGAGTTGTAAGTGACTGTTTTTGTGCTGTGTTGTATGTTTTATGTTGGACCCCATTGAAAATGAGATGATGCATCTCAAGGGGCTATCAGTTCCAATAAATTTCTGTAAGACTGATGCACACTGCTGCAGTACATAACAGCTTGTTTCTCTTTTAAAGCCAGAAAAGATATTGTTGTGGCCACATTCTTGCCACTCCTGGATTATGGAGATGTTTTATATATATGTGAATGCTTCTGCTCACTCCCTGCAACTGCTAGATGCCGCGTATCATGGGGCCTTGAGATTCATAACTGGTTATACATTGTATTCTCTCACCAACTGGTCTTCACTTTCCATTTGCAGAACCACTCACTGGTATCTATTTATCTATAAATCCATCATCGGACTCAACTCCTATTTGTCCACATACTTGCCAAGGAAACAATCCGATCACAGCCTCTAGTCTCTGGACTTCATTTCATTTGCATCCCGTCAGTAGGATGGCAAGAAGGCATTTTCCAACGCTGTGCCTGCAACCTGGAACTTGCTCTAAAAGAAGCTGATGCTGTCAGTTTTATTCCCCTAAGGGACTTCAAATTGCTCGTAAGAAGGATGATGAGGCAGTCTGTGGGGGTCTGCACATGTTCTTAACCAGTTCTATTCTTTTTGCACTCTGTAGTTTGCACAATACCACTTCAATGTTTGTGTTATGTGTTGTGTCTTCTGTTTGTAACTGTGTTTTGCTGCTGCCTACCAGGAACAGGTCTTGTAAATGAGACCCTGGGTCTCAATGAGATTTTGCCTGAATAAATAAAGGTTAATAAAGAAAAAATAAATCACAGATATGAACCTTCTCTACATAGTATATTAGTTCTCATTGTTCATTAAAGGCATACAAGTAAATACTATATTATTAAAGACATCAACTTTCCCAGAGTCAGACAAAAATTAGTTGAATGAAAATATTACTTAGTCAATGGTCAGGGAAGAAGACGAGTGCTCAGGAGTAACATGTTTTTTGAAATTCTGATATCAAGAGGAAATGGAAACAGACTCAAGTACAGAGTACTCAGTATTAGAACTTGGCATAAATTAAGGGTGTTTTCACACCTGCCTTGTTAATTCCGTTCAATCGAACTGTGGAGCATTTACCCCCTTGGTGCGGAAGGTGTGAACACCTTGCACTCGGGTGCGGACCAAAACAACCAGACCGAACAAACAAACAAACTGCAGGTGAAGGCTGTGTTGAAGACCATTGGCATATGTGATGGATCTCCGGAAATATTTTCCTGTCACAGTTCAGGAGGATTAATGCACGCCTCCCTCTGAACTGTCTTGATATGTATCATCGGTGAGTGACATTATTTTCCAGCCTCAGCCTTGCCTCATTTTCAAACTGTACCGTTTGCTTACAGTGATAGTTACAAATGCCGTAATACACAATAACCAGGGCCAAGAGCATCCTGCATAGCTTTATCTCCATTGTAAAATTAAAAAGTAGCGCTCTGGAGTCTACTGTAAGCTGCACTTAGATACTGTGATGTCTGGGGAAGGAGGTCAATACTTAGTTGGAGGTGACTGAAAGATTGTGTCATATTCCTCCTCCTCTGTTCAAAGATAGTTTCTCCAGTAACACACTAAGATAGAAGCTGGTCTTCCTAAAGGACAAAATCCCATGGCACAAACAACGTAATGTAGTGTATGTTTTCCAGTGCAGTGAGGAATGCAGTTACTTGTACATAGGGGAGCCCAAACAAGAACTCCACAAGCATGTGGCTCAATACAGGAGAGCTAACTCTTTAGGACAAGACTCAGCAGTTCACCTGAAGACATCTGAAAACACTCCTTTGAGGACAGCAATGTCCAGGTTTTAGCCAGGGAAGATGGATGGTTTGAGAGATGAGTTAAAGAAGACATTGTTTGGAGAAACCATCTCTGAACAGAGAGGGAGGACTACGACACCATCTATCAGCCATTTAGTATTGACCTCCATCCCCAGAAACCACAGCATCCATTTACACCTGAGTGCAGCTCACCTTAACAACTTCAGGTCAGAATTTAAATCAGAACCCCTGTGAAGTCGGATCTCTAACTCGGAAAGTTGGATTAATCAAACTGACATAGAATTCATGCTGTCTGCTACTGATGTTAACAGTATCTACATGTTTTGTTGTACCTCTGTAAGGCTGGAAGAGCTTGGAGCTCTAAACTTTAAGGTTACGTTGATGCGAGATCCAAGTTCTGACTTACAGTGAACACACCATAAGGCAAACTCTAATTCCCCAGGTCCAAGTTACTTTTAACAGTAATGTGCTACTTTTCTGTTGTAAGTACTCAGTTACTTTTTGAATGAAGTAACTAGTATCTGTAACTAGTGACTATTTTTCAGTAACTAGCAAAACACTGCCTGACACCGATGTGGAACACTGACTTGGAATAGGTTGGTAGCTTGAATGACATACTGGCACAGAACAAGGGAAAGGGGTTGACTGTTAATACACTAGGAGATGGGAAACGGCTGGAAACAATGAGGGGTGAGGCAGACCATCACCAGACACAGGAAACAGGGGAGAGGCAGACAGTTAATTTCAAAGTAAAACAGTAAATGACAAGACAATGTGATGAGACGGAAAGAAAACAAATGACTTAACTGGCAGTGGCAACATGGCAGTCAGTGACTGAGTCTGTCTCACATTCCTCCTTCCTCTTCAGATAGTCAGGCTTTTAAACAATCACACAAGATGCCAATAAGACCATCCATCCATATAGGTACAAACAGAAAAAAATGTACACACTTTGCTCACGTCTCGCCCATACCCACAGACCTCACTGTCCTACAAGAAAAAAATGGAATTGTAAACCATCACCTGGGTCACAAATGTAATAACATCAGCACAGAGCAGTTTTCAAAATGACTAAATAAAAGAAGAAGAAGAAGACTTACTTTATTGATCCATCAATGGGGAAATTACATTTTTTCTGTTAGTAACTTTTTTTTTTTTTTTTCAGTTGCACAAGTCATGAAACAAACACATGCACATGCATTAGAGAAGAGGTGTCAGAGTGAGGGGGCTGCCCCTTATCCAGGCGCCCCGAGCAGTTGGGGGTTCGGTGCCTTGCTCAAGGGCACCTCAGCAGTGCCCAGGAGGAGGAGCTGGCACCTCCCCAGCTACCAGTCCACTCTCCACATTTTGGTCAGACCTGGACTTGAACTGGCGACCCACCGATTCCCAGCCCAAGTCACTACAGACTTGGGCAAGTCACTACAGACTGAGCTACTGCCGCCCCCAAAAACATAAGCAGGAAAGAAGTGACAGATCACAGACACAGAAAAAGGGATATGATATAGGTCAAAGTGGATATGATGAATTACATGAAATCATAAACCAATATGAAGGACAACAATTAAAGATAACAAAATAAAACATGGGAATGTACCAAAGCCACAGAAATTGTATTCTAAATTTTAAGCTGCAACCAATTCAGTGATTCATACATAAAGCAATGGTGAATTCTATGGAGACTGAAAATAGATCTACACAGAAGAATATACACTACACAAAGAGGTCTCTTGTTTCATACTGACTCATGACATGTCAGGGGAAGCAGCCGACATTGGTTGCATTTCGGTTTCATTTAGGAAATGTTCTTCATTTGACTTTGGACCAGCAGGAACACTAACAGGATACCACAGGATCAACAAATGCTGTAAGGGACAGAAAACATAAAAATGAAAGATAATTATATGAACAATGTATTTTAAGCCAACACAAAATTTTACATGATTAAAGCAGGTGGAAAAAGTGAGCAGGATGCACTGGTGCTCCTACCTGTCTGAGGGTTCCCTCTGTGAGGCAGAACTTGCTGACAGCCCAGATGAGTACTGCAACCACAGAGGACAGGGCCATGGCCCAGCCCAGACCATAGGCCCAGTTTGGGTACACATATTCCCTGGATGTCAGTGGCTGGTAGTCCAGAAAGAAGAAGATGAGGCAAACCTTGAAGGAAAAGCACAGGACAGACAAACAAGCTCCATTAACTTAAGTCATATTCCAAAATTGTCAAACTCTTCATTTCTGATTCTGATATCAATCAATAACGATTGATATGTGCAGGCTTTTAACAACAATCAGCAGATTCTCCTGCTGTTTTGCTCTTTTGCTTCTGACAGTGATCTGATGGCTTTCCTGAAGGCTTCTCCCCAAACTCCCACCCCCCTCAGGAGCCTGGCTATGGAAGCAGCTCCTGCACCTGACCTCCACCAGCAGTATCTGTGTATACCAGCCTTGTTGCTGTACCTCAACAACTAAATCGGTGTACGTAGTTGGTGTACGTGTAATTTCCCAGGTTGAGAACAATGAAGTAATTCTATTCGATTCAATTCTATTCTATTCTATTCTATTTTTTTCCATTCAAAGTCTTCTCCCAGTGCAGCCTCCAATGGTACAGTTAGTTCCATGATGAGCAGGGACATCTGTGAAGTTGACGACAAAATAAGATCCTACCTTAGATTGGTGTTCAAGATCTCAGGTGGAAACTGCTGCTCCATATCAAAGTGCATTTTTCAGTCCCTTGTGACATCCAAGAAGGTGCTATCCATTCTTGCTGCTGGTTTCAGTGGGAGCTGTCCTGCTGCCCCAAAGGGGGAAGTGGATGAGTGTCTGCAGACACCACAGCTTCAACTTGCCTGGAAGCGGGGTCTTGTCTGACTAGGCCTTTAATGGTCTCTCACCCCAGTTGGTCACACTGAGCCGCATCTTTGAAGCTTGAATTGTACTATTGTGCGTGGCACTTAACGGCAATGGAATGTGTGCTTCATTACTGTGGTTATTATTGTGTGGAGGTCAAGGTGGTCATCGTGTAGGCACAAAGTGGAGGTAGCCACTGTCCAACCTGCTGACACTCCCCTCCAACTACCCGTCTAGATGCCTTGATGATCACCTTCATTGGATATAGTGCACTCTGCCATGATGCCCACTTCCACTGATTGCCATGATGTTGTGTATTCTGTGGTTGTTATGCAGAATTGCAAATCTTGGAAGCAGTTTCTGACCAGATTTGTGATGTACTGGCACCTGGCAGAAGTTGAAGGCTTCCCAGATGACTGAGTGGGAGACAGATCCAAAAGCATTGGCCAGGTCAAGGAATAAATCATGAAGGTCTCTTCCTTCCCTTTTTGAGGATTGTATTAGATGCCAGATCATGGTTGTTTTTTTGGCATCCTGAGAAACCTGGTACCTTGGCTTTCTGTATCGACGTGTCAATTGAGTTGTTCCATTTAATTCTTTGAGTACCATTGACGTAATTCGACGTCATTCAAAATCTGATGCTTTCGTGCTGTTGACACATTTCAACGTTTTTATGACAATGGGTCGCTGATCGCGGTCTCCCGCAGCATGTGAGTAATTTTGGGGCTTCTAGGAGATGTAGTCGGAGCATAATGAAACAGTATACGCCACGGAGATCAAAGCAGAATCATAAAATAGTGAAATAGCGAGTCTCTTCTTTCAATTGAGCTATTCAGTGTTTTCAGAGACATAGAACAAAATATTCTGTGGGTCTTGAAATATGACTCAAAATTGACAAAAACGCTGGCACAAGGCACTTTGCCCTTGGCAGTCTGTTCAAAGGGGGGGACATGAGTGGCAACAGGTACCGATTTTTCACAGTTACCTGGTTCAATGGGGCATAAACAATGCAGGGATGTAGTGTACCGTCTTTCTTTTTAACAGAGAATGTTTTCCTCCATAGCCTGTGTCTCAGGTCCTGAGAGCGCATAGAGCCAGCCCTTAGGGATGGTAGCGTTTGCGCTTCCGGCTCTCCCGGCTCCAGAGGGTGAATCCATGCAGATAGGAAGAGTCTGACTCTCTCCAGAAGAACGACAATGGCAGATGAGAGAAGGACGCTGCCTGTATTGCGGAGAACGGGGTCACCGTATCCACTCCTGTCCACTGAAGGTACCGAGAGCTCTGAGGAGCACCCGAATGACCTGTTTCTCCACTCCCGAGCCTGCCTCCCGCCATCTTACAGAGGTAACCTTGAGCACACACTCACATTCCCAGTGCTTTCATGCACTTATTGACTGTGGAGCAGATTTAACTCTGATAGACTGGGGGTTAGTGGGTCAGCTGGAGTTACGTGCCCTGTAAGAACCACGTCCCTTGATGTAAATGCTCTGTTTACGGTGAGTCATCAGACTGACCATACCATAGACAATCACAAAGAGACAATGTCCCTGTTTCTGTTTGAATCTGCACATCCTTCGTTGGTTCTTGGTTTTCCCTGGCTCAGTAAACATAATCCACATCTGGATTGGAGTACTGGAGCCATCCTGTCTTGGTCCCCTGATTGCAGCATCTCCTGTCTGCTTCCCCACACACCTCTGGTGGCTCTGTGCACCCTGCGGTACGGCGGTGAGTTACCTGACGGACATTTTGTTTCACCAGACCTGTCCTGTGTTCCACCCTGGCTCAGTAAACATAATCCACATCTGGATTGGAGTACTGGAGCCATCCTGTCTTGGTCCCCTGATTGCAGCATCTCCTGTCTGCTTCCCCACACACCTCCGGTGGCTCTGTGCACCCTGCGGTACGGCGGTGAGTTACCTGACGGACATTTTGTTTCACCAGACCTGTCCTGTGTTCCAGTCTGCTACCACGAATTAGCTGAAGTGTTCAGCAAGTGTCGAGCTATGTCCCTGCCACCTCACCGACCGTATGATTGTGCCATCAATCTGATTCCCAACGCCACCATCCCTAAGGGCTGGCTCTATGCGCTCTCAGGACCTGAGACACAGGCTATAGAGGAAAACATCACCACCTCTGGCTTCAACACCCCATCTGGGCACTGTGAGTACATGGTTACGCCCATCTGGTTACGGTGGACTCCTGAGGCCAACAAAACCTTCGTCCATCTCAAGTATCTGTTCATCACTGCCCCCATCCTAGCGATGCCCGATCCCACCCGACACTTCATCGTGGAGCTGGATGCCTCCAACTTGGGGGTTGGTGCTGTCCTGTCTCAATGTTCCTCCACCGACAACAAGGTGCACCCGTGGTGCAGAACTATGAGATGGGAAATCCTGAGCTGCTGGCCATCAAGAGGGCTCTGGAGGAGTGGCGTCACTGGTTGAAGGAGTCTCAGCACCCGTTTCTGGTTTGGTCTGATCACAAAAGTTTACAATATCTCAGAAATGCCAAAATAAAGAAATCTCGTCAGCGCCGATGGTCACTTTTCTTTAACTGATTCAATTTTTCTCTGTCTTACAGGCCGGAGTCCATGAACACCAAGCCGGATGCCTTGTCTCGTCGCTTTGCCCCCGAACCTGTAGCCACAGCTCCCGAACCTATCCTTCCACGGTCCTGTGTGGTTGAAGCAGTAGCCTGGGAAATAGAATCTGAGGTGAAAGAGGCAAACGGTGTGAACCTGCCGCCAGCAGGTCACTCTGCGCCCACAGGTGGTTCATTGGGCTCACACCTCGCTTCTCACCTGCCATCCTGGGGTTAAAAGAACAGTGGCATTCATCCAGCAACATTTCTGGTGGCCTTCCATGGTCAAAGCTGTCAGAGAGTACCAGGACCTGGTAGATATCACTGCAGCCCCCAGGGCTCTGCCAGTGGCGGTGGAGAAGACCATTACTGCTGTCAAGGCTGGTCTATGTGAGTAAAGCAAAGCTTGGTTTCAGTGTTCACTGCGGAAACTGCAGGCCCTTCTGGTCCTTCACCCGTCCTCACCCAGTTTCGGACATGGGAAAGGGCAGGGTCTTGGCTCTGGTACTGTTGGAGTTGCTCTGCACTGAAATCATCAAAGCCATGATCACTGGTGGTGGATGTCTGAAGCCCACTATAGGTGCTTTCCGGAGACCTGTTGTTGACATTAACGACTGAGGTATCCCTCAGTGCTGCCACTACCGGTGCTGTGTCCCGTTCTTTAACTCACATTCTTGCAATCTTCCTCCTCACAGGACTGTTGAGGTAGTGCATTAGCATTGGCATGAAGGAGGCCAAGCGAGTGCTGAATGTCGAAGTTGTAGCCTTGTCATGCGTCCAGCCACCAGCAACCTGTCCCTCAGGTTCTTTGAAGTTGAGGAGCAAGTGAGGGATGTATGGTTGGTGCGCAGAAGGAACCGCTATGGATAGATGTATGGGTGGAAATGGCATAGACACAGAAAGACAGTTAGCAACTCTCACTCAGTAGTTCTGGCTGAGAGACCAGATGAAGTAGGCAATTACCAGTTCGCTTTGCTCGCCACTATATGAACGAACAAAGTCCCACATTGCTGGCATCAGTGTCCACAATGAAGGGTTGCTGGAGATCTAGGTAGGCCAGGAGAGGGTCTTCAATGAGTGCTGACCGGAACTGCGTGAAGGCACAGTTCTCTCTCCAGGTGTATGCCTGTCCTTTCTGGGTCAACTGAGGGCTAGAAATGGTGGCGAAGTCTTTAACAAATCACCGACAGTAGAAAGAGAGACCCAGGAAAATCTACAGCTCTCCATCATTGCAGGGAACAGGCCAGTCCCTCACCGTTGCCACCCTCACTGGGTAAATGGACACTCGTGCTGTGCTGATGGCATGTCCCAGAGAGGTTGTCCCTCACCGGAACAAGTAGCACTTCTTTGGGTGGAGAAGCAGCCCAAGACATCCCTCGGACTGGTCAGCACCAAAGTCTGCAGCATGGACAAGGAGATCAAATGAGTAGACAACACAGTAACTGTGGGGTATATTAGCCAAGAATCTCTCCTTTAGGCATTGTAGGCACTGTAGTGTCATCCACACGCATTATTTAATGATGCGGTTGGTTGGGTGGCATAGGGAGCAGTCATAGGTGTACAGGGCGTATGGTAGAGGGCTCAAAATGCAGCCTTGAGGGGAACCAGTGCTGAGTGAGATTGTGGAGGAGTGGTGGGGGCCCTCTGTTGTTTTGAGACCATGAGCCATGCTAACATTAGCATCGGGAGGTATGTAGATAGCAGTCACTATGGCTACTGTCAGCTCCTGTGGCAGGTAGAATGGTCGGCACTGAACAGACATGGCCTCCAGGTCCGGTGAACAGTGAGTGTCTATTACTCTGCTGTCCAAGCACCAGTCCTCGAGCACATAAACTCAGAGTCCCTCTCCCATGCTCTTACTGGAGGCTTCGGTCCGGTCGTGGCGGTGAATGGTGCGGCCTGCTAGCTGAACTGTGGCATCGGGGATATCCGGGTGCAGCCAGGATTCGCTGACAATAAACAGATAACACTCATGGATGTAGTGGTTGCCGGTGATCTGTGATTTCAGCTCGTCTATCTTGTTTGTAAGGATCTGGCATTTGTTAGTTGCCTTTGTAGTTGGTCTGTCAGGTATCTCTCTGTTTTGTCCTTGTGGGAGACCTTGGCCTTTTTGATGCCCCTCCTCAGGTCAGCTCTGGCAGTGCTTTAGAGAGCTCTGTCCACATCCTGAAGGCCGAGTTTCGAGCTCTGATCAGGGTCTGGACTTCCCTTGTCATCCAGGGCTCCGTGTTTGGTAAGACCCGGATACCCCGATATGACCCAGTGCGTGTCTAAGGAGTTAAAAAAAACTGGTCGAGCAGGATGTTACAGAGTCACTACCAAGTGCCACTACATGAGGACAGCCGCAGCTTAACTGCCTTCATCACCCATGATGGACTGTTTCGCTTTAAGCAAGTGCTATTTGGACTGGCATCTGGGCCAAGCTGTTTCCAGCGGATAATGTCATCCATTCTCAAAGGTTTACAGGGAGTCCAATGTTACCTTGATGAATAGTTCTTGAATACACTTCTAGGTGATACTTGGACACATCATCGGTGATGAACCCGAGGTCACGGGGTGTTTCGGGTCTTTGATCATCAAGCACCCTTACTCGGGCAGCCGGGGGTGATCAGCCCCCGACTTGTGTCCAAGTGGTCCGCTACTCCATGGGTCCCCCCTCCGGACCCATGGCCATCTTGAGGCTTTCTCTGCAGCCTCTATGATGTTCTTGATGGCTCTTCTGCACAGCTGACCTTTTACTCCAAGGAGTTTTAGGGTTCGGGATAGTGACTGGCCAGCAAAACCCCGGCACCCCACCTCGACTGGTTCGCAGCGGGCTTTCCAGCCATTGCTCCGGCACTCAGTCACCAGCTCAGCATATTTGGCCCTCTTGCGCTCGTTGGCCTCCTCCACTCTGTCCTCCCAGGGGACAGTAAGCTCAAATAGGGCCAATTGCTTTGTTGACTCTGATGTTAACACCATGTCTGGGCGGAGTGAAGTGGCTGAGATGTTCTCTGGGAACTTGAGCTGTCTACCCAGGTTGACCTGGAGTTTCCAGTCTCGTGCAGTGGTGAGAAGTCCTCCGGAGGAACTTGGCTGATGTTGTGCCTTGTTGTGCCCTGAGGACTTGGTCGTTACGCCAGCCGTCCTTCCCCCAAGGCCTTCGGGCAGCAACTGAGGATGTGCTCTAGGGTGTCTCTCTTCTAGCACAGCTGGCATGCCGCAGTGTCTGCTAAGCCCCAGCACTGCAGATTGGTTGGGCTTGGGAGAACGTGGATGAGGATTGGATGAGGAACTTGATGTGTTGGGGTTTGAGTCTCCAGAGCTCTGGCCAGGTGATTTTACACTCCCAGGCATGTTCCCACCTCGTCCAGGCACCTTTTTGGTACGTAGCCACCATCTTGATCCTCCGATCTTCCTCCACCTCTGCTCTGATCTCATCCTGAACCATTTGTCGTTTCTCCCTTCCTCTGGCTTTGTCGTAGCGGGGCTTGGAGAAGCTACCAAGTCCCGCCCAGCCCACTGCCGTGTTGCCCACCAAGATGTTGTGCTGCAGTCGTGCCTCTGCTCTGTCAACGGCTTCCTGTGCCTTCCACTTCCTCCCAGTTTTCACCAGGATTCCTGCTGTGGCGACTTTTTTGTCGGAGGAGTCCCGGTACATCATCAGCTCCCTGACACGTGTGACCATAAACTCCTCTGACAGGCCACTGATTGGAAGCTGCAGCATGGTGGAATGGCCATACAGAGCAATGCTGCTGAGGGATCGAGAGAGCCCAAGCCATCTGCGGAGAAACTTACTGATGGTCCGTTCTAGCGTCTCCAATGTTGACATGGGCACCTCATAGACAAGCAGGGTCCAAAGGAGTCTTGGCAGGACTCCGTGTTGGTAAATCCAGGTTTTGAATTTCCCTGGTAGCTTGTCTATTGCTGTGAGCCATGATATCAGCTCAACCTTGGTTTGCTGGAGTGCATCTGAGTCCCTCAAGGAGCTGTTGAAGACCTTGCCCAGGCTCTTGACAGGTTTTTCCTTCACCATTGGAATTGGTGTCCCTCCTATGGCAAAGCGGAACCGGTCGGCAACCCTGCCTTTCTTCAGGACCAGAGACCTGGACTTGGTGGGCTTGAAACTCTACCTCGCCCAAGAGAAGAGCCGCTCTAGCCCCTGGAGTAGCCATCTGCAGCCGGGAACAGAGGATGCTGTCACTGTGAGGTCATCCATAAATGCTCTTATGGGGGGCTGCCGAGTGCCAGATCTCGACAAGGGGCCCCCACCTCAGCTGACTTCACAATCATGTTCATGGCCAGGGAGAAGCGTGGCGCTGAGATAGTGCAGCCTGTTATAATACCCTTCTCCAGGTGTTGCCAGAGAGATGTTAATGATCCCGATGTTACCCTCAGCTGGAAGTTCTTATAATAGTTCAGGATGAGCTTGGTGATGGTCACTGGCACATGATGGCTTGTCAGTGCTGTTTCGACGAGCTTGTGGGGGATGGATCCATAGGCGTTTGTAAGGTCCAGCCAGAGTGTTGCCAAATCCCCTCTGCTTTCCCTTGCCTCCCGGATCAGCTGCGAAACCACACCCGTGTGCTCAAGGCATCCCGGAACACCTGGGACTCCCCCCTTCTGTACTGAGGTGTCTATGTAGCCATTCTTCAAGAGGAAGTCTGTAAGCCGTTGGGACACTATCTTGAAGAAGATCTTCCCTTCGACACATAGCAGTGAGATGATGCAGAACTGCTCGATGTTACTTGCCTCTTTTTCTTTTGGAATCCAGACTCCCTCTGCAGACCTCCACTGAGTGGCGACCCTTCGCCTGCACCACATCACCGTCATGATCATGATCTTCCAGAGTCGCACAAGGAGTTTGGGGCACTGTTTGTAGACTCTGTATGGAACTCCGCTGGGGCCTGGGGAGGAGCTAGATCTTGCAGCCATTACTACTTCTTTGACCTCTTTCAGGGTGGGCTCTGTGGTGTTGAACTGTACCACGGGCTCTGGCAGCTTTACCAGTGCCTCACATGGGCCAAGATGTTGTTGTTATTATTTCAGGTGCAACAGCAGAGGAACAGTATGAAAGGCTGACAGCTGTGCTTCAGCGCATTGACGACGCTGGGCTCAGGCTAATTCTCTCAAAATGTAACATCAGACAAACACAACTGTCTTTCCTCGGACACACTCTGTCAGCTAAAAGACTGCAGCCTGATGCCTCACATGTGACTGTTGTTTCACAAGCACCTCCACCAACTGACCTGCCTAAGCTGAATTTCTTGGGCTCACGTCATGGTATTCAAAATTCATACCAGACTACGCTGCTGTTGTTGAGCCCCTGCGAGCACTCTTACGTGAACTGATGCTTTTACATGGACACCTGAGGCACAGAGGAGTTAAAGCTGTTAAAGGACTCATCGTGAACAGCCTTGCACTCTCCTTGTTCAACCCAGAGCTGCCCACTATTGTCACGATGGACACGTCAGACTATGGGCTGGGTGCAGTTCTCACTCAGATGCACCAAGACGGTCAATAGGTCAAGGTAGGGCAGGTATGTGGATAGCCAGGTGGTCAACTAGATTGCTATCATTCAACTATAACATCCAGTACAAGCCGGGATGAGAGAATGCAACTGCTGACTGTTTATCTTGACTCTGCCAAACTCAGAATCCAGTTTGGAAGACGACACAGAAGTAGTACTAATGTCTGCACTCACAGCTGTTTCTGAAACTGAGTTTAAAGTTGCATGCATTTTGTGTCCTGTGCAGACTAAACTGCATGAAATGCTCACTTCCAGATGGCCCAAGTCAACAAAGAACCTGACTCCAGAGCTACAACCATTCTTCAAACTTCAAAACAAACTCTCACTACAAGATGACTGTGTGGTTCGTGGAACACAGACTCCTGGTGCCAGTCTCCAGCCAAAGCTGATTTCCCTGGCTCATGATACACACCAGGGAACAATGAGAACAAACCAAAGACTCAGAGATGCATATTGATGGCCGGGCATAGATGCCTAGGTCGTGGCAGCCATTAAAGCATGTATTACATGCCAGTCTCATGACATGTCCACTCTCTCCCTTACAGTTTGCGATTTTTATTGAACCATTGGCAACAGCGGTACATCAAAACAACAACATCAAAGGTATCTGATCTCTGATGTCTGAACACAAAATTAATCTATACGCGAAATACATTTTACTTTATTGAGAAAAACCCAAAACATCAATGAAGGAAGCATGTAAACTCATCACAACCATCTCATACCTATCATATTACTCCATCAACTGGTCAAAATCAATTATACTTCCATCAACAGAAAGCTCATGGAATCCCGCAGTCCAAAACTCTCATTACTCTTTCCCTACAGGCAGCATCAGATATCTGGGCATAAATATTTCCTCAAAACTCTCAGATCTACTCCACTTGAACTTCACACCACTTTTGGACAAAGTATGTTGTGACCTGAGCCGTTGTAATAACCTTCCCATCTCACTTTTGGGACGAATAGCTACTGTCAAAATGAAAATATTACCTCAAATCAGTTATCTCTTCTCCATAATCCCATTTTAAACCCACATCAAAATGATTCCAAGCATTAGATTCAGCAGTAAATTCTATTCAAACATCCATCCATCCATCCGTTATCTACCGCTTATCCTCATAGGGTCGCGGGGGGGCTGGAGCCTATCCCAGCTATCTTAAGGCGGATGGCAGGGTACACCCTGGACAAGTCGCCACCTCATCGCAGGGCACATAGAGACAGACAACCACTCACACTCACATTCACACCTATGGTCAATTTAAATAAACCAATTAACCTAATCCCCATGCATGTTTTTGGATGGTGGGAGGAAGCCGGAGTTCCTGGAGAGAACCCACGCAGACACGGGGAGAACATGCAAACTCCACACAGAAATGCCCCGGACTCGAGATTCGAGCCCGCTACCTTCTTGCTGTGAGGCGACAGTGCTAATCACTACACCACCGTGCCACACATTCAAAGAACAAAAAAGCTAAAATCAGCCTGACTACTCTTCAGAAGAATAAATCTGAAGGTGAACTTGAGGCTCCCAACTTTGTGCATTATTATCTATATCTTATCAAGTGGATCCATCTGCAGGAAGAATATAACTCCTGGCTGGAACTAGAACGGTTAGACTGCAACCACATCAAACTATCTGATTTCCCCTTTATCACCTCCACCCTTGAACATCATTCTTGCTTCAAGAACCCTTTGATCGCCTCCACCCTGTCTGCTTGGTGAAGAGCCCTTGAAATCACAGGTTCCCTACTCCAACCCGGTATACTCTCCCCAATCTGACACAACCTTGGACTTAAACAATAAAACACCTCACTATCTCAGTACATGGGCAGAGAAGGGGGTCACTCACCTCCATCACCTCCTCCAAGATAACATATTTATGACATACACAAACTTATTCCAAACCTTTGAAATAAGAAATGGGAAATTTTCTCCAATACCTGCAGGTAAAGAAAACAATTACAAAGAGAATCCCAACACTTCAGTCCACCTTTCATCCACCTGATTTGCAGCCACCTGAATTTCTCAAATACATCGCCAAATTGTCCCCTAAAATAAGAAAAACCTCTCAAAAATGTATAGTTCACTCTCAAAGGCCGACTCATTTACCAATTCCAAAATGGGAAAGACTTATCCATATCTTTAGACCATGATATTTGGCCTCGGATCTGTGGAAACACAATCAATATGACAAAAAACACTAACCTACAATTGATCCAATTCAAGGTTCTCCACAGAACACACGTAACGCTGTATAAGATGGGTTTCTCACAGTCTGACTTATGCACCCAATGCACTCAAAACACTGCCGACACTTATTTTCATGCACTATGACTATGTTCACTCGTCTCTCAGTTTTGGGCAACACAGAAACTCTCCTCTATTTTGGACTGCAGGATCCCGCAATCTCCAAACCTATGCTTAATTGGTGATCGTACGATAAAGATATTACCAGTCATTCACCACCAACCGACGCTTGCAGCTCTCACCATCGCTAAGAAAACCATCTTGGCTAATTAGAAGGATAAGAGAACAATCACTGGTGGTTGGGGATGGGTGGGCCCTTGTGCCCCTGGCTCCTTGGGCCAGTCCTGGCCACCTCGGGGGTGGTAGTTTCTGGTAGTTTAGAACCACGCATAATCTCATACAACGTTGACACTTTTTGTGGTGTTTAACAATGAGAACAGTGCAGACATGATGAAAAAAAGATAGCACACCCATAGATTGCACCCACCCATAGATTGCCGCTTTGCAATTACACTGATTGATTACCACAGCAAATGTCCTGCACTAGTCTTTTCTAGCCTGAGCTGTCCTGAGCTAGCCTAGTTCCACAGGTCATCTCAGGAAATGTCATACAGTTTCTATCTGCAGTCTTCAGCAGAGAAGGTGATCCTACAGAGTTGGTTTCAAACAACAGCTCTCAATTTGTGTCACACGAGTTTGAAACAGTGCTCAAAAACAGAGGCATTGTCCATCGAAAATCATCTGTCTATTACCCATGAGCGAATGGGGAAATTGAACGCTTCAACCGCAGCTTGAAGGACAGTCTGGAAACCGCTTTGCTTGAAGGGAAGCCATGGAAGGAGTTCACACGAGATTTCCTTCACATATATCGTATATACCCCACGAGTCAACTCTCACCAGCTGAACTGTTACATGGTGGACCTATGGCTGTGGCTGGACGTCCACTTCCATACAGTGTACCACTGCCATCACAGCAGGCTGCCATCAGAGCAGGAGAACAACAGACAAAGACCAAAGCATACACTCATCAGAAACGGGGTGCCACCGCTGTTTGCTTTGCATGTGGGTCATATTGTATGTATGTCCCATACAACCGAGGATGGTTGAGAACAACAGGGCTCTGGTCCTGTGGGACTTGTAACACCCGCTAATGTAATAATGTCCACAAACGTTATAAAAATATGCAGCTTTTAATGTAATAATCCTGCAAACATAAAACATTTTTCACAAACATAATAGCTGCTGCCTACTAGAAACGTAACGCGAGATTTCCCACAAATGTAATAACTATTATTAATAACTATTATTACATTTGTGGGGAAGTGAAAATCTTCAACTTTCAATGTTGTAATAACTTCCCACAAATGTAATAATGCAATAATTAATGATTGTTGTTTGATTGTTGTTGTTTGTACCTACTGATAGCCTAGGCCTACTGACCGTGGGTGTGGAATCAGCTGTTGACTCTCTGCTCCACAGTCATGGAGGTGGCCTCTCTCTGAATAAATAAACTTTTAGATTATTGCCTATTTAGTGACAGATTAGTGTTGTGTTTACCAATGAGCAATAAATCCAGATTTCTTCATATTTTTTGTAACGACGGGAAATTATTTAAATTTTTTTAAATATATATTTTTTTAAATTAAGCTATCTCCCTCTATCAATCACGTGTCCTCGATCAGTATCAGCCCCATCGATAAACAGGTGGGGGGGGAAACAGTGTACAAAATACTTGGGAAGTCCAGGGGGTTCCGACCCCATCAGACCCCCCTGAAAGCCTCAAATGCAAATTTTGAGGGGGTCTCAGATTTTGTAAAAAAATTATAATAATATATGCTACTGTCACTAATGGTCACAAAAATGTTTTCTAAGCTCACAATGTTTAATATTCAGAATTCAATATTCACAAAATATTTTTTGCCAAGCAGAGGAGGCCAATCTTTTGCCTTTATGCAAATTAGCCATGTGTTTATATTTTCGCTCTGATTACAGTGTTTCCCTTAGCTTTTTCACTTTGGGGGCAGTGCCTGGGCCGGAATGAGAGTGGTCCCTCATTGGGGTTCTTGCAGGACCATCTCTCCACAAGACCCTATAACCTTGATTACAGAGCATTTGGACCTGAATAAACTGTTAACACAGATTTGTGTTTTAATTTTTTATTTTAGCAATGGAACAGTTATTCATACAGTGCATACGTACTGTTTGGGATAGGGGCACACATGGGATTTTTGAACTGGGTTAACTCAAAGGAGCGAAGAGAGAGAGGGGAGAGCCCCGGCCGCGAGAAGAGGAGAATGCATGATAGCGACGCACTAGTCTCTGAAATTGCGCAAATTTGAGTTAGCTTTTTATTACATAAAAAGTACACCTATTATAGGCCTGTTTGATTGAAATAATAATTGAATAACGAATTTTTTTTAAATATATCACTTAAATTTGTGGGTGGTAGTCCTGTTGGCAGGGCGGGGGTGTCTGTTGGGGGGCAGGGAGCCCTCCCAAGTAAACGGTAGGGGAAACACTGGGTTATGTAACATGCACATGCACTCACTACATTACATACAACCAACACCCGTCCGCACCTCACCATTGAATACAGATTCCTTCCCATTTACACCTCAGTCTAGTTTTGTTATTTAATTATTTCTGCATTGCTTTAAATTCAAATTTGTATTGTACCGTAAGCATGTCTCTGTCTCCAGTTGTCTTGGAAACCCTCCTTGATAAGTGCATTGATTGTGTGTCGATACCTGACATTTAGTCAGTCGTTTCCTTGCAACACAACTTTGCATAGGCTACTGCATGTTGAGAAAATGTGTATCTGTATTGGGCCACAATTTGGAGATGGGGACCCCCCCCCCAAATATTGTATTTTGCACACTGGGGGAGAACCCTCCGAACTACTGTACTGTAGCTTATCATTTAAATGTAGACCAGGGTGTAGGCAATAGCCTACAGATGGGCTTGTACTGATTCTAAATCAAATAAGAACCCAGGAAAGCAGAATGTCTGTGTACTTAGTCTACGCTTCACCTGTGAGGACGGTGCCCTATTTACAACATCTTAGCCTCTCTTTAGCCAAAAAAATCACAAGCACTTTCATAAAGTGATGCGTATGTGTTTTATTGTTATTTCTGTATAACAGACCGTTGCCAAGACACCGCTATGGATGCTATCTGGTCAGAAACGCACACAAGAGAAAATGCAGGATATTTAGCTTAGCCTATGTTTCATTTTTTACCATCATTAAACTGCTTGGGGCTAATTGTAATGAGAAATGACTTGTAGCTTGTTACAGGGAGAGTAGAGGCGCTGGACACGGTGTCTCTCCTCTCACGTCAGTGGCACCGCGACACCGCGTCTCAAATGTGCCCTGTTGTTTGACAGATATGACAACACAAATACACACATCATAAGCTGTACTATGTTAATCCAATGATGGGGGGGTGATCTCTGTGATTGTGGTGCATAGAGTCAGCAGCTGACTTCACACCCATGGTGAGTACGCCTAGGCTATTAGTAGGTACAAAAAACAATCAAAAACAATAACCATTATTCTTTCTGTTATTACATTTGTGGGAAGTTATTACAACACATTATGACCCACAAACATAATATATCTCTACAAATATAATAGTTATTACATTTTTTATAACATTTGTGTTTTATTACGTTTTATTATTACATTGGAAGGCGTTACAGGACTTCAGCATCCAGACTGAAAAACAGCTCCTGGCTAACCAACCGGACATAGTGATGGTGGACAAAGACCTGACCAGCTGATGCCAACATCAGGAAGAAGGAACATGAAAAGATTGAGAATTATCAAGGGTTGAAAGAACAGCTGGAACAGATGTGGAAGGTGAACCAATGATGATCCAGTCCCACACTGCATCCCACCCAATGTTAGTCTTAAATGATTCAAGTTTTTGTTGCTTGTTTTTCTAAATATAGACATTAGGAGTAATTTTCAAAGCCAAGGAAGTTGATTTTAGATCTAGTCACAGAAGAGACTAGAAATATACAGTGTGACGTTGTTAGTTAGTTAGTTATTAGTGACAAAAGGACAGGACTTGCTGGTGTAGAAGTATGGTTCTTTCACCACTTATTTGTCAGAGTCTGCTATTAGTTATATTAGGACCTGATGTAAGGCAAGTGTACATTCTATAATTGGAGCTTGATTGTGATGTCATACTTTGAGGGCCTTAACCTTTCAACCTGTGGAAACCTGTATTTCAATAGCTCTGACGGGTTTTCTGCAAAGAAACTTTGTCAGGGCTGGTTGCTTTTGGTTTCGGCCCTGCTGAGGGGCTGGAGAGGAGAGGAGCAGAGTGTAAGACCTGTGAATGGATGTGTGTGTGTGTGTACCACCAACTTTCCTGACATTTTCTTAGCTCTTACCTTATTTAACCTCTTAACCCACGACCCTCCTCTCAACTGCATAACCACCAAACAATGCCGAAATTTAATTGTACACATACATGTCACCTGTAGACAGATGGTGAATACTGGTACATTCAGACAGACAATATCAGAAAAATAATATGATTTTGAACATTAAAGCATGTAAACATGTAATGGAAACATGGTATTTATCACTTACCTAAGGCCCAGCCAACAGCAACACACTGGACCACAGACACAAATAATATACATATTCCACTGGCACCATAGTAGTCAACCAGCTCCAACAGGTACACTCCTCCCTGTGAACATGAGGTACATATTAGAGGTGTCACCCAAATTACTCACTAAGAGGAGAATATGAGAATATGCTGAGAGTTAGCTGCTGTGTTTGGATAAGGTTACACAGGTCTGTGCAGCACCTGAGTGGTTAGAGAGATCTGTATGATGAAGATGATGGAGCAGAAGAAAACGAGAAAGATTTCTCTCCGCCAGGGTCTGCGCATCTGTCCTGGAAACATGTCAATGACTGATGATGTTATAGTTTCCAAACCTGCAAACTAACAAACACACACACATACACAGAAGAGAGAATAACTTCAGCCCTCACCCAGTGTAGTGTATGCTGTCCAGTGCAGTGAAGAATGCAGTAACTTGCACATTGAGGAGACTTATAGCGAGAATCAAGGTCAATGGCAATCTGACAAGTAGTTTTAAGTTGTTTAGAAGCACACCTCAAGGATGCTGCCTTAGCCCCTCCCTTTTTGCAGTATTCATAAAGCCTCTGTCCCAAGCCATCAGACAAAACAAGGAGTTGAAAGGAATCACAATAGCAGAGGAGGAGCATATCATAGAATTCTTTGCAGATGATATTATCACCTGTCTCCAGAATCCCGAGACTTATGGAAGTGCTCGCTGGTTATGGTCAGATGTCGGGCTATAAACTGAATATTACAAAAATGCAGGTATTTACTCTCAACTATGCCCAAAGTAAGGCAATTAGGCAGATGTACAAACTGGGGTGGGAAGCCAGAACAATCAAATATCTGGGAGTGATAATCACAAAGGTCTTGAACAAAATATATGATACAAACTACAAAATAATAAATAATAGGGTACATCGTGACATGCCAAAATGGCAAACGTTAATACTGGATTTCAGTTCGAGAATAGAGGTGGTGAAGATGAATGTATTAGCCCGGTTGTTGTACCTTTTCCTATCCCTGCCAGTCAGAATCCCTAACTTGGTATAAACAGATATCCAGATTTATCAGGGCAGGGACCAGATCAAGGGTCAAATTTAAGACACTTCAAATTGGTAAAGACTATGGCCTTGCACTGCCAAATCTTAGACAATATTACTACAGTCCTCAAATGAGGTATATTGCTTACTGGTGCTCCCTGGACTATCAGGCTAAATGGAAACATCGAACTTGGAACAGTGTCAACCTCAGACTAGGTTGGGTGGGAAAGAATAAAATGAACAAAAGGGTGATAACTTGATTATAGAAGAATCATTGAGAGTGTGGACTGAGATGGTTAAAAAATATAAACTGGAGGGAGATAGTGGGCTTCTTGTGTGGCCTTCACAAGCTTCCAGGTTTAGGCCTGCAAGGATGGACAGTGCTTATGTCTTGACATAATTGGTGCAGTTCAGTTAAATTTGTCAGCTTTCTGACATGGACTTGTTTCTTCAGCACTGTCCACACGTTCTCAATGGGGTTTAAGTCAGGACTTTGGGACAGCCATTCTCAAACCTTAATTCTACCTGATTTAGCCATTCCATTACACTTTTGATTTTGGGGTCATTGTCCTGTTGGAACACCCAACTGTGCCCAAGACCCAACCTTCGGGCTGATGATTTTAGATTATCTTGAAGAATTTGAAGGTAATCCTTCTTCTTCATTATCCCATTTACTCTCTGTAAAGCACGATTTCCACTGGCAGCAAAACAGCCCCACAGCATAATACTACCACCACCGTGCTTGATGGTAGGCATGGTGTTAAAGGCCTCACCTTTTCTCCTCCAAACACATTGTTGGGCATTGTGGCCAAACAGCTTGATTTTTGTTTCGTCTGACCACAGAACTTTCCTCCAGAAGGTCTTATCTTTGTCCATGTGATCAGCAGCAAACTTCAGTCGAGCCTTAAGGTGCCGCTTTTGGATCAAGGGCTTCCTTCTTGCACGGCAGCCTCTCAGTCCATGGCGATGCAAAAGACGCTTGACTGTGGACACTGACACCTGTGTTCCAGCAGCTTCTAGTTCTTGGCAGATCTGCTTTTTGGTGGTTATCTGTTGACTCTTCACCCTCCTGACCAATTTTCTCTCAGCAGCAGGTGATAGCTTGCATTTTCTTCCTGATCGTGGCAGTGACAAAACAGTGCCATGCACTTTATACTTACAAACAATTGTTTGCACTTTTGCTCTTGGGACCTGCAGCTGCTTTGAAATGGCTCCAAGTGACTTTCCTGACTTGTTCAAGTCAATGATTCACTTTTTCAGATCCGTGCTGAGCTCCTTTGACTTTCCCATTGTAGCGTTTGTGGGCGTTTGTATCCAATGAGCCCTATTTAAATACCCTCAGAGAAATCACCAGCTGTAGTCACTCATGATCACTCACAAGAAGTTAAGAGGCCATGCTATGAAGCTCATTTCATTGACACTACTTTCTAAGTCACCAAAATTGCTAATTCATGTTGCTGTATGTATATTTTTGACCCAGCAGATTTGGTCACATTTTCAGTTGACCCATAATAAGTCAAAAAAGAACCAAACTTCATGAATGTTTTTGTGACAAAGAACTATCTGTTCCAATCACTCTATCAGAGAAAAGTGTATTTGTGAGGTCACACACTAATGTTGGATGAGAAGGCCTGGCCTCAATCTCCACTCTAATTCATCCCAAAGGTGTTCTATCGGGTTGAGGTCAGAACTCTGTGCAGGCCAGTCAAGTTCATCCACATCAGACTCTGTCATCCATGTCTTTATGGACCTTGCTTTGTGCACTGTCATGTTGGAAGAGGAAAGGGCCAGCTCCAAACTATTCCCACAAAGTTGGGAGCATGGAAATGTCCAAAATGTCTTGGTATGCTGAAGCATTCAGAGTTCCTTTCACTGGAACTAAGGGGCCAAGCCCAGCTCCTGAAAAACAACCCCACACTATAATCCCCCCTCCACCGAACTTGGCACAACGCAGTCTGACAAGTACCGTTCTCCTGGCAACCACCAAACCCAGACTCATCCATCAGATTGCCAGATGGAGAAGCGTGATTCTTCACTCCAGAGAACACGTCCCCACTGCTCTAGAGTCCAGTGGCGGCGTGCTTTACACCACTGCATCCAACGCTTTGCACTGCACTTGGTGATGTATGGCTTTGATGCAGCTGCTCGGCCATGGAAACACATTCCAAGAAGCTCTCTGCTTCATATGTACTGTATATGCGTGCATGTTGTGACACTATTTTATGTTCAATAGCTGGAAAATATAAATAAAAAAGTTTTTTAAAAAATTGCTCTAGGCTCCACTGATATGTTAATAATTTTTTATGGCAATCCAGCGACAGAGGAAAGGTCAGGAGATTACAAAGGTCTATTCAAAATGTCATATCAATCCATCTCATAGTTGTTGAGATAACAAGGCTGATATTTGGGTTGCATGACAAAAAAACAGGTGCCTGCATATCGCTGTGCTGACCTGGAAACCAAGGTTATGAGACAATGTCAGTGATGCCTCCTGTGTCAGTTAATGATAACACTCAATGATTTGAAGTCATCCAGACAACAGTGGCTTCAAACTAGAAAAACAACATGATGAGCCTGTCCTGGTGCAACGTGATACAAAGTAATGTGAGGTAAACACTTATACCTGTCTGGGCATGTGGTATAATTATTATTATTATTATTATTATTATTATTATTATTGTTGGGACATTGTGTGATGGTGTAAAAGCCTGACTATCGGGAGAGGAGGGATGCATGTGAATCTGTAGTGGATGATGATGATAAATTAATGAACAGAAATGATAATGAAGGCATTCTTTCACTTCTCAGTATTTTTCCAGAAACTGGAAAACATGTCAAACAGATGTCAAACCTCATTCTATAAAGAACTTGGTTATTTGATCTCTGTGTTAATTCATGTCAAATTCAGAAGTTTTCCCTGTTTTTGGAAAACCGAGTGGAGCCCTGATCATTTCTACTCCTAAAAGTACTACTAATAGTGGGTTATACCTGAAGTTGAGTGTCTTCACTCTCCTTCACGTTTTATAACAATTCATGGTTTATCATTATTAATTTACGAATTATTAGTTTTAACTACCTATTTTGGTATTACTTAATGATTTATAATTAAATCTGCTCCAAGTAATATTGCTACACAGACTCAGGCACAGACTATTCTGTACTGAGTGTGCTTCTGTTTCGTCCTGATGTCAGAATTTCAATAAATCTGTTACTCTTTTAAAAGACTTAAAAGCCTCCTGGGCACTCTCTATTATTTAGGGAGTCATTCATTGTGGGACTCGCATTGGTCAGGTCTTGGTCTGGACTTGGTCTCCCCCCTGACATATTAATACATTTAAGTGGTTTTTCGGCAGCGGGTCACCGGTCTCCCACAGCCTGTGAGAAATGTTGGGGCCTCTGGGAGAAGTAGTCGGAGCATAAAGAGATGGTATGCACTATCGAGACCAAAGCAGGAAGTGGAGACAATTGCGATCAGAGAGCAAAATAGATGGATTCTGGACAAAAAGTGCCATTTTTGACCTGTGAAAAAATAAGAATGAGACAAGGTAAGTTTTTTATGATGAAATGGAGTCTCCTCTTCTTTATTTGAGCTATTCTGTGTTTTCAAAGACAAAGTACAAAGTAAATATTACGTGGGTCTCAAAATGGGCAAAAAAAACTTTCTGTTTTCTGAAATGGGTAGCACTCAATGAGTTAAAAGCTTGGTCTCGGTCTCGAGGGTTGAGCTACATTTACTGATCCAGCATGAACAGTTGGAGCAAATCTCTATACATTATGTGAAAACTTTGTGTAGGCCACCAGTATTATGTCATGTGTCCTCTTGGTGTTACCATTGTGTCCAGTCCCAGCAGAATGAGCATAATGAAGAAGCAGACGGCCCATAGCTGAGGCAGAGGCATCATGGCTACAGCCTGAGGAAATGCAATGAATGCTAGCCCAGGACCTGAGAGGACAGAGGAGACATTTATATAGCTGTCCCCTCCCAACAATAGTGAGAGGGTAAATTTGATTCTCATGTCTGTTAGAGTCAGTAATTTTGAGCTTTAATCATACCTGATTCAACCACCATGTTCATGGGAATTCCCTGTTTGTGGGCCATGAAGCCCAGAGTTGAGAAGACTGCAAAGCCAGAAATGAAGCTGGTGGCAGTATTGAGCAGATATAACCATAGACTGTCCCTGGACGGACACACACACACACACACACACACACACTCAATTTTAATCCCATTTTGTACAATGGATTAGTGGAACTACTGACTGAATGACTTACTTGTAACAGTTGTTCTTGACTTTGTTGTAGCTTCCCAGTGTGATCAGGGTTCCTGCTGCAACACCATAAGAGAAGAGTACCTGAGCACAAGCCTCCTTCCACACTTGATGAACAGAAAGACAAAATACTGAATGAATATACTGCATATAAACCATAGAATCGTACAGGCTTTGGTTTTAGGGTATTACAGAAAAATGTAAACACATTACATAAATGTATTGCCACATACAATAATATCCACAAAAGAATGTCACATATGAGTTTTGGACATTAGGCTGTGGACGAACAACAACACGGTTGCATTTCAAACATACAAAAGCTTCAAAATGTGGGACATTAACTGATATTTTATATCACAGAACAAAAGGGTTTTAGGACCCATTCCTGCTCCACTCTATTATTGTTATCAGCATAAAATCTGTGCACCATCAATGTAAAAAAAAGAAAAACATAATCTCTCAAACACACATGACTCTGTAAAGCTCACCTGAAGGTCTTTCAGGCGAGAAGGATCTGGATACAGGTAGTAGACCACACCCTGCCAGGCTCCTGGCAGCGTCACCCCCCTGATCAGCAGAATGGCCAGCATCGCATAAGGGAACACAGCCTTCACGGCTGTGTTCCCTTATGCGATGTATTTCACATACACCACCTGAAAAATTCAGTGGATATTTAACATTGCTGGCCATATCCTGTCACTGCAACCTGTGAAAAAAAACATTGCTCCTGTCCTCCTGTTAGTTGTGCTTACGTCTTTGGATAGGTTTCTGTGTTTTAAGAATCAGCCCACAGTCCCTCTGCAATGCTGTCGGTATCAGAAACAAAATCAAAAGCTCATACTTTTATGTCATAACAATGAGATGAATGAGAAAATATTTATGTAAAGTGTTCTGCATTTTTCTAAGATGGTTCACCCCAATATGTGAGCACTGCAATGAAAATGGATTAAAGAAATGCTCTATTTTTATCATGTAGTGTACTAACAAGTGAAACTGGATAAGACAAATGTTTGTAGTATGCAAAACATTTGGACTGAAAGCAAAAAGGTCAAGTCCTCTGAGCTCAGGAATCATCCAGTTTGACGGTGGCTCGTGGAATGGCTTTTGACATTTGTTTGGGTGGAGCAAAAGCATGAGTGAAAGCCTGAAAGGGTGTCTCATGCCAAATGTGAGCTGAGCTCTAGCAGAATGTGATTAAGAGGTCTGGAGACACACTTCAGCTTGGTTTCTTAATCCTAACCCTCAATATCCAAATAAAGGCATTGAAGCTATAGTCTACGATTTCAGAGAGCTAGCAAGAAAGTGAGCAAGATTTGAAAGTGGCACCTCCTCTCAGCCTCCCCTGAGCACCACTCTCCTCCACCTCACGTTAGTGCTCCGTCCAAAGCTACACCCCTCATACCTGAACAGTAGAATTCAGCAGGGAGAGGACAGCCAACATGCCACATCACCACAGTTGTAAAATGTCCCGCTCAAAGCCAATATATCATTGTCATATTGTCACCTTTATAATGGAGACACTGACGACTATAGCTGTGCAATATGGTCAAAAAGTTATATCCTACCTCTTCAATACAAGCGGCACTGACAACCATGGACACTGAGTACGCAAAGCTCAAATTTTCCTCCGCTCCACACTGTTATACAAAACACTGCTCAGCATCTAATTTTCACATTGACCTGCTTTAAATGTGACATTGATCTTTTCAATTTCAATTCACAGAATTTCACAGGAAACGAATAGCGGTGCGCTCCACTATGGAAGCTTTGAGCTGAACGGACATTCAGATTCAGCTCTGCTCACAGTCTGCTGGAGTCTGTGACCACCTTTATAATGCAGACACTGGAGACTATGGCTGTGCAATATGTTTGAAATGTTATATCCTATAACGTATTAAATACAAGCCGCACCTACGACCGGCTTACACCCACAGAGAAGCTACCGTTAGCATCAGGCTAATACGCATTACAAAAGAAAGTAGCTAAGTTACCAAACATTACATATTTCATGAAAATAATAACTCCTCCCAAAGGGAAACAAATATTACATGTCCAACAGAATGAAAGTGAGTCTGACAAGCCAGACTATGACATGAAATATATAGTCTGGGGCAGTCCATAGGCAGAGTTGAAGCCTGAGGTTGGGACCAACCGTTGCCATTCAAACTGCCTCTGCACGTAATAGGCCAGCTCTATGACCAATCAGAGCAACGGACAATGTGATGCTACCAGTGGAGGCAGCTGGTGTATTAGACTTTTGCCGTAGCCAGTCGGCAAAGTAGCCAGTCGGCAAAACAGCAAATACATCCTTCTTTAAAACTGATCTGCTCAAAGGAAAGCCCAAGTCAATTCTTTCAAAATCGAAGACAGAGCCAATTCAAACAACTGTTTGTGACATCCCAGCGTGCTTTACACCACTGCATCTGACGCTTTGCATTGCACTTGGTGATGTATGGCTTGGATGCAGCTGCTCGGCCATGGAAACCCATTCCATGAAGCTCTCTGTGCACTGTTCTTGAGCTAATCTGAAGGCCACATGAAGTTTGGAGGTCTGTTGCGATTGACTCTGCAGAAAGTTGGCGACCTCTTCACACTATGCGTCTCAGCATCTGCTGACCCCACTCCGTCAGTTTACATGGTCTACCACTTCGTGGCTGAGTTGCCGTCGTTCCCAAACACTTACATGTTCTTATAATACAGCTGACAGTTGACTGTGGAATATTTAGGAGCGAGGAAATTTCACGACTGGATTTATTGTGCAGGTGGCATCCTATCTCAGTTCCACTCTTGAATTCACTGATCTCCTGAGAGTGACCCATTCTTTTACAAATGTATGTAAAAGCAGTCTGCATGCCTAGGTGCTTGATTTTATACACCTGTGGCCATGGAAGTAATTGGAACCTGAATCTGATTATTTGGATGGGTGAGCAACCACTTTTGGCAATATAGTGTATAATGTATTGACTGCTCTCAGGGTGGAAGGACCCAGTATAACAAAAAGTGTTTCTGAACAGAATGACAGACTATAGCTTTAATGTCTCCTGCTTTTTCATACATTTGTCATACATTCATATGTTTGTCAAAAACAAATTGTAGTATATAATCTATGAAATATATAGGAGACAGGTGACCCTTGAATCCTCAAACCAGTGTTCACAGACCTTTCCTGTGGATCGGACCCCTTTCCAGATGCAGAAATAGCAGGTCACCCAGCAGGCCAGGAGACACAGCAGCAGCTCCCACTGTACTGTACCGACCTGTCATGATTCGTCCGTCTGTTTTGGTTAAGTTACCCATTTTTGTCTTGTGCCTATGTTGTTTTGTCATTTCCGGTTTTATTTTGAAGTAACTGTGTCTTCCCTCTCGTTTCAGCTTCACACTTCCCCTTCCTCTCGTTTCCCACGTCTGGTGATTGTCTGACCCCGCCATGATTGTCTCCACCTGTTCCCCATTACCTGGTGTATAAATAGTCCTGTCTTCCCCTGCCTCGTTGCGTGATCGTCATGTTTCTTGTGTCCGTCGCTCCCGAGTTCTACAATCCGAGATTTCCAGCTCCCTACGCCTCTTACGGTAGTTTTCTGTTGTAATTTTGATAGCCTTGGCCTTTTGTTTTGCTAGAAGAATCCTCCCCTGAGTAGATCCTAGCTTGTTCTGTTTCCTGGCTTTAGTTTATGTTTTTTTTCGCTCTTAGTTGTTTAGTTTACAAGACAAATCCTCCCCGGAGTTGATCCTTGTGTTTTTGTATCCCTTTTGTTAATTCCCTCCTCTAGTGTAGAGTTGTAGGTGTCCCTTAATTTTGTTTTCCCACGCCCTAGTTCACTGGTATAGTTTCCCTCGCCCCAGCGCCATTAGCTAGTTTCCCTCCTTTTTCCCTGTCGTCACATTTATGGTAAGTTTTACAGCCTGTGCAAGAAAGATTTCCCTTTTTCGTTCTAGGTACCGTTAAATGGTTTTCCCTCTCGATTTTGAGAGTGGTTTTCTGTTTCCCCATTAATAGTTGAGAGCAGCAAGAGTAGGGTCTCCGCCCGCCGGGAGGCGCGTGGCCATCCTCCACCTCCCTGCTGGAACATCTTTTGTTTTGCTGTGCTTGCACAATAAAGACTTTTGTGAGAACTGAATTACCACCTATGAGTCGTGCATCTGCGTTCCCTGACATGGACCCCTGTCACGACCTCCTCTATTCCTCCAGACATGGACAACACTCCTCTTCTGCATGGGGACACCAGAAGAATTACCATGTTTTACAAGAAAACAGACTGTACTGCAGTGCTTAACAAAAATATTAGCCCACCACCCAGTGTAAGGTGTTTGTCACCACTGCCCTAAATTAACAGTATTGCTGACAACCAAAATATTTTAATGTGTCTGTAATGGTTAATCCACCAGTATGTCAGAGCTTTTAATCAAAGTATGTATGTTTTCTTGTTTTGCAGAAAAAAATATCAAAGCACAAGTTGGTGAACCATGGAAACTCACTGAGAAAAAGAGTCCAGTTAAAGCTCTTCATGATGCTGGAGGTTGGGGCAGCTGCTCTGATCTGTTTAGCTCTGATTATACTCCCTATATACTACATGTGTTGTTGTCACCTCTCTGTATTTCATTATGACTTTGATGTGACAACAGTGACTCACTCCCAGAACTCAGAGACTGAAGACTTGGTGAGATTTCCAGATTACTGTCAGGTTGTCACTTTGTCTTGCAGTCCAATTTGTGGAGCTGAGGTCCACACATCTGTCTGTTGAGAGAGGGCAAACGATTAGATTGAGTGCCGTGTTAGTCATTATTTCACACACATGCTAAAATGGCAATGACAAAAACAAACCTTCTCAACTGGAATACAAACTTTCAAAGGAGAACATAATGGCAGTGGTGTCAGACCTGTAGCTACGGTTAGCATAGTTTCCTTATTTATGTTTCCGTCATTTTGATGATTTATTGTATTATGGCAAAATTATTTAAGTAAATACGTTACATATCAACCCTGTAACAAGCAAATCAAGTATATAATTATTATAATTGTCAAGCCAACGATGTTACTTTCATTGTCAAGTATGTTAGTCATGATCTATAGTGTTGAGCATATCACATATTTATCTGCAAAACATCAATAAAAATGCTTGAATGCGATCTTTCAAAGAGTTAGGTTTTTTATTTGCTGTACATCCAACCAGTCTTATTTCATACTGACCTGTGTTCCAGGGATTGTTACAGGTGGCCCAGGGTAGAGGGTCTCTGAAACAATAGATGAGGTAGAGGAGGGCCCAGGCCAAGATAATCATGTAGAATCTGGAATAAAGCTGGATGACAATGATAGAGTATCCAGTCCCTGGAGGGAGAGAACATCCAACATACCTCAGTTACAGAGATGTGACATTATACAGTATATCACTGAGGGAAAAAATAGATGCTTACAGTCAGTGGTGACTCTGGCTAATGGCTAGGCCTAGAAAAATCTGGATGGTCCTGAGTTTCTTTAAGATTTAGATTAGGGATGTTAAATGATTATGTTTTTTTAAATCATGATTAATCTCAAAACTTCAATAGTTAATTGCAAGTAACATATTTTTCTTCGTATGTTTGAAATTCTGCTATTTCATTACAGTTTTATTGACAATGATTGCAATTCAACATCATGGAAGCACCAAGTCCACTAGCATCTATAATAATATTAAATTTTATTTATAATGCACTTTTCATTTTAACACACAGTAAAAAAGAACAGTACAAACATAAAAAATATAAAATTAGTTAAAGAAAGAGTCCTTAAAATTAAAAAGCCTCTTTAAAGAGAAAGGTCTTCAAGCTTCTTTTCAAGACGTCCACGGTCTGTGGGGTCCTGAGGCGGTCGGCAGGGAGTTCCACAGACGTGGAGCGGCTGCACAGAATGCCCAATCTCCCATGGTGCGGAGCTTGGTTCTGGGAGGGTGGAGGAGTTTGAGCAGACTGGAATCCACTTCATGTTTTCTGACCCACATAGCACACAACGGGCTCTTGCTGCTTCCAGGTGTACTATTTCCAACAGTGGCGTCTCTCTGATGATGTGGTGGAGGTGCGACGGTGCGACCGGCAGACCAGATGGACAGGATGGTGTTTTGGCTCCCGTGCTGCAAGTAAAAAAAATTGTGGCGGGAGCTTCTGTGAATATATCGTGGTCTGCGTAGGAGTCCAGGGGGTGTTCCAGAAAGCATGATCAGTGAAAACTCTGAGTATGTTAACCCTGAAATGAGGGAAACTCTGGGTTTTCAGTTCCAGAAAGAGAGGTAAGTAAAACTCTGAGTCAACCACCAACTGACTCTGTGAAGCTTCCCTGCTCACTGGCAGGTTTTCTGTCAGAAACCCTGAGTCTCCTCCTATTGCCAAGCCTCGAGCAGCTTTCTTGGTGCCCGTATGGAGGAAATCTGACAATTTGGCTTTTTATTGTGGTAGGTGCACATGCTCAGAGTTGATTGAACTAATTCATATCAGCTGTTCTGGAACCAGAAACTCAGAGTTTCCCATCTCAGGGTAAATCAACTCAGAGTTCAGGAAGAGACTTGAACACCCTACCTGGAATACCCCCCAAGAGGCTTGATGTTCTCAATACTCTCTGATGGAACAGTTGTATTTCATCAGCTGTATGGTGGAATATGTCAGCATAGTGGCGGCCACAGAGGTTGTTATCCTGGTGCTAGCCGCTAGCCCCGAACAAGATGACCAGAGAAAGAGAGCCCAGCAGAACGTGAGGATCCACAGAATGGCAGAGGAGAACGACACTGGGAGAAAGCAGCTGTGCAGGAGGATTGAGGGACAGTTTGACAGTTTGTAGAGTGACCGATATTGAGAAGTGTAGTCACCTTCGTGCTGTTTACCGGCATCAAGAATGAGGGACTGTGAAAGCACTACACAGCTCAGCAAAAATCAGGTAAAAGCTGATTTAAGCAGTTGTTGTGTGTCAAGATACGGTAGTGATGGTAGAATATCTTGCTGACAAACAAGATGGCAAACAAAAACATCAAAAATGGGTCTGTGGACAGCCTGCATGCTGATGCAGCCAATCTGTCTGATTTGCTGTATTAGCATGCTTAGCTCGTAGCTGCTAGCTAACTGGATATACTGGTAATGCTTTAATTCTGTTTTACAAAAGGTGCATATTGTGGTTGATGTCTCCAGCAGACATACTTTTTGAATTCCTGAAGGGAAATTGTGCACATGCACAGACATCAGAGTGAGGGGACTACCGTATACAGGCACTCTAGTGCTCAAAGACACCTCTGCAGTGTCCATGAGGAGGAACTGGCACCTCTCTAGCTACCAGTGCACTCTCTCTGTGCTGCCATAAACTGTGCAACATTGTTACCGAAAACTATTGTGAATGATGATAATACAAATGTTTACACTTGAAGTATGTATTGTAGTGTCCTGCACTTCTATTTCTTAGTCAAAGCTTAAAATATCCACAAAAAAGTTTTTTTTTTTTTTAACAACTTATTATTCCCAACTCACCACCAGTGTGTCCCTGGTCTTCATGCACATAAATTTTTCAGTTCCAGTCAGCTTTGAATGACATGACTTCTTTGTGTGTATTCAACATTAAACAGTTGTAATGTTATTACCCTGTGCTAGTGGGCAGATCTTGGTCCAGCAGGTGATGACGCCCTCCTGTGTGTACTGACCAATCACAGTCTCCATCAGGAAGAGTGGCACACCACACAGCACAGCGAAGAAACAGTAAGGCAACAGGAAGACACCTGCACACACAGAAAAATATACGAGACCAGTGATGCTGAGGTGATCAAGTGTTTGATCCGATTTGATGCTGCCATCTGACTATTTTTTATTTCAAAGCATTTACTTTGCAGGATTTATTTTCCCAATTTGTGAGTTTCTAATGACATTTTGACTGTTGACAGTGGAAAGGAGAGAATAAAGTGAGAAGAAATGACCAGGAATTATAAAAGAAGAACAGATGCTGACGTGATGTTGAGGGAAGTGAGGCAGGTGACTCTAGCTAATGCATCAATCAGGAGTACACCAAAGGACTTTACTGTCAACTATGTTACCTTGGCTTGGTAATGCAAGAAATCCACCCCAACTGAAATAGAGACTCAAACAGCTGTCCTAAGTACAGTGGTTGGGTAAAAAACACGATGACAGGTTTTTACCACAGCAACTTGAGAAGTATCCTACAAGACCAGCTGACATCTATTTTGGTTTGTCTCCAACTGAGGTGAGGAAGCTGGATTATGGATTTGCAATGCCACAAGATTTACAGTTTCTACAAAGTTGAGCTGACAAAGAAAAAGCCGTCAGTAACTGTCAAGTCATTCTTTATTTGATTAAAATGGCAAAATCTCAGAACCAGTTTGGATCTGACAGTTTGTGCAAGGCCTTTAGTTTCCATAAAATTTCAAGCTCAAGTTCAAAAACATTCGTGACTCCGTGCCCAGCTGCCTCGGAAACAGCTGGAAGTGATGGTGATTCACACCGAATGAAGTTCATCATTTTCGTGACTGTGGTCATCACTTTATTGAGGTTCATGGTGCATAATGCCATGGTAAGCTGTCAGGGGTGTGTGGCAGTCAATTTCTCTTTCATTAAGTCTCACTAGCTTTTCACAGGGTCATGTAGTTTACGGACATTGTGCTTCTGTAAAGACGTAGAATTGTATGTTGACGGAAATTATATTACCGTATTTTCTGGACTATAGGGTGCACTTAAAATCCTCTGGAGCAGTGGAGACGCGTTCTCTGGAGTGAAGAATCACGCTTCTCCATCTGGCAATCTGATGGATGAGTCTGGGTTTGGCGGTTGCCAGGAGAACGATACTTGTCGGACTGCATTGTGCCAAGTGTAAAGTTTGGTGGAGAGGGGATTATGGTGTGGGGTTGTTTTTCAGGAGCTGTGCTTGGCCTCTTAGTTCCAGTGAAAGGAACTCTGAATGCTTCAGCATACCAAGACAGTTTGGAGCTGGCCCCTTCCTCTTCCAACATGACTGTGCACCAGTGCACAAAGCAAGGTCCATAAATACATGGATGACAGAGTCTGGTGTGGATGAACTTGACTGGCCTGCACAGAGTCCTGACCTCAACCCGATAGAACATCTTTGGGATGAATTAGAGCACAGACTGAGAGCCAGGCCTTCTCGTCCAACATCAGTGTGTGACCTCACAAATACGCTTCTGGAAGAATGGTCAAAAATTCCCATAAACACACTCCTAAACCTTGTGGACAGCCTTCCCAGAAGAGTTGAAGCTGTTATAGCTGCAAAGGGTGGACCGACGTCATATTGAACCCTATGGATTAGGAATGACATGTCACTTAAGTTCATATGCAAGTCAAGGCAGGTGAGCATTTTTTTTGGCAATATAGTGTATGTGCTGTATAACTCTGTTACATCTTGCTGGCAAGCCATAACCCATCTGAGGTTATAGGTAGTTGGTTCCTCTGGCCTTGCTGGGAGAAGGTTATTGCACCAAAATGTGGTTGTAAATGTTTTGTCAATCAAAATTGACACAAAAAATATTGTTTTAGTCATTGATTAAACTGTACATCAAAGGTTCAGATAATGTGGTTGCAGATGTTTTGTCCTGAGCTCTTTATCATTAACAGTAGACTATGTGTAACAGTGAGCTAGGCAGACTCCATCAGTGCTACTGGGAGAACCTGTCCAATCTCCCATGAGTATTTAAGAGCAGGTTGTTCAGTCTCTGGTTCGGGCTGTTGTACTAGTTTAGGTTTTACACCCTTCTATCACCACACATTGCATCACTCATCCCTCTGATGACACACTAATAACACTGAAAAACTTTATGTGTTTAGTAATAATCTTTCAGTTTGTATCTGTGTATAGTCCATCTTTTGTCATGACTCATGAGAATGACATGCCATTTACTTTCATGATTTAAAATTCTTCTCCAGCTATTCTGCTATAATCATCTCTAGATTCTGCATATACATTTTTCAGGTACAAGCATCTCAAATATTACAGTATATAGGCATCCAGCTTACCTCCTCCATTCTTATAGCACAGGTAGGGGAATCTCCACACATTGCCTGCTGATGCCAGAATATATTCCCTTTTCTTCGCCCATTGTTCTCTGTTGTTCATTGCAGTTTCCATCCCTGTGTTCCCTCTTCAGTACTCTGATCAGTACTGTCACTACACACTACTTTTCAGTAGATCATGTGGGCAGGACTTTTTTTTGTTTAACCCTGTCATAGCACTGGCTTTTCAAAATATATTTGTTGTTTCAGTAATTTCCTGGTAACGGGGTTTTACTCAATTCCATCCATCCATTTTCTACTGCTTATCCTCACATAGGGTTGCGGGGGACTGGAGCCTATCCCATCAGTCTTAGGGCAAAAGGCATGGTACACCCTGGACAAGTCACCAGTTCATCACAGGGAGTAGAGAAATAATAATAAAGAAAACTTTAAGAAATGAACTAAAAGTTGAGCTGATAATATGATCATTCTGGAATAAGATCAAGAAAAATCAAAAGAGAGAAAAGTCAACTGTGCAGAACTGAAGAAGCCTCTTGGATGAGAGGTGAAATGTGTAGGGTAAACCACACTTTAGATATTAGTAATCAAAAGAACTTAATCTGCTTAAACTTATTTGATTGGTCTTATATCATAAGGTAATGAACTCTGAATCAGGGACAAATGAACAAATTTGGTAAACACAATGAATAAATGATATAATGTCAATTACACACACACATATATATATGTATATCTATATATCTATCTATATATATATATATATATATATATATATATATAAAATGCTCCTCTCACCCTTGTAGGGTGGTATCCGTGTTATCCTCAAGCTCAGGTTCTCTACCAGAGTCCTGGGAGTTTGAGGGTTCTTCGCTGTTCCTAGGACTGCACTCTTCTGGACTGAGGCTTCAGATGTTGTTCCTGGAATTTGTTGGAGCCACTCTCCCAGTTTGGCGGTCACCACCCCGAGTGCTCCTGCCACCACAGGGACCACGATGGCCTTCATCTTCCACATCTGTTCCAGCTGTTCTTTCAACCCCAGGTACTTCTCAACCTTTTCGTGCTCCTTCTTCTTGATGTTGGCATCAGCTGGTACTGCCACATCTATCACCACTACCCTCTGCTGCTCTTTGTCCACCACCACTATGTCCGGTTGGTTAGCCAGGAGCTGTTTGTCAGTCTGGATGCTGAAGTCCCACAGGACCTTAGCCCTGTTGTTCTCAACCACCTTTGGTGGGATGTCCCATTGGGATTTGGGTACTTCTAGTCCATACTGGGTACAGATGTTCCTGTACACTATCCCAGCCACCTGGTTGTGCCTCTCCATATACGCTGATCCAGCTAGCATCCTACATCCCGCTACTATGTGCTGGACTGTCTCAGGGGCCTACTTACACAGCCTGCACCATGGGTCTGGTCTACCGTTGTAGATCCTGGCCTTTATAGCCCTCATGCTCAGGGCCTGTTCTTGTGTTGCCATGATCAGTGCCTCTGTGCTGTCTGTCAGCCCAGCATTTTCCAGCCATTGGTAAGTCTTCACTTCCTCTATCTGACGGTGGTACAAGCCATGTAGGGGCTTGTCCCTCCATGTTGTCTGCTCCTCACCCTCCTCACACTCTTCAGGTTTCTGCTGCCTGAGGCTTTCACTGAGCAGTTCATCTTTAGGGCCATTTTCCTGATGTATTCTTGGATTTTGTATGTTTCATCCTGGACAGTGACTCTGATGCTCACGAGTCCTCGGCCTCCCTCTTTCCGTTTCGTGTACAGCCACAGGGTGCTGGACTTGGGGTGAAACCCTCCGTGCATGATGAGGAGCTTCCTTGTCTTGATATCTGTGGCTTCTATCTCCTCCTCTGGCCAGCTTATGATCTCAGCGGGGTATCTGATGACTGGCAGTGCATACTTGTTGATGGCTCAGACCATTCAGCTGACTCCTCAGGACATGGCTTACTCTCTGGAGATATGTAGCTGTCGCTGACTTCCTTGCGGCCTCCTCATGGTTTCCATTAGCCTGTGGGATACCAAGGTATTTGTAGCTGTCTTGGATGTCTCCTATCCTGCCCTCTGGTAGGTCCACCCCTTCAGTTCTGATCATCTTGCCTCTCCTCGATACCATCCAGCCACACTTGTCCAATCCGAATGACATCCCTATGTTGTCGCTGTAGATCCTGGTGGTATGGATCAGTGAGTCGATATCTCACTCATTCCTAGCATACAGCTTGATGTCATCCATGTAGAGCAGGTAGCTGATAGTTGCCCCACTTCGGAATCGGTATCCAAAGCCGCTCTTTGTGATGATCTGACCGAGGGGGTTCAGACCTGTGCAAAACAGCAGTAGTGATAGTGCATCCCCTTGGTATATGCCACACTTGATGGTGACTTGGGCTATTGGCTTTGAGTTGGCCTCTAGCGTCGTCTTCCATATTCCCATGGAGTTCTTGATGAAGGCTCTTAGTGTCCTGTTGACCTTGTACAGTTTCAGACATTCCAGTATCCATGTGTGTGGCATTGAATCGTAGGCTTTCTTGTAGTCAATCCAGGCAGTGCACAGGTTGGTCTGTCGATTCTTACAGTCTCTGTGAACTGCTCTGTTGACCAGTAGCTGGTGCTTGGCTCCTCTGGTGTTACTGCCAATTCCCTTCTGTGCCCTGCTCATGTATTAAGCCATATGCCTACTCATCTTAGCCGCCATGATGCCTGACAGCAGCTTCCATGTTGTACAGAGACAGGTTATTGGCTGGTAGTTGGATGGGATAGGTCCCTTCTGGGGGTCCTCCATGATGAAGACTGTCCTGCCTTCAGTTAGCCACCCTGGGTGGGTCCCATCCCCTAGCAGCTGGTTCATCTGTGCTGACAGGCGTTGGTGGAGTGCTGTCAACTTCTTAAGCCAGTACGTATGGATCATATCGGGGCCCGGAGCTGTTGAGTTCTTCATCTTTGACACTCTTTCTTGGACATCTGCCATTGAGTTGGTTACTGGTTCTTGTTCTGGGAAGCTGCTGTGATCAGTTCTCAGGTCCACTAGCCATTGGGCATTGGTGTTGTGTGATGCCTCTTTCCCAGATGCTCTTCCAGTATCTTTCCATCTCAGCTCTTGGTGGGTCTGGGCTGATGTTACTTCCCTGCCACTGAGAGTACACCTTGGCCGGGTGAGTGGAGAACATCTTGTTTATTCTCCTAGCCTGTACCTCCTTTGTGTATCTCTTCAGCCGAGAGGCCAGAGCTGTTAGTCTCTGTTTGGCAGTTTCGAGTGCTTCAGGCATGTTCCCTTTATGCATCTCTGTTAGCTGGCCGACTTCTCTCCGTGTTGCCTTTATCTTGGCCTCCAAACATCTCTTCCATGGAGGGTCCTGCCTCCTGCCAAGGGTACTGATCTTATATCCTAGCATCTCAAGGAGTACTGTTGTTGTACTGTGTATCAGCTTATTGGTCTCAGTGATGGTCCCAGTTGGGATTATTCTTACTGCAGCATTCACATCTTCTAGCAGATCTTCTGAAGGTACTTGACAATTCAGCTTCGGTAGTTGTTGGAGACTCCAGGTTTCCAGTTGGTTCACGATCATCCTTCTTAGGTCAACACAGTAGCTCTTGTGTTGAGGCTGTCTATTGGGGCTTGGTACCCAATCTCAGATTGTGGGGGTGATGGTGACATCCCCCCGCTGACTAGTTGTCCTGGCTCCCCCTTGCCGTAGCATTGTTGTAGTATTTCATCAATCTCTAGATAGCAGTTTTCGGTTACTGATGTTGGAACACTGGGCTAACAGTTGTTTTGTTAACCTTGATTGTGGGTTTCGAAGCATCCATAGGTCCCACATTTGTGCCATATATCCCCTCTCTCTGGGATTGCTTGTTTAGTCACATTCCAACAATTCTGTATTCTCCGTCCATGTCCATGTATGTCTTTGTCCAGTAGCCTATTTCTCATCAGATTGCCCTGGTTCCCTAGCATCAGAGGCGGACCTTGTTAACCCGGGTGACGTCCGAGCCGGTATGACTCTATCAGTATTGTATCTGCTCATATTGAGGTAGGATATATATATATATACACACACATATACGGTATACCGTATTTTTGCGACCACAAGGCGCACCGTATTAAAAGGTGCAGTCTTAGTTATACGTGCCATTACTGTATTTAACACATACATAAGGCGCACCTGATTATAGGGCGCGGGTATGGTAAAGCATACCGTACGTCAGCTTAAAACATGCATGCTAGTGTGTGTTTTTAAAAAGGCAGCGGGAGCAAAACTGAGTTCTGTTGTACTTTATTGAAGCATTTAGCAATTTACTCACATTCTTTTTATCAAATCTCATCCACAAATCCATTAAAGTCCTCATCGCCCGTATCCAAAATGAACAGCTGGGCCAGTTCTCTATCAAACACTCCAGGGTTCCTCTCATCAGAGTCAGAGTCAGTCTCGTTGCCGTGCGGCTCCTCGTGAATGATGCCAGCTTTTGCGAAAGCGCGAACAACAGTGCAAGCAAACACGTTAGCCCAAGCATCCACAATCCATTTACAAATTGTGGCGTAACTCGCCCGGCGCTGCCTCCCAGTCTTAGTAAAACTGTGTTCACCATCTGTCATCCATCGCTCCCACGCCGTTCGCAACTTAACTCTGAATGCCCTGTTTACACCGATATCCAGCGGTTGCAGTTCCTTCGTCAAGCCTCCCGGAATGACAGCAAGCTCCGAGTTCATTTGCTGCACTTGTTTTTTCACAGCGGCTGTGAGATGGGCTCGCATGGAGTCACAGACCAACAAGAACGGTGAAACCATCTGGTGTCTTTACGTACACCTCACTCAGCCACTCTTTCATTTTGTCCTCGCCCATCCAGCCCTTCTGATTGGCCTTAACGATGACCCAGGGTTGGAAACTTCTCCTTAGGCAGCGTTTTCCTTTTAAAAATCACCATGGGTGGCAGCTTCTGTCCATTAGCATGGCAGCCTAGCACAACAGTAAAAGCCGACTTTTCGTGCCCTGTTGTGCGTATCGCCACCGTGCTGGTTCCCTCCTTCTCGACAGTGTGACTCACCTGGATATCAAAAGTCAGCGGCACCTCGTCCATGTTGGTGATGTGGTTGGGCTGGATGCGTTTGTCAGCAATCTTTTTACTGTAGTAGGAGCGGAAGATGGCCAGCTTTTCTTTATAATCGGCTGGAAGTTGCTGCGCCACGGTAGTCCTTGCCCGGATTGAAAGATGTCACCGTTTCATAAAACGAAAACACCAAGACGGACCTCCTTGAAAATGTTCAATTTTCATTTCTTCTGCAAGCGTTATTGCCCTCAGTCGAACGGTGACTGTAGTGACGCTTCTCCCCGCTGCTCTTTGGTCATTAATCCATTGCTCGAGACGGTCTTCTAACTTGGGCCACCTCGCCTTGTTTCCACGGAAACTCAGCTTAGTCTTCTGGACTTGGCGAAGCTTGTTTTCCTGCTTCCTCCATTTGCGAACCATGGAGTCGTTTATCTTGAATTCTCTCGCGGCTGCTCGATTCCCATGTTCCTCAGCGTAGCTGATAGCTTTCAGTTTAAATTGTGCTTCGTAAGCGTGTCTCTTCGCAGGTGCCATTATCAGGGGTCCTTAGCCAAATTCATGTTGTTTTGCATAATGCACATACCGGCACTATATATAGCGCACCTACTGGGGGCGTGCCTTTAGTGGCGGAAGACACAACATAATGTTGTAGAAACCTTGAAGGAGAACCACCTCAGCCCCCTCCTGAGGAGCGCTTTGGTCATGGTGCATGGTTTCCACCCTACTTCACCCCATCCCCAACACCAAGGGACCACCTCATTCACCCCCACAAACCAGGTCACCCATCTCTCCAGCCACCCTTTCTCCTTCCTCCCCCTTCTTGGAATTCACTGACCAGATGAAGTAGCTGGTCTCTGCTGGAACCAAACTCATCTCCCAAACTATGCCCATTTTCTCTCCACTAAAGCCCCGCCAGCGTCCATCTCCACCAGTTCTGGCATGATCGTCAAAACTGTGGAAAGCAGGAAAAACATTCTTATTCAATGATTTTATTATTCAGCACAGTCTTGATTTTATGTTTTTTAACTGAAACATGGTTAGACTAAAATAACAGTGCAGCTGTTCTTATCAAGTCAACTCCTCCCAACTTCAGGTTTATGAGTGAGGCTCGAGTGCATAAGAAAGGAGGTGGAGTTGCCATTTTGTTGATTGTTGTTGATTCTCCCAATGCATGCAGATCCATCCATCCATCCATTATCTATCGCTTATCCTCATAGGGTCGCAGGGGGGCTGGAGCCTATCCCAGCTGTGTTTGGGCGGAAGGCAGGACAAGTCGCCACCTCATCGCAGGGCACATAGAGACAAACAACCATTCACACTCACATTCAATTTTAAATTAGCCAATTAACCTAATCCCCATGCATGTTTTTGGATGGTGGGAGGAAGCCAGAGTACACGGAGAGAACCCACGCAGACACAGGGAGAACATGCAAACTCCACACAGAAAGGCCCCGGGCCCAGGATTCGAACCCGGTACCTTCTTGCTGTGAGGCGACAGTATTAACCACTACACCACCATGCCGCCCTACATGCAGATCTCTTACGGAAATTTTGCTTCTTTAGAATATGTGGTTCTTCAGCTGAATTCTTCCTCCCGCATGTGACAGAGCCCACGCACAAGAGGCACACTCTGGACTTGATTATCTCCAAAGGTCTGAACATTTCTTAGGCTGTGGTGACCAATGTTGCGCTTTCTGATCATTCCTGTTTTCTTTGAGAGCGCTCTCTGTGCACACTAATGAAGCTAAGCGAAAATTCAGACAGGAAGACTATCTCTCTAAGCCCACATACAAGCCTCTTCCCAGTTCTCCCACTATCCTCTCGCTCCGCCCTCGTCACCTAAGTATCCAATCACAGTCAGCCATCCTCCTTTCTCTTCCACCAATCAGTCATTAGCTGTCAAATTTAAATGTGTTCTCCCTCTCTGCTGACTTCTCGCTGCCAGCCAGCTGCAACTCCAGCCCACCTCCACCTCGTCACCCCCTTCTCAAGATACTGGCTGTCGTCGGTGGGTCCTTCAACCAGAGGTTCCTCAGCAGGCATATCACGCTCTACCACCACCAGTGGGGAGAACATCTCAGATGCCAGCATCTCTTCCCTAGATCAGTCACCATGCTGATCTACTCCCCGGTGTCTGAGCACCAAATATATTATTGTTCGCACAATAAATGTTATTGCACTTTCCAGCTGTCTCTTTTCATCTTATTAGCCTGTCCTGATTGAAATGTTCAAACAGAGGTAATCACAAAACGACCAGTGAAACATTTATTCAGGTTTTCTCTTCCACACCCGCCCTCTCTTGCTTCTCGGTCAACGAGCTCATAGATAATTCCAACTCGAAAATTACAAACATTATTGATGCTATTGCACCCACAAAGGTGAAAACTGTCTCTGGAAAGAAAAGATCTCCTTGGAGAAATGCCACACTGGTAAGAACAGAAAAAAAGAGAGAGTCAAAAAGCTGAACGCAGATGGCGAAAAACAAATCTCCAGGTTCATTATGATATATATAAAGAGAGACTTCGCATATATAATTTGTAACTGAGAAAAGCAAAGTAGTCCTTTTTCTCTGACATCATAGCCAAAAATTATAACAATGCACGTGCCTTGTTTGCTACTGTCGACAGACTAACAAACCTTCAGTAGCCTCTGAACTTCTATCCACCAGGGCCTGCCATGAATTTGCCTACTTTTTTACATGCGTGTTGCAAATTCAGACCTCTGGTCAGAGACTTTTTGAACCTGATAGACTGCACAATGTTGCACAATGCTTGCGTTACCTGAATACCGTGTACTATGGCTCTTTGAGGTTTGTCACAGTCTGCAAAGCTCCCACTCACCATTGCACCCTATATGCCAGACTTCAGTGGCCCTCCCTGACCATGTGCGAACTCACATTGGTGTAATTTTATTTATAAAGCCATCCATGATCTGCTCCCCTCTTACCTTCATGGATATATTTCTTTTAAAACAAGTAATTACTGTCTCTGCTTTACTGGCATGCTTTTATAAACTGTCCCTAAAGTTCGTACTGAACATGACAAACAGGAATTTATGATCTCTGCTGCTACGTCCTGGAATCATTTGCAGACTGAACTACAGCTTCAAAAGCTGATCCCAATTAGGGATTTTAAAAATTTGGTGAAGGTAATGGGGACAGATTCCATTGGTATCTGTAACTGCTATCCCACTGTTGAGGCATTCTGTGCAGGTTTAATGTATGTTTTATAATTATAATGTACAGTGTGTGTTTTAATGTTTGCTGTATGTAACTGCAACTTGGTGCTGCTTCCGTCTTGGACAGGACATCCTTGGAAAAGAGATCTTGCAATCTCAATGCGACTCACCTGGTTAAATAAAAGTCAAATTAAAAAGATTTTTTTTAGCCATATTTTATCCAAAAGGGGCATATTTTAGATCTTGTCTTATCTTATGGTTTGTCCATCTCTGTCAATGAAATATGTGCTACCACGTGTATCTCAGATCATCTGCTTGTTCTGTTCACCTTGACACTGCCATGTTCAGCAGATAAACAAACTGCCCCAGAGTGCCACTGGCACGCTATTGGTCCTTTGACTGCAACACAGTTTCGCACCATTTTTAATGAGTCATTTCTGTGCAGACCCCCACTTGATGATATAAGTGGGCTCATTGCTGATGACATTTTATCTGTCTTCATCTCCTTGGACTGTGTAGCACCTCTTAGGCCTATCCGGACTAAATCACTCTCAGAGCCTTGAATGAATCAACACAAACTCTCTGATGTGCTTGTAGACACGCTGAGAGAAAATGGAAAAAAGACAAACTCACTGTATCACATTAAATTCTCCAAGGGTACCTGTGCCACAGACAGCCATCAAAGCTGCCAAAACAGCCTATTTCTCCACTTAAGTCACAAACAAGAGCCATAAGCCTCATGTCTTATTCAATGTTATGAACTCTCTCATCAATCCCAGTGAGGTATCTCCTCTCAGGCCAACGCTGACTCTGTGTAATGACTTTTTACAGTTTTTTATCAATAAAGTTGCTGCCCTCAGACCAGCACACACGGGTGCCAAGCCCTTTTAGACACTGCTCCCCCTCTGTGCTCTTTTACTTTTGACCAATTTGAGCCTTTGTCCCTTTCCCAACTCTCTGACGTAGCTCAGCATCTGCATCCAACAAACCGCCTCTTAGACATCTATCCCCCTACCTTTGACTCAGTTTTTGACTAATGTTTTGTCACTGATTAATACTAGTCTTAGCTCTGGCTGTGTCCCTTTAGCTATTAAACATGCTGTTGTCAAAACTTTAACTAAAAAGAAAAGTAGTGATCTCTCTAATTTCTCAAATTTCCAGCCAATATCACAACTCCCCTTTTTCTGAAAGGTTTTAAAGAAGGCAGTATATATCCAGCTGCAGTTGTTTTTAACCCATTACATCTATGAAAAGTTTCAGTCTGGTTTTAGACCCAGACACAGCACAGAAACTGTGCTGCTAAAAGTTTTTAACAATTTGCTTTTAGCAGCTCACTCAGGTAGTCCTGCCATTCTAATGGTTTTAAACCTGTCCGCTGCCTTTGATACTGTTGACCACAAAATTCTTCTGCAGCATCTTGAGCACTATGTAAGTATGTATGTAAGCACTAATCAAACTCCAGAGTCAGAGGCGTCAGTCTCCACGATGAACTGCCGCTCTGGATCTGGGTGAGTCAACACAGGGGCACCCTCCTAAATACACTATCAGAGTAACACTGAACAATGGCTTCTGACTGACAAAGTATTACACTCAATTTATCATGCTGAGTGGTCTCTGGGTTGTTTATTTTATTTTTGTTTTATTTTCCCCATTACACCAGCCTTAATCTTTAAACCAAGAGCACCATCTAGAGGAGTCCAAAGATATTACAAGTGCTTCATGAAGCTTCATTTGCCCATCACTAGTAAAGTTGGTGTTTCTAATGATAGCTTGAATTCACAGTGGTGAGGATAAAAGCCTTTAAAATGCATCCACGGGCCTCATTTATCAAAAGGCATGTAAATCTGCGACTAAATCTGAAGTACACAGAAAATCCGACAGTGAGTGTACACCCCAAATATATACGTCCTTTTCAGATCTATCAAACTCTGTGTATACACAGGTACACCAGTTTCCCTTGATTAATCACATGTAAGTCGAGAAAAGCACAGACATGAGCATGCCTTGAATCCCTCCCTCTACATGCCCAAACACAACCTTATATGATCAATACAAATTAGCCAGTTGATTAGCCAATTTGCCATGCCTGCTCTGGGATTAGTGGAGTGATGTCAGTGGACACAGAGATCAATATGATTGTTGGCGCGAAAACAGTCCTCTTTAGCAGGTCTTTGCTCTAAATCTGTATGATTACTGCTACAGTTCCTTCAGCAAAAAGTATTACACTTCATTTTTTTCAAGTATGCTTGAGTATAAACATAGCAAATACACTACAAACCATACAGACCATGGTTAGTTTTAGGGAGCAGTAACATGTAGGTGGGATAGGAAACGAGGTGGAATGCAACAACTGGAGTGGCTCAGGTTGAAGTCAGAGTTTAATTAAACAAGGAGAGTGCACTTGCACAAGGAAATATAACAAAAGGAGGCTGCACAAGTGCTGACAGATAACAAAATTTGGATAAATTGGAAAGTTGGATAAATTACATAAATTTGTCTCTTGCTATAAAAAAACATTAAAGAACAAAAGGAGGTCAGCACCCATAAGCTTACAAAAACACCAGGAGGACAAAGCACACTAGCAGGTACCCTGTGATTTAAAAGTCTCAAACTAGAAGGATGACCAACTCTTGGTACTAATAATTAAACCCAGTAAAAACTACGAAGTCACACAAATTACACTGAAACCACTCAGACAGGCAATCAGGAAATTACTGGAGCTACAGACACTCGCAAATACTCTCTAGAGAACACAAGGGTATGCAACAGGCAAACTGATCACACATTCATGGCCGCGCAAAACTGGTCACACAAGCTATTTATGGTGCAGTGGCAACATTGCTAACCACTACACCACTGTGCCACCCACCCATTTATTTGAAATGTTACATGTTAAATGTTTAAATGTCACTTGAAAGTAGGCGGCAACTGTACCAACTGTACTATTATGTAACTGCATATTTTCTATTGTTCTATTGTTTCTATTTTCTATTGTAACGATAAAACAATGGATTCTATTTGGCTGTCATGTGTTTTAATTATGTGAAGAGATTTTTTTCAAAGTCATGATTTCTTATTTCATGCTTGAAGTAAGAAATTATTATTTTTAAAAAGCATTTTTATACTTGTCAGTGTTGATGAAACAGCTTAGAAACTGTTGCTATTTTAGTTTCAAGCATACATTACTCAGGATAAGTTATAAAATCTCAGCAACAAGCTATAATATCTTATTGAGATAATTGAGGACTGAAAAGCGTATACAAGTCAAAAACTCTAACATAAAAATTGCTTTGTGAGAAAAACTATCTTATCAGACAAAAAATAAGTAAATATTACTTAAATTGAAAATATTTAATCTAACTTAGATTTCTTAGTCCCACATTGCTGGCATCAATGTCCACAATGAAGAGCTGCTGGAGATCTGGGTATGCCAGCACAGGGGCTCCAATGAGTGCTGACCGGAGCTGTGTGAAGGAATGGTTACAGTTCTCACTCCTGTTGTATGCCTGCCCTTTTTAGGTCAACTGCTATAGTGGGCAAGTAATGGTAGCAAAGTCTTTAATAAATCGTCGGGAGTAGGAAGCCAGACCCAGGAAAATCTGCACCTTTCCAACATTGCAGGGAAAAGGCCAGTCCCTCACTGTTGTCACCTTCACTGGATCAATGGAAATTCCTGCTGTGCTGACAACATGTCCCAGAAAGTTTGTCCCCCGCTGGAACAAGTGGCACATGTGAAGAAGCAGTCCAGCATGGTGGATGACATAATTGATGTCCTTCAGATTGGCCAGCACACTTCCAAAGTCTGCAACATGGAAGAAGAGGTCATCCAAGTAGACAACACAACAACTGCAGGGTATATTAGCCAAGATTCACATAAGACAGCACCGTAAACTGCCACAGCCCCCGACCAAAGGTGATGGCAATCTTTGGCCATGCCTCTGGTGTCAGCTCTCCTTGCCAAAAGCCACTGCAAAGATCAAGCTAAACCACCAAGACCCAGCAATGTGGTAGATTCTGTTCAGCTGCACGATGTGACGATGCCAGAGGTGAATAGGACGTGCATTGCCAGTGTCAATGTTTTGTTGCACCAAGCTGGTGTGTGTACAGTCCTCATCTCTGGCTGCAAAGATGTCATCAAACAGAGCCAATGGTAGGCTTAACTGGTGTCTCTGTCCATCACCAGGCCCTCACAGCTCCTATGGAGCAAGTCATCAATAGCTTTCTTCATCTCAGAGGAAGCGTGTTGGAAGGGCTCTGAAAGCGGGCATTCCCTTTGGCTGCAGGAAATAGGGAGCTTGGAGTGCCTCCAACCCCATGGCCTCAGGCCATCTGTTCCTAGCAGGATGCCTGGCCAGAGTAGAGTGTTGGTAGAGCCAGTGTCCAGCCACAACAATGTTGAAGTGCTCTCTCTATAGCATGCCAGTTGAGTCGCTCTTGTGACTGAAGATCTGTGATGATCTTTCTAGCCCTGCCTTCCAGGAAAAATGGCAACTTGCACTGTTGCCTCTTCACTTGACCAGTTGTTAAACTGCAAAACCAGTTGCAAATGAATGAGGTAGGTCTCTTGCTCGAGTTCTTCTTGTGGTACCTGTGGGAGCAGCCAAACGGTGCTGTTGTTGGCTGCAGCAGCAAGTAATGGTCTCTTTCCCACTTCATTTCTGTTTTCCCCACTGAATCACTTCATGAATTGATTTGTTTCTTTCTCAGTGTAGTTGAGCTCAGCCTCAGCTTGCTGGCCGGGAGTGGAACTCCCTCATTCAGAGCACCTGACTGACAAATCTTCGATGAACAACTCTTGGGGAAGGGTGGGGCGGCTCGGTGAACTGAGTGAGTCTACCAGCTTCCTCCTTGTGGAGAAGCAAGGGATAAGCTCTCGTGCTTTTGACAAGTTTCTCTGAGCTAACGGCAAATGTTGAGTGAAGCCACATGAAAACAAAAGCAGTCCTAGTTATCTTAACAGACTGAGGAGCACATGAGAGGAGAGCGAGTGAGACTCACTGGTGTGCGCATACGAATTTACATTGATATTTCATTCTTAATATATTAAATGGATGGTATTTAAAATGGTTTATAGTGTAAACCACACTTTTGTGTATTAATAAATAAGTTATCGATTACCAATAATTAACAGAACTACTAATTATTATTAATTAATTATCGATTAGCTCGTTGAATCGGGGCACCACCTTTTTTATAAAAGTAACTATTAAACAGAATTCAAAGGAAACCTGTAAATCAACGATCCTTCCAGCATGTCTGCTACAGGTTTACGACTGTCATTTTGCTTATTAATTATTTTCCACTTTTATTATTTCTTGTTTTCATTTCAGTGCAATAACATATTAAACAACCAAACATTTAACCACATAGACTATATTTGTTTATTTAAACGGCTGGAAATGGGCATAGTGTTCATTCTTCAGCCTATAGAACCTATTGCACCAAATGAAGCATCAAACTGCTTTTCATTAGACTTACAAGGGAATACATAATATAAAACAGTGCATATACCCTACATTAATACACGTCTATAAACCTTGACTGCAAGACAGATTTAATTCAGCCAATTTGGAGCAATATTTGATGTTTGTTCAGGCTCTGGCACAGGCTCAGGCTCTGGAGCTGGGAGTGGCATCAGCTCTGGCTCTGGCTCTGGCACTGGCTCGAAGTAGTCTCAGCCCTCTGGCTCTGGTGCTGGCTCGGAGTAGACTCAGCCCTCTGGCTCTGGCACTGGCTCAGGCTCTAGCTGTAGCTAAGTGTTGACCTGGGCCCTTGAGGGAACTACATGCCTCCAGGAACCTCTTCTTCTTCTCGGGGCTCCAACCCCAAGAAAATGCGAGGATCTTACCAAAAAAGTCCCCTCGAAGTCTGTATCGCCCACGCATTCAATGTTCAGGAACTTGGTGAAACAACGCAACTGTTCCATTGAGAGTCTGCTGGGTTCCGTTCTGGTCAGTGTGTACTGTCAGAATGGGGCTAGGACACTAAACCAAGATGCAAGACTCACAGGCAAGGTGTCAAAAAAAATATCTTTTTTATGACAAAATAAACACAAGGCAAAACCAGACTATGGATAAGAAAGAGGGCGGTAAATATCAAACTAAGCACAAACTATAAATTAACAGGAACACTTTTACAAGGACAATATTAATCTAAACAACAGAAACAAAACTAACCAAAGAAGCTTCAAAGAGAAGAGTACACTAACAGGCTGGACTGACTAGGCTCAGCTAACTAAAAATCGCTGGGACAAAAAAGGAAATTACTAACAAATTGGGGCGGCACGGTGGCGTAGTGGTCAGCACTGTCGCCTCACAGCAAGAAGGTACCGGGTTCGAATCCCGGGCCCGGCGCCTTTCTGTGTGGAGTTTGCATGTTCTCCCCGTGTCTGCGTGGGTTCTCTCCAGGTACTCCGGCTTCCTCCCACCATCCAAAAACATGCATGGGGATTAGGTTAATTGGCTAATTTAAATTGACCGTAGGTGTGAATGTGAGTGTGAATGGTTGTCTGTCTCTATGTGCCCTGCGATGAGGTGGCGACTTGTCCAGGGTGTACCCTGCCTTCCGCCCTAAGGCTCCAGCCCCCCCACGACCCTATGAGGATAAGCGGTAGATTAAAGACATGACCCTTAACAGAAAACGCTCACAAAAGGTCAGGATACTGACAAAACTAAGGATCAAAACAAAACCTGGACACTGACTCGACAGGACACTGACTCGACAAACAGAAAACAAAGTAACAAAAGCCACAGACATGGACTTGACTGAACAACACTGATGGACTGACTGAAATTACACAAAAGCAACCTCGTTGTTACGGTTCCAGCCGTTTGGTCTGTTCTTTGGTGTATGTGTATGTATGTATGTGTGTGTGGGTGAGTGTGTGAGTGAGGATTCAGAAAAAGGTGGAGGAAAAACGGACCGGGAAAGCCCTGCTACAGCCAACCAGCGATGGCCACGACCAGCTTCAGATGACGAGTGAGCCCGGGGGGAAACCAATCAGGGAGCGGTCCTATAAGAAGACTTCCATCTGTGCGCCCGGGGCGCGCATTTGGTTGAGCCACCGTGCCCGGTGCTCCATTGTTCTCTGGTGTAAGCTGCGAACTATTATCCTCTTTTGCCTGTTGCCTTTGTGAGTTCGTTTAGGTTCTTGTTTTTTTTGTTGGTTGTAGTTTACTTTCTGGGATATTGGCTTGGGTAGCCAGGGTTTTGGTTTGTCATTGATTCGTTTGTGTTACTGACTGTATCCGCTTGTGTAGCGTGAGTTTGGTTTTGGGTTTTGTTTGTTTACCATGTGTTTTGTTTCAGCAGCGTGGCTAAAGCCTGTTCCCTACCAGTAAGCCCGCCTGCTTATTTTATATTGTAGTTTTGGTTTCCTTTTATCAGCTCCAGTAGCTCGCTTTTGTTATTTAGAATATCTTGTGTGTTTACGGCTGTTCGTTTTATTTCACTTGATTCAGTTCTTTGGACTCAGAAGAGAGCAAGCGGGCTAGCACCCCATTCACCCTGCCTCGTTTTGATCCTCACACCAGCACGGGCAGTGCCGGATCACGGGATGAGGCGCGGCTACAGGTCCGCCTCGCTCGCCTTCGTATGGAAGCCCAAGAGCGGGTCCATAATCGTCAGGCGGAGCTGATGCAGCTGGAGATCCGTAAATTAGAGATTGAAGCTGACAAAGCTGTGAGGCTGCGTCAGCTGGAGCTGGAGGCACAGAAACTGGGTCAACCCACCAACCCGCCCCTCACTGATGACAGACATCACTCTTCCACTGCCAGCTCACCTGGAGCCTTCGATGTAAGTAAAAATGTCGTATTGGTACCTGCATTCCTTGAGTCTGAAGTTGATTCATATTTTGGTGCTTTTGAGCGCATAGCGCAGGCCCTGAAGTGGCCGTTTGAAGTGTGGGCATTACTCTTGCAATGTAAAATTCAAGGGAAGGCACAGGAAGCGGTAGCTGCACTGCCAATGGAGGACAGTCTAAAATATGATTGTGTTAAGTCTGCCATCCTCCGAGCTTACGAGCTGGTACCAGAAGCGTACCGGCAAAGATTCCGAAACCATAAGAAAGCCCCAGCACAAACTTATGTGGAACTCGCTCGGGAGCAGGGGATTCTTTTTGATAAATGGAGCACCGCTAGTAAGGTTTCAGATTTTGAGAGTCTCCGTGAGTTAATTTTAATGGAAAACTTTAAAAACTGCTTGCCGGATCGTATCGTGGTGCACTTAAATGAACAGAAGGTGACCACACTGAATGCCGCAGCGGATGAGTTTGTGTTAACGCACAAATCTGTATTCTCCCCGACTGATACCAAAACTCGTTCGTCTTCCACGGCACCTGTAAAAACTGTCAGTCTGAAACGTGAAGACAGGGAGTGTTTTTATTGTCATAAACCTGGGCACATCATCGCAAACTGTTTAACCCTGAAACGTAAGCATCAGACTGCCACGGAGTTACCACCAAAAGGTGTGGGTTTTGTCCAGCGGACGCAGCCAGACGTGACGCACCTTGACCATGAAGGTACTGATCCCTGTTTCGCGCCGTTTATTTTTACGGGGCTTGTCTCATTATCCGGTGATCCCGCTAATCAAAAGCCAGTGAAAATATTACGCGACACGGGGGGCTCACAATCTATCATACTGGCTGATGTGCTGCCTTTTTCTCCTCAGTCTGCCTGTGGTTATCAGGTTATCTTGCGTGGTATAGAAATGGGTTATTCTCCTCGACCAGTCCATCATATTTATATTGAGCTAATTACAGGACGTTTCCCAGTAGCCATTTCTCCGACGCTACCCATAAAGGGGGTCACCTTACTGCTAGGTAATGATATTGCTGGAGGCAAAGTTACTCCCGCACTTGAGGTGCTGGACACACCTCTCCCCGAACTGGTGGAAAGCTGTTCCTCACCTCAAGGAGTGCCCACCTCCTGTGCTGTTACGCGCGCGCAAGCTCGCCGGTACCCCGATGTTTCCCTCTCTTACAGCGTTTTGATGCCCGCTCTGTCAGGACAGACGGATGCAGAAAGTAACGCTATAAGTTCTGATTCACTGCCACCCGTTAGCGAGATGACTAAGCCGGTGTACCCAGCTAAAGCTGAGCTAACCCTCCCTAATTTTCAGTCTGTCCCGGTGACGCACGACCGGTTATGTGCTGCGCAAAGGGCTGATCCGTCATTAACTAAATGTTTTTCAACGGCAAGCATAGATAAGGAAAAAGGAAAGGAAGGAAGCTACTTTCTTGATGACGGCGTGTTAATACGCAAGTGGTTTCCTCCTCATTCTGACTCTGATTGGAGCGCTGTGCACCAGATTGTGGTTCCGAATGCATATAGGTCGCATGTATTAGCTGTTGCGCACGACAGTCAGTGGGCATTCGTAAAACGTATGACGGCATACTTCGACATTTTTTCTGGCCTGGATTAAAGTCTGATGTAACAAAGTACTGCCGTTCCTGCCACACTTGCCAGATGGTTGGCAAGCCTAACCAAAAAATTCCTCTCGCTCCTCTACATCCGGTACCTGTGGTTGGAGAACCATTTGAGAGGATAATTATAGACTGTGTCGGTCCGCTTCCAAGAACTGCCGGGGGGAATGAATTTTTACTTACCATAATGTGTGCTGCAACCCGTTTTCCTGAGGCGATTCCCATGCGTAAAATTAACGCCACATCCGTTGTTAGGGCTCTCACAAAGTTCTTTTCAACCTTCGGTATTCCTCGTATTATCCAGACTGACCGTGGTACAAATTTCCTGTCCCGAGTGTTCAAACAGGTACTCCAAACGTTAGGTATCCACCATACCATGTCCAGCGCGTACCACCCGGAATCCCAAGGCGCACTAGAGCGATGGCACCAGACGTTGAAATCTATGTTGCGAAAATACTGTTTGGAAACAGGGAAGCACTGGGATGAGGGAATTCCGTGTATTCTTTTTGCAGCCCGAGAAACTGTCCAGGAGTCGCTTGGTTTCAGTCCGGCGATGCTGGTTTTTGGCCACACGCCCCGGGGCCTGTTGAAAATGCTGCAGGAAAAATTCACGTCCGCCCCGCCCGCTCCGAAGGAAAACGTGTTAGATTATGTAAGTAAGTTCAGAGAGCGTTGGTACCATGCCAATAAAGTGGCCCGAGGGTCACTTGCGTCTTCCCAAAGCACAATGAAGTGCCATTACGACCTCTCCACCGTGCCTCGCCGCTTCAGCCCTGGTGATAAGGTGCTAGCATTATTGCCTGTTCCGGGCTCTGCTCTCTCTGCTAAGTTCTCAGGTCCATATGACATCCCCCAGCGCTTAAGCGACACTGATTACTTTATCTGTACCCCGGAGCGTAAACAGAAGACCCGCGTTTGTCATATTAATATGCTGAAAATGTATCACTCTCGAGAAAGCCCTGAGACGCGCACGGCTGAAGCTCCTGAGAACGCAGTCAGTGCTGCGGCAGTAGCAGCGCTAGAACTCACCGATACGCCAGACGAGTTGGTTACGCGCCCATCCTCACAGACTGCGAGGTTGCCAAACTCACAAATGGAAAAGGTCCTGCCATCTCAGCTAAGTCATTTAAATCCTGAACAGATCTGTGATATAGTTTTGCTTGTTAACTGATTTCCCTCTCTTTTCAGCAATGTTCCATCCCAAACCACCGTCATCCGGCATGATATTGATGTCCAGAATGCGCGGCCGATAAAACAGCATCCTTACCGCGTCAATCCTGTGAAGCGTGATCTGATGAAGAGGGAGGCAGAGTATCTGCTAGAGCACGGTTTGGCTGTCCCTAGCACCAGCCCTTGGAGCTCTCCCTGTTTGGTAGAAGCTAAAAGCGACGGTACTCCTCGGTTCATAACTGACTTCAGAAAAGTAAATGCAGTCACTGCACCGGACTCGTACCCGCTTCCAAGAATGGAAGATTGTATAGATCAGGTCGGAAATGCCAAATTTGTGAGCAAACTCGATTTGTTGAAAGGTTACTGGCAGGTTCCTCTGACTAAGCGTGCATCAGAAATCTCCGCTTTCGTGACACCTGATTACTTCCTCCAGTACACTGTGATGGCATTTGGCATGTGTAACGCGCCCGCGACATTCCAGCGGCTGGTGAACACTGTGCTTGTGGGAGTGAAAAACTGTAGTGCCTACCTTGATGACTTGGTAGTGTACAGCCCGACCTGGGAGGCGCATGTGGAAACGTTACAGCACGTACTGGCCCGCCTCGCGGATGCCTCACTTACTGTAAACCTGGCAAAATGTGAGTTTGGCAAGGCTACGGTTACCTACTTAGGGAAACAGGTGGGACAGGGACAGGTACGCCCGGTCGGGGCTAAAGTAACCGCAATCGTTGAGTGTCCCGCTCCAACTACGAGACGTGCGTTGCGTCGGTTTCTGGGCATGGCTGGCTATTACCGAGGTTTCTGCCGCAATTTTTCATCTGTTGTCCACCCACTCACTGAGCTCCTTAGCCCGAAGGTTGAATTTATCTGGACCCCTTCATGTCAGCATGCATTTGAAACTGTTAAAACTCTGTTGTGTCATGCCCCAGTGCTCGTGGCCCCTGATCTGGATAAGCCGTTTAAGTTGGAAGTGGATACCAGCACAGTCGGAGCAGGTGCGGTACTCCTCCAGGAGGATGCAGCTGGGGTGGATCATCCAGTGACGTACTTCTCCAAGAAGTTTAACAAGCACCAGGTCAGATACTCCACAATAGAACAAGAAACGCTCGCTCTGTTATGGGCACTTCAGCGTTTTGAAGTCTATGTCGGGTCCAGCTCTTTGCCAGTCGTCGTATATACAGACCACAATCCCCTCGTTTTCCTGTCACGAATGTATAACCACAACCATCGTCTCATGCGGTGGGCTTTAATGGCTCAGGATTACAACCTCCGCATCCTTCACAAAAAAGGGTCTGAAAATGTGTTGGCAGATGGTTTGTCCAGGTTTTAAAAAAAAAAAAACAAGAGACAACGGAGTAACTTATATTCTGGTAGGTTTAAAAAAAAAAAAAAAGGGTGGTTTTGTTTTTTTTTAACTTAAAGGGGGGAGTGTTACGGTTCCAGCCGTTTGGTCTGTTCTTTGGTGTATGTGTATGTATGTATGTGTGTGTGGGTGAGTGTGTGAGTGAGGATTCAGAAAAAGGTGGAGGAAAAACGGACTGGGAAAGCCCTGCTACAGCCAACCAGCGATGGCCACGACCAGCTTCAGATGACGAGTGAGCCCGGGCGGAAACCAATCAGGGAGCGGTCCTATAAGAAGACTTCCATCTGTGCGCCTGGGCGCCAGATTTGGTTGAGCCACCGCGCCCGGTGCTCCATTGTTCTCTGGTGTAAGCTGCGAACTGTTATCCTCTTTTGCCTGTTGCCTTTGTGAGTTCGTTTAGGTTCTTGTTTTTTTTGTTGGTTGTAGTTTACTTTCTGGGATATTGGCTTGGGTAGCCAGGGTTTTGGTTTGTCATTGATTCGTTTGTGTTACTGACTGTATCCGCTTGTGTAGCGTGAGTTTGGTTTTGGGTTTTGTTTGTATACTGTGTTTTGTTTCAGCAGCGTGGCTAAAGCCTGTTCCCTACCAGTAAGCCCGCCTGCTTATTTTATATTGTAGTTTTGGTTTCCTTTTATCAGCTCCAGTAGCTCGCTTTTGTTATTTAGAATATCTTGTGTGTTTACGGCTGTTCGTTTTATTTCACTTGATTCAGTCCTTTGGACTCATGGCTTGTGTGTGTTTGTTTGTTAATCTATTTACAATAAAACCTTTTCTTTAAAATCCCATACCAGCGGGTAATTTCTTTGTTACCCCTGCCTCCCTAGAGTTTTAAAGACTGAAAGCAACCGATGTTGTTCTCTTCTATCTCCCTCATAAATAATTAAATCATAAAATAGTATTTTCTCCTGCTTTTATCAGCGATATTAAGGCGAATTGCTTCACTTTCCGAGGGGGTGCATTTCAGCGTAGGGCTGCACAACACGCATCATGACGGAGAAGTGCGAGGGCTCGAGGGGTCTCCGTAGCTACGGAGTCGGATGACGGATTACGCAGACGGAGAAGTATATTCCAGCCTTAACACTCGTGCTCAAGATGCTTCCTGGCGCCGACGCGAGTGGCAGCCTCTCCAGCAGCTCTGTGTGTTTCCTAACTTTTTGTGTTTTTTCTATCCTTAAAATTTACCACCCTGGTTTCTCTGGAAACGTATTTAATATATCCCATGGATATGGATTTTTCAACACCAAGACTCGTTTATTCAAGCGACTTTTTACACGCTTTGAGAGCCAAGTCCCGCATCGGTGTGATTCCGTGTTTACCTGTGGAGGTAAGGAAGCCGTACCGAGGCTGCAGAGCCGGCGCTAAGCTAAAAGCTAAGTGGCTGGCAAAGAAGTGGAATACAAGCCTCCGGTACCTTCCGTGCTAATGGGAAACGTGAACTCACTACCGAATAAGATTGACGAGCTGGCTGCGCTGACGAAGAATCTAGGGGAGATCTACAGGGAGTGTAGTTTACTGTGCTTCACTGAAACATAGCTCACAGCTGACATCCCGGACGCTAACGTGGAGCTACCGGACTTCAGCACAGTCAGAGCGGACAGAGACGCAAGAGCCTGCGGGAAGCGCAAAGGAGGAGGACTCGCACTGTATGTAAACAAACGGTGGTGCAATCCTGGGCATGTGAACATTAAGATCTCCAGCTGCTGCAGGGACATTGAACTTCTGGCTGTAAGTCTACGTCCCTATTACTTGCCCAGGGAGTTCAGCCACGCCATTGTTCTTATTGTTTACATTCCTCTGTGTGCGGACGAGCAGACTGCCTGTGATGTCATCCACAGCGCTGTGGCCCAACTACAAACACAGCATCATGAGGCTCTTGTGCTAATCTCTGGGGATTTTAACCACGTCACACTGGACAAAACACTGGCTGCTTTCCACCAGTACATGGACTGTGACACCAGGGGGAACAGAACAATTGATGTGATGTATGCTAATGTTAAGGATGCGGATGCATACAGTGCTGCCCCCCTGCCTCCCCTGGGGAAAGCAGACCACAACCTGGTTCTGCTCAACCTCACTACACACCAAGAGTGAGGAGACTACCAACAACCTCATGCTCATTCAGATAATGGTCTCCTGAAGCTGAGCAGGCTCTGAAAGACTGCTTTGAGACCACCGACTGGGACGCTCTGCAGGGGTCTCACAATGACAACATGGAGGTGATGGTTGATTGCACCACAGACTATATTAACTTCTGTATGGACGTTGTTGTTCCTGTCAGATCTGTACGATCTGCAGAAAGTGGTGAAGCTGAAACAAGAGGGAACACAATTAGTTTCAAAATAAAACAATAAATGACAAGACAGAAATAACAAACATGACCAAACTTAACAGACATGACATTTGGAGCTCAATTGTGATGTCATATTTTGAGGACCCTAACCTTTCAACCTGTGAAAACACATTTCAATAGCATAATATACAACAATAAACAAAACAATAATAGAATTTTATTGTACACATACATATCTATGTCACCTGCAGACAGAGAGTGAATATAGGTACACTCAGACAGACAATATCAGGAAAATAATATGTTTTTGAACATTAAAGAATGCAAGCATGCCAGATTTACTCAAATTTGCAGCTTTATTTCTGAGCAGGGTTATCTGGTGAACTACAGGATATTTGCAACATGGTATTTGTATTACTTACCAAAGACTCAGCCACACGCTGGACCACAGACGCAAATAATATAGATACTCCATTAGCACCATAGTAGTCAACCAGCTTAAACAAGTACACTCCTCCCTGTGAACACAGAAGAGGTTTGTATTTGTAGTGTCACCCAAAATATTCGTGAGAATATGAAAATATGCTGGGAGTTAGCTGCTGTGTTTGGATAAGGTTACACAGGCCTGTGTAGCACCTGAGTGGTTAGAGAGATCTGTATGATGAAGATGATGGAGCAGAAGAAGAAGAGAAAACTTTCTCTCCACCAGGGTCTGCGCATCTGTCCTGGAAACATGTCAATGATTGACGATGTTATAGCTTCCAAACCTGCAAACTAACCCACACAGAACAGAGGATAGCTTAGGACAAGACTCAGCAGTTCACCTGCACCTGACAGAAGAGAGATTGGGTTACTTTTACCCAAGGCTGGGTTAATTATTTTGACCCAGCAGATTGGGTCAAAATTGGTGGGCTGAAGGGATGAGGCTGATCGCCATATACTCACTAGCTAGTGATTTTCACAATGTATCAAGATACTTATTTTCTGAGGATTTTAAGTAGACTGTTGTATTTAATTGATGTATAACTGTGTGTGTGAGACTGGTAACCTGTTAACGGTAAAAAGATAGAAGTGAGTTTCACTGGCGCTAACCCAACCAAGGGAAAATAGCTTCTTAGGGGGTGCTAGAGGAAATAAAAAAAATACTCCAGACCATCAATTTAACGTCAGTTTAACTATTACGCAGGCAGCTTCATTGGTTCTGGTTAGTTTGAGCATGGATGTGTGATGACGCTGTTTTGGCTGCAGTAATATGTTCATGTGTGCTTACTTTAAAATAGGTGTACTCTGCAGTGTAAGCATACACACACCTGTGTGCTGTGCATATTAGCTAGTGGTGGTGCTGTTTTGGCTGTGCTGAGTGTCAGTCAAGTAAGGAGTGTGTTGTTATCAAATTTACATTGCCTCAACATTGGATTATCCTGCTATGATGTACTCCGCTAGCCTGTGCAAAAATATTGTCTGTCTATGGAGAATAGTGGGGCGAAGTATATTTATATATAGGCTCGTTGGTCTGTATGATTCTATTTCTTGTTGCACATTACTGTAACTTCTCACTTCTTCCTCCCACTGAAAGTCCTCTTGATATTTTTCCTCACAGTACCTAAGACCCGAGTTCACATTTTACTATTATTACAAAGGCAACGTACATAGAGCTTTTGTTTGGTGTTTAATGTATGCTTATTTATATTTAGCAATACATTTTTTTGCTTTCATTTTAGAAAGATGGATGAATTTGTCAAAGAAAAGCTCCATAAGTGGAACCTGGCTGAGTTGATCCAAACTTTTGAAGTTATGTTAAAATGTTCAACACAATGCAATTAATGTGTTTTTATTGATTGAATGAACGAATGTATTGAATACAATATGTGAATTACGCCATATTTCATTTTCATTCTATTTTTATGTATTTATATTTATATATTATTCAGATATTCCTATACTCTTTCTCTTGTTCTTCTTATATTTAAGTAATATTTTGGTTCAGTATCAAAGGAATTGTGGCATATGGGGAATAAGGGGACTCAGGAGCAGGTTAGGTGTAGGTAACAAGCAGAGTTTTATTAACCCTGTGGGTCCTATGATCACACTGTTGTGATCAGATTTCTTATTGTAAATATTTGTATATAGTATTACTTTGTTTCAATTTTACATTTACATATTCATATTAGCAACCTATATTTAGTTTTTCAAGTTACAAAACAGTTCATTGAGCACATTTGTGGTTCTTATTGTAATAAATACAATTTTTTTATCCAATTCGAATTTGACTACTTTTTGACCCAACATGTTATGTTGGTTATAGTAGTAGGTTATAGTGAAACAATAACTATCTCTTCATACAGATGAAGTTCTGCTGAAAAAAAAGTTACCAAGCATAGGCATGTTAAACTTTTTTATGTCATATATAGAGACAAAATCATAAGTATTAAAAAAAATGGCCAAAATAGGTTCAGGACCCAAAGGGTAAACAACGGGAGAGAGACAAAGGAAATCCAGGGGCCCAGGAAAAAATGCAGAGGAGTGCTGAGCTGTGAGGGCAATGGGAGGCACTGGAAAAAAAAAATGAGAGAGAAGACACAGGTGAGTGCACAAGAAGTCACAGGAGATCACTAGAACCAAGCACAGGTACAAAGCTAGAGACAAAACAGCCTGGTAGATAACGTGGGGGTAAGCTGAATACTCTGGCATTGAGGAATGTCTCTGCAGATCTTAAGTAGACAGGCTTGATGGGAAAAGCAGGAACAGGTGAGTCCAATCACTCCTCAGCGCCGCAGGGGGAAGGGTGCCTCAGGGGACAAAATAAAGTTAACCAACACAACAACACACAGGAAACCAAGTTAACAAAATAAAAGCAGAAAAACCAAAACCACCACAGGAATACAGATTCTGAAAGTAGTATGGCAAAATTCCTACACATATCAGTGTATGTCATGTGGTGTCTTGCAGACAAGGACTCCCCCATTCTGCTGGATGAAAACAGCTTGGTCTCCTTAATCCCCCTTGACGGGCCACGCATTAAGTTTTAGCATAACTTAAAAAAGTTGCTGGAGGTAAGTCTTGAGTCACAGATCTAGACATAATGGGTAATGTGTAAAGATGTTAGACAATTTTTCAGCCACTTGAGGTCAATGCATAGCATATACTCTACATCAACTTTTTTCCAGTGTGCTCAACTTGGGTGTCAGTGTTCATTTAACCACATAAGATCATTCTGGAGACATTTGTTCATGCTGACATTGCAACAGAGGGAGAAAGCTGTCCTGATAAAGCTGTCCTGATAGGTCAGAAGAACCACAATGCAGTATTTCTGAAGTGCTGGACTGCACTGACACATCAGAAGTATGGGATGAGTTAGAGGAGGACAGCATAAAAGACAGAGTTGCACTCTTCTTAGCTCGTCTGAAGTCTAAACTCTCACAGACATTTAGTGCCATCAGAGATGTTGTTGAACACACATCCAGTCTAGTCAAAGACATAAATGATAGTTTGAAAAGAAAAACTGCCTATTTTTTAAGATGTATTGGGCAGTCTGAAACTCCTCAATGTGAAGATCTGCTACAGCAGTTTGATTTAGCTGCTGTAACCTCTCCATGGCTTTTCCTACACACAGGTAACTAACAAGGATACAGACACTGTAAAGCAAGTAGCAATTCAGGACACTTTCCAGGTTGTGCCTTTGAAAAAAAATGCTTAAGCTAATCTTGGAAAGTCCAGGGACAGTGGAAAAAAGTGGTGAAAACAGCAAAGTACAGCCCTTGAGGATTTTAGAGATGGTGCAGCCTTCCAGACTAACACACTTTTTTGAGGAGTTATCTGTCCTGTTACTTCTTTACTGTGATGATTGTGAGATGGGAAATCCCCTTGGCTCAAAAACGTCAGTCCACAAGCTTGAGTTCGTGTTTGCCGCTAGAGTATCATTCAAGTCTCACTTTTTGTTGGCATTTTATAAAACTGATGACGTTAAGACGTATGGCATGAATGTAACTCTTGACCCAATTGTGCACACCATCAGGGAACTGGAAGAGGAAGATATTCAGATTAACACCACTCATTACAAAGGTGTTGTAAGGGCTAGTGTAGCACAGGTCTGTGGCGATATCCTGGGACTTAACAGCATCCTTGGTTACACAGAAAGCTTTGCCAGAACGCGTGTGTGCCGATGGCGTTGGGTACAAAGAGCGGTTCTCAAGGTTCAGACTGTAGAGGATTCTTTCTGCACTGATTCGTGAAAGTCTACACAACTACAACTCACATCGTCTTGTAAACAACCAAAGTGAAACTGGCATCAAAACAGTTCCCTCGACAAGTTGGAGTTCTATCATGTGACTGAAAATGTTGCTCATGACATCATGCACAACATCCGTGTGGGCGGACAGCTTAACTGTCGACTGACCAGCTTTGACTATGGGTTTTGTGATGTTTACAACAAGCCATCTGCCATAAAACCCCAGGACTTGAAAAATCCAGATGGAGCTCTTCGGCAAAGTGCATCACAGACCTGGTGCCTACTAAGATTGTTGCCTCTAATGATAGGGGATACCCTCAGAAAGCCATCAGAAAGCTTGGGCCTATAGTTCACTTTTGGTCCATGCATTTTGAGGCAAAACATAAATGGGTTGAGCCATGTGACCTGCAACTTTAAGAACAAATTTGTAAAATGCAGGCCTCTGGACATCAGATGATGATGTGCCACACTCTGCTTTCTGGCAAAATGTTTAATCACGATTTTGAAGTTGGGCCAGGATGCACCTCTCTCCTTGGTTAGTAGAGAACTCCTGGGTACATAAAGTAGCAGGTGGACAACTCTCCTTGGTACCAGAGTAGAGAACTTCGAGGAGTTGTAAAGTGGGTTTGATGGAGTTGCTGTTTTCACAGAAGTGTATCTGTCAGACTGGATAGTGCACAAAGGATGCAGGTATAGGCCAGGTATGACACTTTTGCTTTCACACACTCCTGATGGTGAGCTGCAGTTTGATACCATACAGAGGATTGTGTTGGTGAATTCAACTGTCAAACTGATTGTGCGGACCTGGGAGACAACAGGCTCTGTGAGGCATATCTTTGCCTTCACTGTGTCTCCAACCACAATAAACCAGGCAGCATTGGTTTCATCTGTGACTATCACCCCCTCCATATTGCAAAGTCTCACAAGGGGAATGATGACAACCATTATGTTTCCATGAGGTATAGGGTATGTAACATAAACTGGGAATAGAACATATTGTATATAGTTGTAAATATTATTATAATGTGGTCATGTCGGTCATTTATTCCAACTGATTTAAGTAATGCAACTCAAGATTAATAGTGTTATGGGGAGAGGTCCATCAGTCATTCTGAGTTTACCTTGTAAGTATTCCCAGTCTGAATCTTTATTTTTTTCATGACACATTGACATTTTGTTGAACCATTTAACAACTTCACACTATGTCTTGATCTTCACTTTTTAAAGAATTCAAGCCCCAACCAGTGTCTGCTGTTGGAGCTGGTCTTGGTCAGCAGTCTTGAGGAAAATCATTACATTTCTCTCAACAAAAGAAGATACATGGTCCGAATTCTTGTATCACATCTGATGGAACACTTCGGTGAGAAATGTTTATCACATAGAATATTCAGCTGTATAATTATTGATTGATGGTTTGGCAGTGTCAACAAATGCTGATCAAATTCCTGTTGTCATTAAGTACAACCTTGGGTATGAAGACAATGTTGGCGTCAACAATAGTGGATGAGTTTCCATGTCTAAGAGACTCCCTGGGCACAGACTTTGTAAGTAAAGTTCCGTACAACACTAAATAAAGCACTATCTATCTAACACTGCTTTCACACTGAAATTAGTGATTATCGAACCAGGGTCAACACACCTCAGCTCGGCATCAGGGTGCTTTTACACTGCCAGCAGTCTGACCTCCCACTATGAGAGCTGCTGCCTGTTTTTTTTCCTCCCTCACATAATATGCTCATATGCTAAGTAGCCATATATTTGTTGACACAGTTCATAGTAAGGCCACTCAGTGCATCCTACACCGCCTGTCGTTAATCAGGAAGAACCAAAACTTTGCTCTGTTTTTAGATCTGAGTGAGCAGCTCTGCAGCCCTGGTGCTTCACACTGACAGCCTGACAGGCTGCTCAGTGACCAAAACAGAAAGTGACAGACAGGTACATCGATGTCATACATTAGGGGTCATTTGACCCAGCACTAAATGCCACAGCAACCCTTTCACACTGCCGAACAGACCCACAACGTCCCGGAACAGTGCAGTGTGAAAGGGGTTTAAGGAACTAACTACGCACCATCAAAAAATCTTCACCTCACCTTTCCCGTCTCAGTTCAAACAATGCTTGTTTAAGATTATTTTGCAGATATAGTAGGACAGCATGTAGCTGTCAGTCAATCTTCATTTATTTTTGTTGCTAGTTCTCTTATTCCCATATGTGATTTTAATACTTGTATTTCTAACTTTGTCATCTTAAGGATCCATGGTTCACACCTGGGAGAAGTTATAAACCAGCAACAGGGTTTTTGGAGGAGTGCCTCCGCAATGTGCGGAAAAGGCTCCAATGTGGCAAGCGGAAGAATTCAGCAAGGTGCCGTGCCTCAAAAAGAAAAGAAACCCATACCATTTTTCCAGGTACAGAAAGAGGCCATGTCCTTTTATCTCTAATAAATGCAAAACGAGACACATTGTCCAGTTTACAACAAAATAAACTTGTCTTACTCAAATTTCACACTTCAAAGTAATATCTGTATTGCAGGTCCCATCCCTGATAACTGCAGAGAGGGTCATCCAGATGACAGAGTGGCTAAAAAATAACATCTGCCCCCAATCTCAGGTTGTCTAGTACATGTGTGACACTGCCATTCACAGGGCACAGTGGATCCATTCATGTGGCACCGTGCCAATGCCTCTGATCATTGCTGAGTTTCCTCGCTTTGTGGACACACCAGGCATGGTGAGGTTTTCTCCTCAGAAATTGTAAACAACCAATGATAGTTTATGTAACATCTGTTAATGTGTCTATGTTTTCTCCTGTATGTAGATTTTTCAAGATTTCTCCATCTTACAGCCAGAGGTTTCTAGCAAATTGACTGAAAACTGAAAAATTATTCGCATGGCTAAGAAGGAGAAGTTGGCTGACACCAATGTAGGTTTACAGATGGCAGGTAATCAGATTTCTTTTGATTCATTGATTTTGTCATTGGCAGAGTTGTTTTTTTTTTTTTTTTAACATATGGCCATATGTTTGATCCATTCATCCGAGCTTTCCATAGGACAGAGCAGTTGCAGTTTCATAATCATCTGTTTGCCATCTGTAGCATTCTATAATGTTGTGGAAATATTCTGTCAGGATGGTCTAATCTCCACAGGGTTCTTTAATTACACAAGGAATGAGTAACTTCACTGATTCAGTTGCCCAAAAGAGTTGCTTTAATATCTGTCTGCAGAACAGAGATGAGAATTCAGACACACAGCACAGAACTCTGCGAGTGAATACCCATCCTGAATGTAAGGAAAAAAACAATATTTATGCACTACTGATACATACATGCTTACGTGAGTTCCTGCTGACAAGCAATACCGTCATAGTGATAAACGAACATGCTGTATGTTTTACTGTAGACAGAGTCCACAAGTCTATCAGGCCTGATGGCGAGGAAAAGACACACACTGTTCTCTGTGAAAACTAAAACAAGATAACTTCCAGCGACATCATCAAGTGAGTTCAGACATAACAGCTTATACAATCAGCTAAATTTCCATCACATTCCTCCTTTGTTCCTATAGGAACAACTAAGTAAATACAAAGTTTACTGAAAGCATCAAACATCAGATTGAACCTTTGCAGGGTCTTAAGATCAAACATCATTAAGATGTCAGTAACAGAGAAAAAGTTGCATTTGTTCTTGCGAATAGAACTCTCTGGCTATAGCACAGCTGAGACAGACAGAACAGGGATTGTAGAATTACACAAGTGATATTACATTACTGTATATTACTCTGGTACAGATAACAACCATCTTCATAAAACAGATTGAAAGAAAAGACTCAGAGTGAGAACCTGTTCCGGCCTATACAGGCCATCGGGCAGTCGCCTCCCAAGTCATTATAACTTTATGATTCTCAAATGTCCATGCTGTAAAACAAACAGATCCAATGCATCTCAGTTCTTCTCAGAGGTCACACCTATCAATGGTTACACCGCAAATTCAGGCGAAAAAACCCTTTTCTAGGGAAAATTCCTGAATGACCTCTCCCATGGAGCCCAGAGGAGAAAACCCCATCTGTGTCAGATTAGGGAAAACACCTCCGTGGTCTCCATGGGAACGATCACCATTCTGGGCTTGCAGTGAACCTGGTTGTAACACAGAATAAACAGACATTAGAATCATCATAAAGGCATTATAATCACATGAATATTTATGAAAATGTTGAAAAGTTGACTGTATGCTGGTGCAGATGTCTTTTGTTTCTTGTCCGCTGTTCTGGCATCATGGTTTCGCTGGAACAGAGCGTTTACTTTCACCATCTGTTCAGTTGGTGACTTGGCGCACGCCACATGTAGCAGGGAGCTGTTACCTCCTCCTGATATTGTGGATCTCCAGGTGGTGGGTCAGTTGAGCTGGTACTTTGCAGTGGGACGTGTAGATTCATGTTGCTCTTTCTGCAACCTTCACTGCTGTGTGTGTCATGAGGAGGATCTGAACGGTCCTGCCAGCGCCTGTGTTTCCAGCAGACACTTGTTGTCTCCAGTGATGGCTCCCTTTGACATCATTGCTCGTCGTCAGATCCTGGTGGTAGGATGGACAATCCCTCCATTTCAAGCTGGACGCCGGCCATCTTCTTTTTCCAGTTGAAATCAATCTGACCCTTTTGAGGTACACTGGTTAAACTGGCTGTCTGTATCCTGGATGTCTCATTTCCACCTGCCTCCAGTGTGTCTGCAAAATACAATAATGGCAAAACAACACAACAAGCAACAATAGCAGACATAGATAAAACAATCCATTAAGTGTTATTTTTAATTAAGACTTTCCTGCTTTAATTTCAAAATTAAAGCCCTTAGGTGTTTTTGCCTGTTGATAGAACTGTGTTTATTAACATGAGACCTTCACTTTGACATGCCGCATGTATAAGAATAAATACTAAGTGCAAACCCGACTAACCCCATGTAGAAAGACAAATGAGCCAGCCCGATGTATAGAGTTTATTCTGAAGGACCAACTGTACTGATATCTGCGTTCAAACTTCAGTCCTCTGTAAACCTCACCAACATCTCGCCTGTGAGATATTAATGAGATATAGTGACCTTGCTGCTTTTAACACTACAAGCTGTATATCAGAAACATTTAGCCTAGTTATGCTTAAAACATATGGAGAGTTCAAAGTCATTAACAAAACCCAATAATATCCATAACGCTAATGTGGCCTTCGCTGAAATGGAGTTTGATACTCCTGTTCTAGTGGATATGGAGTCTTTAGCACACTGATTCAGGCGGTACCTCGTGTGTCCTCTATCCAATCGGAGGGTCTCACACCCTTTACCCGAATGTTGTCATCGTCACCCTCTGTTGTCACTCTTTTCCTGTACCTGTATGGAGAGATGCTACCAGTACAGTTAGTGCACCGTAGTATGACACATGATCAAGTTTTGTGAGGTCTAGAGGCGTCCCCCTGAGACCCACTATTGCAGGACCCTCAAGCGTGTCCTGTGCAAAGCTTGTACAGTAAAAACCCTATACTATTGATGGTGGAGGCTCTGATAGACATCAAAGCAATAAGCAAGGCCTCAACTCAGATTAATTTGGAATCTGCGCAGATTTTTGCCAATTTTACTCTTTCAACTTGACCTTGGGCCTGCCAAACCTAGGTAGTGATTCATAAAAAAAACCTACGAACTGCACATAATGTGCTGATTAACCAAAAAGAGTCAGTTCACTGTAAGAAATGATTCTGTGGTCATGTAGATCTGAATTAATGTATTAGGTAAAATACATTCAATATGATTGTGATTTTGATTTTGAAGCAGATATTTGCTGTGTACATGGCTGTGGAGCAACGTATTTCAAAGCACAAAAATGAATTGTTAATAAAATTTTATTTGAGTATTTCTTAAGTTCTGTACTTTCTAATAAAGGCTGAATATTCTTAAAAAGGAAAAAGAATATTTAGACTAAATTCAGTGCATTTATTACATTCAAATTAATGTGCAGATTAATGTAGATGACTATTACACAATTATATATATCACTGACACATAGAATTAATTCTATTAGTAGTATTTCCACATTAGGAAGTTTATCTTTTCAAATCAACTCAGTATTCTTGTTGAGGTTATAATCAATTATGTACTGTTTTTGTATTTGAATCTACTCAATGGATAACTATTAAAGGCATCATTTAATTAATATTTACTCAATAATTTAACCTTGTGAAATCTAATAAACAATATTGCTTGTCTGTTACCTAATTTTTATTGAGTAAATAGAACAGTGTGTGTGTCTTTTCTTACAGTGTGCATATATTAAGTCTGCAATCTGTCCCTCAGCTGCTTTAAGCGCTTCAGTCAATGTTTTCAGTCCTGCTCTCTGTGCTAAGGGTGAAGTCTGTAGTCTGTCAGAGGTCACCGTCACATACAGTAGTCATTTCCTGTTTGGTACTCAAATACAGCATATCCTGTCTGTAGTCCATTTTGTGGGTGCCTTAAACAACAACCATCAGTAAATACAGTTCTTGTGTCTGTATGATTAAAGGCTCATTCTGTAAATCAGCTCTCAGTTTAATGTTATGTTATGTGTTGTCAGTACAGTCAGTGACTGATATCTGATTATGTGTCCTGTCTTTTGTGATGGCTTTTGCTCCTTCAGCATGTCGTGTGCATGGTGGTTATCTGTTTTCTACAGTGTCTGATTTGTACTGTAATACATCAGTACCTGCCTGTCCCCTTTTTTTTTTTTTTTTTTTTTCCCAGAAACATCCAATGAAACGGCACCAATAATAATCAAGTGTATCTATACCGTTGACCTCTGAATGTGAATGAGAACACATCTCTAATCTCAGGTTCGAGTGGGAGACAGAAAAGGCTTTTGCTTGTTATCACATTATCAAGGTCGGTTTATTTATAATTAATTAAAACAAACAGCCAGCGATTGAGACTGAAGTAGAGCACATAAAGTCAGAAAAATGTTTAACATTACCATCATAGAATCATATTCACTTTAACATTTCCCCTTTTGACATGGTTTCTCCATATCAATCAACAGAAGTAGGAAATGTAAATCCTGCATTGTGCAGCATCCATCAGGCTGTAACCAACTTTGCAGACCCCCAAACTGCAAGTGACCACCACCTTTTAGGGTACGGCACAACCAGGTGGGAGACAGTGTGGTGTCCCTTTTTAGAGACCTAAATCACAGGTGTAAGCAGTTCTTCACTGCATGTTCAGTAGCATCCTGTATGTCAGCGACTATGTGTAAGCTGGTCTTCATTGCAAGTATCAGCAGCAAGCGATTCTTCATTGCACAGGCATGTGGAAATAATAACAATGCAGTAGTGACTGATTTCATTTAATATAGACAGAAGCTAAAACTTTAATTAATTTATTTATTTATTAGCTCAACTGAGAGGATATCAGTGGCCTTAAGTTTGAGCAATCAGAGGCATATGTGCTGGCAAATGCTGACCTGTGGTTCCTGTTTTTGGCATCTAGTTTTGCTCACAATTGGGCCTGAAGTTGGGCCATCAAATCTATTAATAGATAGTTATCGTTCTCACTAGGCAGAGGGAAAAATGAGTGTTTGATCATGGGAAAGAGGAGGATGGCTAGGTGTGGAGTGTGTCATCTTGTGTTGATGGCTATGTGAATGGAAATGTGGAAAATGTATGTGAGTTAACCCTTCTCTCATACCATTAGTTTGTTTAGGGTCTAAGTTATTCTTCCCTTGTATAGAAGTCTGAATTTGACTGATTTCTGCTGATGTATTAAAAGTCTGCGACCGCTTATGCTTCCTCTCTGTATTTTTATCTTCTCTAGGTCATTCTGTCTCTCCTCTGTGTCTGTGTTCGCCAGAGTCGCCTGTCAGTCTTGTATCAACTTATACTTAAACTCCTCTCAAAAGTAGCAGAGAGCATCATCCCCTGAAATCAACTATTTTATTTATTTATTTATTTATTTTTTTAACAAAAATTTCAATTTATCCACTAATTTCCTGTTTTTCTTATGGTATTTGGGATTAATGCCTCCTAAATACACACAAAACTACTCCTTCTCACAAATTTTGAACTTGCCTGCTCCTTTAATTGCCATAATTTATGGACTTACTTTGGTTGTACATAAAAACACACACGCACACACAATTTCAAGTGTATGGATCGCAATGCCCTGTTAGGAGACCTAGTCAGCAAGCTTCTACAGAAAGTCCTGGTGACTATACTGCGGCTGACTACTGGGGTCCTAACCCAGTCTCACTAACAGTTTTAATACACCTCAAATTATGCACCAAACCACCCCAAGAGTAATACTTTCACACTCAGTCTTCAGAGTTTTCTTTTCACCGGCCTCCTTTCTTTTAACTCTTGAAGAAAGACCCAGCCCACATAATTTAAAAACCCAACACGTGTATCTTATTCTCTTTCCCTCTTTTCATGCGCATGATATTCTTAGGTGAGGACTTCAGCCTCCTTTCTCATTTCTCTTATTTCTCTAATTTCTTTTACCATTAATATAATATTTATTGACTCACTTTAGACTAAACATCATCTACACCAGACATCGTTTTTAGTTATACTCAATATGCACAATTCTATTGAAAAGGTTTGTGCTTACCTTTGAGCTTTTCAGGCGCCTGTGATGTCTGGGTAGATGAGGGTAACGCCAGATACTCCGGACTCCTTTAACCTTTGAGAAAAACACATTTGATTCATTTTTGTTCTCAAAGCAGCTTTACTTTACCCTTCTCAAGTTCCTTTTAACTTGTAACAACTGATTTCTGCTAAATGTTCAGTCAACATTGAAGATACTGCACACTATCTTCTCCCATATTTTCTCTTCATGGTCTCCGCAATAGGTCTCTGCCGGTACTCTCAGCAGGAGGTCTGCTTGGTTGGTGGTTCCCATAAGGTTTTTTTTTTTTTTTTTTTTTTTTGTTGTTTGTTTTTTTGTTTTTTTTTTTTAAATCCGTTTGCTCTTGAAGCTCACAATTTTATCTGCGTTTCGTCAAGCTCACGCAATTTATCCGTTCTTGCCGAAGCTCACGCAATTTATCCGCGTGCTTGCCGAAGCTCACGCAATTTTATCTGCGTTTTGCCAAGCTCACGCAATTTTATCCGTTTTGCCGAAGCTCACGCAATTTTACCCGCGTTCTGCCGAAGCTCACTAATTTTATCCCGCGCTCTTGTCGAAGCTCACGCGAATTTTATCTGGCGTTTGCCGGCTCACGCAATTACCCGCCGTTTCTGCCGAAGCTCACGAATTTTATCTATGCTTCTTGCCAAGCTCACGCAATTTTACCCGCGTTTTGCCGAAGCTCACGCAATTTTATCTTAGTGTTCTTGCCAAAAAGCTCACACAATTTTATCTCAGTGTTCTTGCTAAAAGCTCACACAATTACGCCGCAAAACTCACAGGAATGACAAAAATAATAAAAAGAACAAAGAAAAAGAAACACCTGTTCTTGTTTTGTCGCCTCCGAAGTCCTGGACTCGGTATTCAACACTTATTGTAGATAGACGCATTCTATTCCACAATTATCTTAAGAGAAACAGAGGTGATTTAGTTTGTATTTTAAAATTAGTCCCACAATTTACCTCTTTCTAGGAGCAACAGTACTTGACCTCAGAATCAGGAAGAGATGATAATAAATGGAATGTAAACCATCTCACCAAATGTTGTCCTTGTGCAAATCGTAGCAGAGTCAGTCACAGGCCCCAGGACGCAGGGTCCTCGCCCTCGGATTTTTGTGAGGCGAACGGGTTCGCACAACCCAGGTCAAAAATCAGCCCTCAACGACCCGGGTCCGACGGACTCTCGAACGATCCCAAAATTCTGACACCAAAATTGTTGGGGAAATATTCTGTCAGGATGGTCTAATCTCCACAGGGTTCTTTAATTACACAAGGAATGAGTAACTTCACTGATTCAGTTGCCCAAAAGAGTTGCTTTTAATATCTGTCTGGGCAGAACAGAGATGAGAATTCAGACACACAGCACAGAACTCTGCGAGTGAATACCCATCCTGAATGTAAGGAAAACAATATTTATGCACTACTGATACATACATGCTTACGTGAGTTCCTGCTGACAAGCAATACCGTCATAGTGATAAACGAACATGCTGTATGTTTTACTGTAGACAGAGTCCACAAGTCTATCAGGCCTGATGGCGAGGAAAAGACACACACTGTTCTCTGTGAAAACTAAAACAAGATAACTTCCAGCGACATCATCATGAGTTCAGACATAACAGCTTATACAATCAGCTAAATTTCCATCACAATAACACTATGAATAAATATTAAAAATCTAATCTGCATGAAATGATTTACGTTTTATGTGACAATTTATTATTTTGATGTATCAGACAAAGAAGGGGATATTGCCTTGCTGCTGCTCCCCGTCCTGCTCCCAGCTGCACCATACAAAGTTGGAAAGAAAGTTCCAGGCCCTGCTGACCTGTGGAGTTCCTCAAGGTTCCATCCTGGGTCTGATCCTTTTCCTTTTGTATATGCTGCCGTTGTGTTATGTTATTATGCTGTTTTTCAGAAACATAACATTTCTTTTCATTGTTTTTCAGAGAATGATGAAATTTACATGCCGCAAAGGTCATTGGACACAAAACCATTCAGACTTTTCTTGATTGCCTTGAAGAAGTTAAGTCATGGATGAGTGCTAATTTTCTTAAGCTCAATGAATCCAAGATGGAAGTCATTTTACTTGGAGGGAACTCATCCACAAACTGCTCTGCTGATGACCTGGGCCCTCCGAGTTCTAACAGTCCTGTGTTAGGAACCTCGGTTGTATTTTTCCAACTCCATCTCTTAGACAAGACAAAGGGCTATTTTTCAAAGGCCGATCTTGAAAAGATCACCCATACCTTTATTACATTGAGGTTAGACTACTGTAACTCTCTGTACATTGCCTTGGATAAATTGTCCATCAACCACCAGAATGCTGGTGCTCGACTGCTCTCTGGCAAGAGAAAACATGTCCACATCACACCTGTTTTAGCATCCCTCTACTGGCTCCCGGTCCTCTTTTGCATTGATTTTAAACTTCTTTTAATGTTTTTTTAAAGTCCTTAATGGTGTTGCCTTACACCTTGCATGGGCCGCCTACTGCTGTTCTGTTTGGGTTTTGTTCTGTCTGTGTTATTTCTTTCTTTTATTTTTCTTTGATAGCTTTTGCTGTTATTTTAGTGTTTAATTGCTTGTGTTTTGTGAGTGTATATGAATGAGAGTTAAAATCTGGTGTGTGCATGTGTGTGTATGTGTGTATTTTAGGCTTCTTATGTTGTGCAGGTTCCCATTTTTTTAACTAGCTGAACATGATTTTATTTTAATTTTTCATGTCACTGATCAGGATTTCAAAACTAATGTATTTCAAATGGAAGAGGCTTTCCGTGGCTGCACGTTTCCCCAGCCATAGGAAGTAATCGAGCAGGAGAACAGGATTGTTTTTCTGTAGTTTTTTTAATTCATATTTTACGTCATATTAATAGACAACTGGTGCAGTTTGACAACATTTTCATTTGTACGCTTGCAGCACCATGAGAAGAAAACAGTAGGTTTCCCGGAGACATAATTAAATAATAATTTTAGGATTATTATTATCCAAACTAACATGGCTGTTGAAAAGCTGGATTCTGGTCCCGCCTCAAAATGTTTCCGTTTTCCTTTGTAACAAATTTGGGGCTTGGAGTGTCAGACCAATCCCTTTTTATTTTTTAATTTACCTATTATTCTATCGGACATGACCCGTCGTCGCCAGGACGCCATTCACGTCACAGAAAGCATTGCGCTCCAACTGGACTGCGTTTTTTTCAGCCGGATATTGCATCAAGTTGTTGTCCCAGCAAGTGGCGTTAACATGCTGTGCTGCATATTTTTCTAAAAAGTCATACTTCATGAAGCATGAGACTCGTATAGCTGTCACTGTGCGGTCATAAATTAAACCCGGACTCTTTAGCGATGACTAATTGCTATTTTCACGTCCCCGGGGTACACTGTATTCATTAACTGCTCGGCTACTCTAATTGAGCATTCTTAATAAGCTAACGTTTATGTATGCATTAAAGTTTTGTCGTTATTATATACTTCAGTTGTATATTAGTGTGTTTGTTTGTTTCTGTTTTTCATTTTGGCCCAAGTACAATCAACAGTAGTAACATATGCGTAATAATAATATTTACTGACATGTTCTCTAACAAATTCCTTTTTCTCTTCTCCCTATCTATCTATCCATATGTCATTGTAGTGTTTTTTTCCCCCTTTTTTATTCGTTTTTTCTGTGTGATTTGCTTTTCTTGATTTTTTTTGGAGGGGGATTTTTTTTGCAATGCCAGGGGGTCTACAAAAAAGATTTGCCCCTTCTGTCAGGGCATTTTGTCCTGTGCCCTGAAAATCTGCACACACTGCAAGGAGCAGCAGCCTGTCAAACAATGCCTTAAGAAGAGGCTCCAGAAATTTGATGAGAAGCGAGAGGAGTGGGTAACTGGCCACAGGAAGAACCACAACATTGCTTCCTTGAAGGATGAAACCATTGTTTTGGTAATTATTTTGTACCTATTTTTTTAACTCTTTAAACTATTTTTTCTGGTGCTCACTTGAACATATACCACTGGGGTGCAGTTGCAGCGGCTGTTGTTTCCTGCATGTCACCCCCAACTACACAACACCACCACTCACGCCACTTCTCCTGCTCACTGTGTCAGCTGTCCTATCAATGAAGGCATAAATAGAAGAGATCACGTTTCCAGTAGTTTATGTTCAATAGCCAAAGTGGAAAGTGAGATTCAGAGTGTTTCGAGTTAATCATAAATACAGATATTATTTGATTACATTTTTCATCTTACCAACAGGATAACATAATTTTTCTACTCAGTCAGAGACAGAGGTTCTGCTTTCAAATTGAAAAAAATGTTAGAATTGATAACTTAATGTTTAGGTTATTAATGGTAACTGACTTGCATGGCAGCTCCATGTCGCACTGGTATCGCACCACTAACTGCGCCACTGGACTAGTTCTAGATTCTAAGGAGTGGGGAGCAAGAATAATTACACCAGAGACCATTGGTTTGAGTAGAAAAGGCCGGCAATTTACTGAATTTGGAACACACTGAACACAATACATAAAAACAAAAATACCCTGCAGGTTCCCAATACTGAGGTAAGCATAAATGGAAAAAGTATTTCACTGTTGCTTTTTGTTCTTTAGTTCACATAGTTTATTTAAGTTAAGCCAATCTAAACTAATTTAGACCGGTCTCTTTTTTGGTTTTAGGTTGCTCCTATTTTAGAATTCCTAAGTGGATATATATATATATATATATATATATATATATATATATATATATATATATATATATATATATATGCATTAAGCAAACATCAATGTCATATCACATGTACATCCATTAAATATGTATAAAAGGATTTTGTCTCATTTCATCCAAGTTGGCCCATAAAAGGGTCTGAAAACATATTTAACACATTTGAAAGGGCCTTGCCATGAAGTCTCATGAAAATCAAACTTTAACGTAGAACAAAAGTAAAGACATCATTGGAAACGTCTCAACCTGGTGAATACCTTATGTTGGGGTGGTTGCTGGTCCTCAGGGTTGACCTTTGAATCCTGATATTGAGACATTTTTGAAAGTTTATAGTGCAGCAACAAAACATGCTACAGATATGGGGTCAACTTTTGTGGAAAGATAAGATAAGAGATAAGATAAGATAATCCTTTATTCGTCCCACAGATGGGGAAATTTGCATCGTTACAGCAGCAAAGTGGATAGTGTAACATTACAAGGAGGGCATACAAAAGGGCATATAAAAAGAATAATAACAACAGTAGAAAATGACCAAGTAAAGAAAAACTATGGCATCATGTATACAATAAGTGAATACCAGTAGTGAATAACTAAGCATGTACTATATACAACATAAGTGACTGAAATGATTGGGACAAAAATTACTGGACACAGCAGATGGAGTGGCATGATAAATATGATACAGTGAATGGTATGGTGAAGGAAGTGAAGGAAATGGAAGTATGATAATGACATCACACAGGATAATTTAAATATTGATTATTATATATGCAATATTGTTATATATTGATTATTAGATATTTATATTTATATGTTGGTATTTATATATATATTTATATATTGGTGAAGAAGAAGAAGAATTCCTTTATTAATCCCTCAAGGGGAAATTACATTTTTTCACTCTGTTAGTAACTTTTTTCAGTTGCACATTACACACACAAGTCATGAAACAAACACATGCACATGCATTGGAGGAGAGGTGTCAGAGTGAGGGGGCTGCCCCTTATCCAGGCGCCCCGAGCAGTTGGGGGTTCGGTGCCTTGCTCAAGGAGGAGGAACTGGCACCTCTCCAGCTACCAGTCCACTCTCCACATTTTGGTCCGACCTGGACTTGAACTGGCGACCCTCCGATTCCCAGCCCAAGTCATTACAGACTGAGCTACTGCCGCCCCAAAGCTGTTGTCCTCTACTTCCATCATTAAAACAAAGACAGTGGTGGCATCACATAGAAAAAAAAATATGGAAAAAACATTATTTCTTTCCTTACACAATACTAAATATCATATCTGACCCCTTAGATGAGCTTATCACCCCTGAAAACATTTAGGAAGCTTGAAATATTTTGTATAACATTTCCAAATAAGTATAAAAATCATATAGACTACAAATTTGATTGTGCAACAATGCACGGTGTATGGTAACTCTTTGCAATTTGTAGTTCTTTAATTGTTCTTCCGGGTTAGGGTTAGTTCAAGATTAGGGTTCAGAAAACACTGATGTGCTCAATTTTTTTACATAAAAAAATACAATGTTTATGTTTATATACACACATATCCTTATAAATTACACGTCAAAAACCATCAACATCCTTCGTTTAATTGTCATGTCTATTTTTGCCATAAATGCAGACGTTCTTTCTCGCCTACTGAACAGGTTATGTTCAATACAAAAACCGCATTAATCAACGTTTCAAAAAAATCTTCTAGCCTCGTTCCTCGCTCTTTTTTTGCATGTTACAGTGGTTCAACATACAATGAGGTTCCAATGCCAGACAGAAGAACTCAGCCACTACATCACAACAGATTAAAAATAAAGCAAATCTAACGGTTGCATAATTGGCTTGTGAACATAACCTACCTCAAGAGAAATGGATGAGCTATTGGTCAGCTGAGACAAGTTATGTTTTCCTTGTTTTGCTGTAAGGGCATAAATGATAAGATCTTTTAAAAAGCAGTAACTAAAACATTACTTTTAACAGTATTGCATTACTTTTGCTGTAAGTAAACTACGCAGTAATTGAGTTACTTTTTGAATGAAGTAAATAGTAGCTGTAAATATTTACTATTTTCCAGTAACTAGCACAACACTGAACATTGGTTCCACAGTTCATTATTAAAACCATCAACTCTTTACCTTTGTATAATCAGAATAGTCCAGTTGCATCCAAAGTCACTGCGGTACACTGCACAGTGCTTATTTGTTCAATTGTCTATCTAATGCAATAGGATGAATAAAAAGTATGAATGAATACAGACCATGGAATGCTTGTTTTAGGTTTTTATTTTAGCATAGCCTTCCTAATATTTCTGAACCATTTATATTGATTAATTGTAAAGTCTATGAACAGGACTGGATCAGAGACAGAAAGAGCTTTTCTATATATCAAAATACACATAATATATTACAGACATACTGCATAGGAAGATTGGTGAGGAAGCAATATAACATAAATATGATATGGACATTACAGCATGGATGTTGAAACACATGCCTTATATAGTGGTAGTTTTGCAACCTACCTTCATTGGCCAGCTGGTTCTTGAGAACCACTGCCATGTTCTGCAACCATGTGCAGTGTTGTGCCATTTCCAGGACCAAAATGTGCCTTTCCTCTTTCAGTCGCATAGTCAGGTTCACTTGGTCATTTTTACCCAAAATAAAAAAAACACTCTTCAATCTATTCTTTGATCTTGCAAATTAATATTACACTATTTTGAAAATTAAAATGGATAAGAGCATATGCAAATCAGCATACCACTTCCACAAACCTCCCATGGCCAAAGTGTTGACTCTGAGCTCTCTCCAGAGAGGGAATGCTCAACAACAGCAACATCAATGGCAGAGTCAGGCACAAGGCTGTTAAAACTTTGGATGTCCTGAATAAGCATTTTTTTGTCATCTGCAAGCTTCTTTCGGAGCCAGTGGTGAAACTTGCTGCTGTCTTAAAATAGAGTGGAGGATTGGGACAGAGCATTCATATTAATAAAATAATATGGAGATCAATTGTTTCCAAAAACTGAAAGTTAAAGAGTTAAAGAAATTCAAGCATTTAAATGTGAGTTTACAGTGAGAATAAGCACTAAAAACAATTAAATGCTTTTGTTACCCTTCTGACGGTAGAGGGTTTGCTTCCGCTGCTTTACACTCAGGTAAAGCCCCTCAATATACTGCTGGAGTCTTGTGTGTAGGATGCTCTCAGGCAAGTGAACAGTATCCTGTTTCTCTGTTTAAATAAATGTGAAAGCATGTTCACAGCAACATTGTTAAATTATTAAACTCACATTTGGATTGCTAATATTAAAAAAGTACAATAGCATTTCAAAAGATCTACATTAGTTCATATTATTTCTTCTCACTTACCTGCTACCCTCTCCATAACATCTATAACCCACTGAAATGCCATTTCATCAGAGCAATGCTTTCAATACCTCAAGACTGGCCGTTTCATAAATGAGTGGTAGCTCTGGTAGGTCTGAAAAAGCATTACTAAATGATCAGGAAAGTTTTCATATTTCATCAGAGGCAGAGAAACAGAAAAACTTACTAAAAATGTACTGAAATTCATGAATAGCATTTGATTTACTCTTGAAAGTGGGCACTTCTGCATCCTTTTCATAAAAGATAATAAAAAGAAGTATAAGGATATTGTATGTATCATTACTGTCATATACTATTCTGATAATTACCCAAATCATACAAGTTCATTTTGTTTAAATTTACTAAGGATCTTACATCCGGATTCATTTCCAAGTTTCCTATATGAAACTTGTATGTAAAGCATAAAACAGTGAATGATACATACAATATCCTTATACTTCTTTTTAGATTTCAGATTCAGATTTCAGATTTATTGTCCCTCGAGGGGAAATTCAGTTTGCAGTAGGAGTAGTTTACAATGACAGACATATTACAATACAGCATACACAACCACAATAAAAAAACTCTAAGAACAGTAAAAAAAAAAGAGTAAAATGAAGTAAGCTAAAATGCACACCAAAGCACAAAACACAAAATAAATAGAGTTAAAATGTGGGCCCCACTAAAGTGCTGGTGCAGTCCAGTCAGTAAAGTGCCACTGTGCAGGTCACTGGTGCAGATTAAGCACTTTTATTGTACTTGGGACAAAAGAGAAATTAAATCTGTTGCTCTTTGCCCTGGGGCATCTGTATCTCCGGCCAGAAGGGAGAAGAGCAAAATTCTCCAAGAGAGGGTGGTCAGTACTGGTCAAGATGGACCTTGCCTTCCTCAGGACATTTCTTTCATAAATAGCTGCCAGGGGGAGCTGCTGAACACCAATGATTTTGCTGGCTATCTTAACAATGTTAGACAGTGGATTTCTCTTTTGCACTGTGAGGTTTCCATACCAGGAGATGATACAAAAAGTTAGGACAGACTCAATAAAAGATTTATAGAATAAAACCATCAGTGTCTTGTCCACATTGAAGATGTGGCCGGCCATTTTTATAAATTGTGGACGTGTTAAGGTCGTGATTTAAATTCTTGTCAATTTCTGTCCCTAGATATTTGTAGCTCTCCACTTCCTCGACAGGTGATCCTTTGATGACAGCTGGGGAGGATAAAAGGGAGGCTTTTCTGAAATCAATGGCCATTTCTTTGGTTTTGTGGACGTTAAGCTTCAGAAAGTGATTGCCACACCATGCTATAAAGTCACTCAGGACTGGCCCATGATCGACCTCAGCATCCTGGAGCAGACTGGTTAAGACTGTATCGTCTGCGAATTTAAGAAGATGTCTGTCTTTATAGCTGCTCCTACAGTCATTTGTATAAAGAATATACAATAAAGGAGACAGAACACACCCCTGTGGTGAGCCTGTAGATGACTGCCTTTTCAGAGATAAAGTACCATTGGCCTTGACTACCTGGGGCCTGCATGTTAAAAAATCCAGCACCCATTTCACCATTCCAACATCAAGGTTAAAAGTGGACAACAGTTTGTCGGCTAAGATATGTGGCTGAATTGTATTAAAGGCTGATGAGAAGTCCACGAATAAAAGCCTAGCGTGAGTTTTTGTACCCTCAAGATGTTTGTACAAGAAATTAAACAGAGTAATAGTAGCATCCTCTACCCCTCTGTTAGTCCGATATGCAAACTGCATTGGGTCAAGCTGGCACTGTACTTCTACTACTATCTACTATCGATCAGAATTTGTTCAAAGACCTTCATCACCAGTGAAGTCAACGCGACAGGCCTCAGCTCATTAAGCTCTTTTGGAGATTTTGTTTTTGCCACGGGTACAACAATAGATTCCTTCCACAATTTTGGGACCTTGTGTCGGATAAGTGAGGCATTGAAAAGGTCAGAGAAAATATAGCACAATTGATCAGCGCACACTTTTAAAAATTTGCCAGTGATCATGTCCGATCCGGAACTCTTCCTGATATTACATTTGCGGAACATGGATCTAACTGAGTGGGCACTGATTTTTGGGTGAGGGGAGGCGGTAGTGATATTCAATGAAGCCAACAAATCATTGTGTACATTAGTAAAATCATGTTCATCATCAAACCGTAAATAAAATTCATTCAATGCATTCGCCAACTCAGAGTTTGAGTCAAAACCGTCAATAGTGGTTGGCCCAAGATTCCTCTTGTTTTGGCTCGTCATCACTTTCATCCCGTCCCACACTGCCTTCAGGTCATTACTGCGAAATTTGTCCTCTATTCTGTTCTTATATTCAAGTTTTGCCCTCCTGATTTCATATCTAACTTCTTTTTTAGTTTGTGCCCTATCTTGTTCATCCCCATGAAGGAAAGCATGATGTTTCCTGTGCAGCACATCTTTCACTGCTTTATTTAACCAGGGTTTGTTGTTTGGGAACACCTTCACTTGTTTCGTTGGGATTATTGAGTCTTTTAAATAGAGAATGTAAAGGCCAATTTATAGTACTCCGTAAAGTGCCGTACGTAGAAACGGAGAGCCCTCTCCGTCGCCGGAGAGCCTCTCCATCATCTCCGGGCGCAGGAATTTTTTTTTAACTGTCCGTCAATCCGTCAAGGGAAGACGAAGACGACAAGGGCTGTGATTGGTCCTCTAGCTGCACCCTGCTGTGAAATGCAGCCCCTCTCCATACACAGAAACAGACAGACAGGTCTCCTCTGCAGCAGCACAGACAGGACAGGAACTAAAGTATCGATTATCCTTGTGAAAGGCAAATCAAACACACTCAACCTGCTCAAAAAATCTATTTAATTCATTTATGGCTGGGGTATATTTACACAGAACATACCGAAAGTTGTTGGTTTGCGTTCGCTATTATCCGATTTTGTGTTGAAAAGAAAGAGGAAGAGGAGCTTTAAAGACTGAAAGCAATCAATGTGGTTCTCTTCTATCTCCCTCACAAATGATTAAATCATAAAATAGTATTTTATCCTGCTTTTATCAGCGATATTAAGGCGAATTGCTTCACTTTTCGAGGGCGTGCATTTCAGCGCAGGGCTGCACCACACGCATCATGACGGAGAAGTGCGAGGGCTCGAGGGGTCTCCGTAGCTACGGAGTCGGGTACAGCTGGAATATACTTCTCCGTCTGCGTAATCCGTCATCCGACTCCGTAGCTACGGAGAATGAATTAAATAGATTTTTTGAGCAGGTTGAGTGTGTTTGATTTGCCTTTCACAAGGATAATCGATACTTTAGTTCCTGTCCTGTCCGCGCTGCTGCAGAGATGATCTGTCTGTCTGTTTCTGTGTAGGGAGAGAGGCTGCATTTCACAGCAGGGTGTAACTAGAGGACCAATCACAGCCCTTGTCGTCTCCGTCTTCCCTTGACGGATTGACGGACAGTTAAAAAAAAATTCCTGCGCCCGGAGACGACGGAGAGGCTCTCCGTCAAGCTCTCCGGCGACGGAGAGGGCTCTCCGTCTCTACGTACGTCACTTTACGGAGTACTATAAATTGGCCTTTAATTGGCCTGACGGAGAAGTATATTCCAGCCTTAAGATGATATCACCTCAGTCCTCTCATCGAGATCAGGAGAATTGAAGACAGTCCAGTCTGTGCAATCCAAGGCTCCCTTCAGTTCCTCCACAGCACTCTCGGTCCACAACTCCACTGCTCTGGTAGCTACGTTGCCCCTTTTAAGGAGAGGCTTGTAGATTGGGATAAGGAGGATAGTATTGTGGTCCGAGGAACCAAGAGGGGGCAAGGCTGCAGACTTATAGGCACCTTTGACTGATCCATAACATAAGTCAATAGTTTTGCTCAGTCTAGTAGGGCAAGAAATATACTGATAAAAGTTGCTCATTGATTTCAGATTACAATGATTGAAATCACCGAGGATGAAGCAAGGGGCGTCAGGAGAGAGGGACTATAGCTTCTGTGTGACCTTTTGAATAATTGTCACAGCATTGTTGGCGTTGGCTTTAGGGTGTATATACACCACAGTAACAAATATTTGGGGAAAATCGTGGGGTAGATAGAAAGGGCGCAGGGATACAGACAACAGCTCTATATCAGCTGTACATACAGTCTCTCTGACAGTGATGTGATTGCACCACTGTTGATTAACGTAGAGGCAGACCCCGCCTCCCTGGGATTTCCCTGTGACGTCAGCATCCCTGTCAAGCCTCACCGGCGTCCCAAAACCAGTGAGGCTTAAGTCAGTGTCCGGATCACTGGAAGTAAGCCATGTCTCCGTAAAAGCTAAAATACACGAGTCTCTGAATTTCTCCTGATGAGTGACGGTGGCTTGGATCTCTTCGACCTTATTCCGTATGGACTGGGCGTTGCAGAGTATCATCGAGGGGAGGGGTATGCGGCGGAGTTTCAGCCTCTGCCGGACACCGCACTTTGTGGTTATTTCCCCGCTTTGTATTTAAGTTCGCATGGTGACGGTAGATCTCCGCAATTGTGTGATCCCCCCGAAATAAGTCCAAATAGGTATGTGGCTGTTTTTGATCTCTCAGGTTCAGTAGGAATTCCCGAGGATATTGAATCCTGATTGTGTGCGGGTGGCATGGATCAAACAGGCTGTAAGCCACGGCAATCAGGGTCCATAAAACGATAAAAGACAGCAGCTCCATTTAGAAGACGACAACTTTTCCCAGGCAATCGCTGCGACAGACTGATCTTACTCAGATTGTTGTGTGATCACAACCCACATAGACACAGATAACAATAAACAAGCAGACGGACAGACCACTACTGCATATGGCTACTCGCGCAGCGCCAGGCACTTCCCTTTTTATTATCTTGTATGAAAAGAACGCAAACATGGCCACTTTCAAGAGTAAATCATATACTATTCATGAATTTCAATACCCAATAATAATAATAATAATAATATATTTCAATAATATATATATATATATATATATATATATATATATATATATATATATATATATAATATATTTATTTTCCATATGCACACACAAGGACACACAAAACATGAACAGGGCAATTACCTCTGTGTATCTTGAGGAAAGTGCCTGATGGAGCTGGACACTTTTTTTTGTTGTCCCAATTGCATGCAAGGTGAGCATATCAACTTGTGCTGTTAAATGGAAATTGAATTAGCCCAGTTAATAAAAAGAGTGGATGATAAAAAAGAATATAATAAACACTTCAATTACTTGTTTTTGACATATATTTTGTCATCAGGGCACATCAGGAAAGGTAGCTGTTGACCTGCTCCACCTCCTCCCCAGCAATGTTCCCTGCTATCTCCTGATTTCTGCCACTCCATTTCGTTTGGTTTGGTATAACATTAACAAAGTTCTTTGTAGCATGCGCACGAGCATGCATGATGCTCACAAAGGGTTTCATTCTTGTTAGCTCCTGGAGAGCTAGGCTGTGGCAAGTGCCTTGGCTGGCAAAATATCTTTCTGAAGGTACAGAGGGTAGGCATATATGTATCTCCCCCTGTACATGTTGAGTGCTTTCGTTCCTCTTCATCCTGTTTGGTAGCTCTTCTTGAGGTCTCCAGCAGTTTAGCAAAGGTCTGTCTGGACAAGCCTGGTGAGATCACTTTTAGCTCTTGGAAAGAGCTAAGGAGATCCACTGTGAACAATGTGGATGTACTGACAGAGGGAGGACACCAGGCATTTCCATTATAAAAAAATTCCAAATAAAGGCTTCTGTAGGAATATACCTTGTTCAAGGGTGCAATATCCTCCCTCCTTTAAAAAAAACCCTCAATCATACGGTCCCTGTTGTCGAGAGGCTGTTCTTTGTGACGTATTACGTTCCTCATAGAACCACTCTTCGGGAAGACACTCTCTGCATCTACAAAGGAAAAAACATCCTTTGAAAACATCTTAATTTTGTCCACACACAGTGATTGAGTCCAAAATGTTCTTACTAGATCACTATGGCTTTATCTGAACTTCCCTCCACTCCCCAATGTATTTGAGTTCTTTAAATAATGGGAAATTCCAATCACTTCACAGGAAAAGACCTGTTAATATTAGTTAGATCTGACCTTATAACTGCTGGCTTGTGGCAGAGGCAACACAAAGAATGACCAACGGCCTCCTTTTCAAGGAGACATTTTAGGAGATATGGTCTTTCTTCTTTCCACCTCTCTGAAGCCTGTTGGTGGAAAGACCAGGTGGTGTTGGGAAGCTCAGCAGAGGAACCTGAAGCCAGGACTGCAGAGTGTAGCCATTTTTTTTTTTTTTGCAAAGAAAAAATGAAAAGACTTTTACAATTAGCTTAAAAGTTAACTGACTACAATTGAGGATAAAGATTTATCATTTTTTTTTCATTATAATACATACTGTAATGACAGATGTGTGTTCTATAAATTTCATTCATCACTGACTTAATTCATTTTAAAATGAAAATTTCATCACTGCTAATTACCACATTCATCTTGAGGAATTTACGGGGCAGAAGGCACACCCGAAACCTCAACACTGGATGACAGGGAGTACACAGGGGAGGGTTGTAATGTCACTGGAAAACAATACAGTATGCAATATTTAAACAAATTATACAATACCTGCATTTGAGTTTTTACGTTTTAAAATTTCAATATGTCAGTACATTAAAGAAAATAATAAAAGGAAAAATGCAGCACCAACCAGGCTTTGGGTCGACCTCCTTTCCTCCCTCTTGGCTTACCTCGTCCTTGGGAAACTATTTTGGATGTCTTTGGAGGGGAATTCTCTCCTCTTCTCTCCTCTGCTGCTTTCTGTTAAATAACAATCAACATATATGGTTTTCAATGCAGAAATAAGATTCTTATTTATCATTTTGATTATGATTCTGGTTGCAGGAAATCTCCTAATATTTAGTAGGCATTTAACTCCAAACCACTCAGAACTTACATACAGTACTTTAATCATTCACTTGTCCCAACCAGAATCGAATACATGTCTATATATGTTATACATGAAAAAAAAAATACTTACTTGGGCCTCTAAGACCATATGGTCATGTTTCAGTGCAAGAGCCATATGTTTGCCCTCTAGATAGTGAAGATCAGTGGGATCAGGGTGTCGTTCGCTAGCCATTGCTCAGACAGACAGACATACAGTAACTAGACAGACAGACAGACAGACAGATAACCAGACAGACAGATAGATCGATAGATAGATTGATAGATAGCGAATGGCTCCTAAAAGTGCCTTTGGTTTGTAGTAGCTACGTAAAAGACAGTGGGTGGGTATCGGAACTGTAAGAAATGGGTGTGGTGGAAATTTCAATTCAAGCAGTTGTGATAGCAAAAAGGGCCAAGCTGTATGTATGAGCTCATGCTGACGTTAGGAGCTCTTGTTATTTTCCACAGAGAACAGTGTGTGTGTGTGTGTGTGTGTGTGTCTGAAGTTGCCTGTTCCTCACTGTCAGGCCTGATAAGCATACTGACTCTACCGACGTCAAATTGTACAGTTTTTGGGCAGCATGTTTCTTTTCTGCTGATAGAGCATCACCTGATGCACCACGTATGCATCCATGTGTCTCGTAAATATGCCTTTCTCTGTTATGACTGCATGACATTCCATTACAGGGCTTTGCGCTGTGTATTTGACTCTCATCTCTGTGCTGCAAACAGATAAGAACAACTCTTGGACACCTGAATTAGTGAAGCTTATTCACCAGAATCTTGTGCAGTTAAAGAACTGTGGAAATTACCATCCTGACATAGAAAATTTCCACAACATGGGGCCTGTAGGGAGAAGAGAAAAAGTAATTTGTTGGGGCAGTAAATATTGTTATTACGCATATGTTACTACTGTTGATTGTGCTTGTGCCAAAATGAAAAACAGAAATAAACTCACACACTCATATACAACTGAAGGATATAACAATGGCAAAACTTTAACACAAACGTTAGCTTATTAAGAATGCTCAATTAGGTTAGCAGAGCAGCTAACGAGTACAGTGTGCCTTGGGGACACTTGGGGTGAAAATAGCAATTAGTCATTGCAAAAGAGTCCAGGTTTAATTTATGACCACACAGTGACAGCTATATGAGTCTCACACTTCATGAAGAATGACTTTTTAGAGAAATATGTGTAGCGGTTTTAAAGTAATACTTGTGAATTTCACTGAAGTGCTTTATGTTCAAATGTATTTATTTACTGTGTTCTCCTGCCTGTACAGTATGCGGGTGTGTGTGAATGACTCGTCCTGGCAAACTAGGTACTGCGCATGACGTAGGCATGTAGGAACACTCACGCAGGTACGCAATGTAGGAGCGCTCACGTGAGCTCCAGCCAGTGCCCGTATTGATATTGCCGGAGGTAAGTTGTGTCGAGCTGAGCTCCGTTCATAAAAGTAACACTCCGTAGTTATAGTTCAGTTAAACTGTGGTAGCTTGTTTATTGTCATGTCCAATCTGTATTTTGTCAGGTTTAGTTAGTTCTGTGATTGTAAAAGTTGATGATAAAATGCTAGCAGGTGTAATGGAGTTAAGGGGAAGATGATTCCATACAAACCCACACACACTTAATTGTCCTATGGAACTTGAAGGCAGCACCCCTGTAATTTAGGGTCGTACATCCCGGGGGAGAGCAGCAGTCGGACCTTGCTGTCTCCCCGGTAGGTGCATGAGTTGTGAGCTCCACTATTGTTTCATACTAATTACACATGGTTAGCTAACCTGTACTTTCTTTTCGTTTTATATTTTTCAGACGTATGTTTGTGTGTGTGAGGGAAACGGGACTTACTGTATGTGTTGATCCTTCTGCCAGGTACATTACATTTTGTTACTATGTATGCTAGTTTTAATACTAAATAAGCAGCAGTCGGACCTTGCTGTCTCCCCGACGTATGTCTGTGTGTGTGAGGGAAACGGGACTGACTCTATGTGTTGATCCTTCTTCCAGAATAAATGGCAAGTTTGCCAAAAGTCACGGCCTTCTGTGAAATACACAATGCAACGAGAGAGTACAAAGCCGCTACAATGGTGCCGTGACCCGGATTAGAAAAAAACTATGTGGGAGCGTGATCTGTTCGTCGCCATGGTGACGCTGCAAGCTCGACTCTTCACGTGATTGCTTCATCAGTGCTTCATTCACTTCCTTGGTATCGTGAGTTGCATAGAACCCAGTTTTGGACTGTGTTTGCAGTGTTATATCCTCACAGCGAAAAGAAAAGTTTAATTGTGGAATGTAATATTGGACATGCTGTTGATGTTTTTTTTTTAATATGTGAATCCACCAAAGTTTTTTGTTCCATTTGAGATAGCTGTCAAAAAAAAAAGCTTAAAGCTGCATTGGGTAACAGACTCTTTACTGTATATTTTTATATTTTCGTGTGATAATGGATGAACATAATGTGTCAAGTGTTGGTAGGGGTGCTAAACTGTGGTTCAGTCAGTTTCCTACTCCGGGTGGGCTTAATGAAGACCGACATATTACACCTACTCCTCACAATTGTCCTAGGAGGGATAGTGCACGTGCCGCTGCAGATGCTGGGGTGGATGATAAGTCTGCACTTTCTGGTCAAGATGTCCATGTTTCAGTGACCTGGTGAAACAAATAGGGACCAGTATAGGTGAGAACATTGTTTCATGTCTTAAGTCCATGCCAGCTAATAAAACTAACATGACTCAGTCAAATATAACGTATTTTTCTAAGGTTAACTTGACAATTAACCATGATAGTTATGAGCCACATCCTTTCAGGGGAGATAACACTGATCGGATTTCAGTCTCTGAGTGGGAGGAAGGCTTTACCTGGGTAGGAGGGGCATTGAGCTTTGTTACCAGGCAGATGAAGTTTTGGGCAAGCTAAGGGGGAGGGCACGTGATGTGGTGACCATTGGGCTTCGCAGTCGACCCTCCTTAGACTTAAAGTCAGGCCCCCAACCTGTTTTTGACATACTTAGGCAGCACTTCAGTGACTCTGTGACCTCTTTTATGCCTCTTGCTGACTTTTATGACACAAAGCCGCAACCCACTGAGACTGCTGTTGACTATTGGATTCGGCTTAACAAAGCCATTGACACTGCAGTAGATGGACTCAAGAGACAGGGAAAGACTCTCGACAATCTTTCTCGTGAAGTGACAGTCATGTTTATCACTCACTGCCCGGATACTGAACTGTCTCTAGTCTTCGGCTGCAAGCCACTGGAGGAGTGGACTACCACTGATGTGCCGGTGAGGTTGGATGAACATCACCGGAAGAAGCACCTCCAGCAGCGTCAATTTTTCCACTCAGCTGGAAATCTGCACACCAGCCAGGCTGTGGACGTTTTGCAGTGCCATGCCCAGTCTGCTGGGGGGACCCCTGCCTCTCAACCAGTTGCAGCCGGCAGAACGTCGCAGTCTGAGGGGCAGTCACTTGACCATGTTATTACTCTCCTTGAGCGGTTGCTGCAGCGAGGGGCCTCCCATCATTCCAGGTCGCCAAGGTCGGGTGCTGGTGGCCGCAGCAGGTCTCGGGGTCCATGTTCCATTTGTGGAGGTGACGACCATGACACCATGTCTCACTGCAGGAGAGAGCGACTTTGTTTTCGCTGCCATGCGACTGGGCATCAGGCTGTGACCTGTCAGAGTGCTCCTCCTTCTGACTTACCTGCTGCTCAGCCTGATGGTTCCAACCAGCAGGGAAACTAGTTGGCCCACACGAGAAGGGGAGTAGTATAGGGCCCAATGACATGTCCCCACAAGAATCTGATGATGTTGATCTTGAGTCAGTATCCTCACAGTTCTGCTCCTTAATAGATGATAACTCTGCTGTGATTATTCAAAATACCCAGACACTGTCTGCAACCGACGACCTTTTTCACACTGATGTGCTGATTCAAGACACTCTAAAATTTTGAGCTATGCTTGACAGCGGCTCTATGGCCTCTTCCTTGAGCTCTCGGGTGCTCCCTCTACTGAAGCAGAATGATGTTGTTTCCCCTGATTCTGTTTCCCCTACTTCAGTTGTCCTTATTGGGTGTGGAGGTTCAAGAACAAGCCCTGTTGGGGTGTGTGAGCTGCAGATGAGGGTGTTTGGCTGTTGCTTCTCGGTTCCAGTGTTCATCGTGGAGGGCCAAAGGGATGATCTCATTCTTGGCAGCAATGTCATGAAACACCTAATCCAGGTGCTGAAGCACTCTAGAGTGTTTGGGGCGAGAGGGTCTCCTTCTGATCAGGTTCCAGTGGAGGAGGCGAGCCTGCTGCAGCTGTTGGACACTGTGGAGACATGGAGAGGGGATGAATGTCCGGATAAGGTGGGCACTGTTAAACTCAAGCGCTGCAGTGACCCTGGAGCCCTTAACAGACCACCTGGTTTGGGGCCGCCTACCTGCTCATTTACATCTCTCACCCGGCAGCACAGTGGTTGTGGAACCAAGTGAGTCAAGAACAGTGCCGCATTCAGTGATGATGGGCCATGTTGTGACACCACTGTGGGGCGATGGATGGGTTCCAGTGAGGGTCATTAACCCCTCACCAAGACCAGTGACTTTGAGACGCAACCGCAAGATTGCTGACGTGTCACCATGTGTGGCACTGGAAAACTTCGACACTGACTACCTCTATGTAACTGACTCACCTGAAGAAGTGCAATGTTCTGTGACAAAGACAGCTGACAAATCTGACACAGCCAGTGAGAAGAGCTTGACGGTTGACTCTGACTGTACTGCGAGACCGACTCTTAGTCCCTCTCTCTCTGACCTGGGACTGCAGAACATTGACATTGACGTGACTCACCTGTCCCCCTTCTGGAAGGCACAGCTGGTTGACTTGCTGGGTAATTATGAGTCCATCTTCTCTCGCCACAGACTGGAATGTGGTAAAGCCAAAGACTTTGCCCACCGCATTCGACTAAGTGACAGCAAGCCCTTCAGACTTCCCTATCGGCGACTGTCCCCATCTCACTATGAGAAACTGAGGGTGGCTTTAAATGAGATGGAGGAGCGTGACATCATCAGGAAGTCTACAAGTGAGTATGCATCTCCTCTTGTTCTTGTCTGGAAGAAGAATGGCGACCTGCGGCTCTGCACTGATTTTCGGTGGCTGAACACGCGCACTTTCCGTGATGCGTACCCCTTGCCTCACCAGACTGACGCCCTGGCCGCACTGGGGGGAATGCGTTCTTCTCGACCATGGATCTCACCTCTGGGTACTACAATGTGGAGGTTCACGAGGTTCACCGCATTCACCTCCCCATTTTGGCTATGTGAGTACAACAGGCTCCCGCAAGGACTTTGCAACAGCCCAGCCACGTTCATGAGGATGATGATTGCTATCTTTGGTGATCAAAACTTCTTGAGCCTCTTGTGTTATCTTGATGACATCCTTGTGTTTGCCCCCAATGAACATCTGGCATCTGCAGAGACTGGAGAAGGTGTTTGAGAGGTTAAAGGCACACAACCTGAAGCTGGCACCCAAAAAGTGTCACTTCATGAGGCCTTCAGTGAAGTTTCTGGGGCATATTGTAACAAAGGAGGGGATTTCAACTGACCCAGAGAAAGTCAAAGCAGTTGTTGAACTACAGGAGAACTATTTAATGGTGGAGGGCACTAACATCCCAGCTCCCACCAAGATCAGATCCTTCCTTGGGATGGTTGGGTTTTATTAGCAGTTTTTCGATGGGTACTCTAGTATTAGCAAGCCTTTGTTCGCCCTGACATCTGGTGTGAAAAGACCACGACGTACCAAGCGTAATAAGATCCAGCCTGTGTCTCAGGACCTCTCTCCTGCTGATTGGACTCCTGCATGCAGTGAGGCTTTCAAGAAGCTGAAACAGGCTTTGTTAAACAATGTCACTCTTGCTCACCCTGACTTCAGTAAGCCTTTTCTCCTATCGGTTGATGCCTCTTCCAATGGCCTCGGGGCAGTGCTTTCTCAGCTGGTTGATGGTGATAGTGTTGCTAGGCCCATCGCATTTGCCAGCAAGTCACTGAATTATGCCTCGCTACCCAGCACACAGGCTGGAATTCCTTGCACTTAAGTGGGCTGTGTGCGACAAGTTCAGCCACTGGCTGAGAGGCCAGCGATTCACTGTATGGACTGACAATAACCCGCTCACCTACATTCTCAGTAAACCAAAGTTTGATGCCTGTGAGCAGAGGTGGGTGTCGAAACTGGCCCAGTTTGACTTTGACATCAAGTACATTCCTGGTCCTAAAAATGTGGTGGCAGTCCTCAGCCGTGAACCTTTTGCGCACCCCAGCGTTCTCCATCGACTCATGACGGTCCCCTATGGTGCCCTTCTGGAGGAAGCGAATGCCCTAGAACTCGACTGTGTGCAGAATGTTTTTCGTTCGTCCTGTGATCCTCTCAGCCGCCTGCAGTACCGCCCTTTGACTGTGGTCTCCAACAGTGCAGCGGCAGTGCTGCAGCATCCACCTATCTCCTCAAAGGCAGTATCTGCTGTTCTGGAGTGTTCCATGTGTGGCAATGCGAGGGTTAATACTAAGTTAAAGTTACCGACAACGCCACCTCGAGTTAAGGCCCAAGGACCCGTACTATCAATCAGCTATTAGCCCTTACAAAAGGACGCTCAGGTTCGTTCACTCAGGGAGGGCAAGAGACGGAGTTCAATTATCATGAATAACATTTTATTCCTTAGATGCACAATATAATGTAGACAAAAGGATAAAAGAGCCCAACTAAAAAAAAAGGTTTACAGGCCGAGGCTTACCGGCTGGGGAAGGTGTCGACGGGGGCCGGTGACATCAAAAACAAAGAAGAGCACCCCACACACACAGCAGCAAAACGTGAAGTGCACCCAAAGAAAATCCGAAATGAACAACACGCTCACACAGGGAGATCACCACCACCCGGAAGAAACCACCACCACCACCTGCGACCTTCGGCACTGAAAAAGATAGGGGACACGATTAAAAAGGCTCACCATCACATACAGTCAAGCAATATCCCATAATATTAACAAACTAATAAAGAAAAAGAAAAACAATAAATGAACTGCATTGAGTTAAATCAACCTAACAACAAAAAAAATCAAACAGACTCTGGCCAGAGATATTAACTCAACCGTTAACCATAATCACTTAGAAACACAAATACAGGGGGCTCAAATGGAGAAATGCCCCTCTATAATGAAAAATAAATATTTACAATATACTCCCCAAAGTAAACAAATTACCAAAACAAAACAATAAACAACCAAAACACAAACAAAATTTACCAAAAGAAATCCTACCACTGAAAGAAAGTAAACCAAACTACACTACACATTCGCACACACACACACACACACACCACACGCAACAGCAGCGAAAACCGGGTCAGCACCAGAAAGCAAGCCGGCTAGAAGCCACCGACAAGATTTCAAAGTGAGCAATGAAGCAGCAATACTGGGGTGGCAACAGTAACAGAGTAGCAGCAATAGTGAAGTAACCGCGGTAATAGGGTAACAACAGTAATGGAGTAGCAGCGGTAGTAAAGTAGCAGCAGCAGACCAGCGGCCGCACGGCAATAGTAGCGGAGCTCCCGGCCACGCAACGACAACAGTGGCAGAGCAACAGCGGGACAAAATGTCCGTAGATAAAGGGCCGTGATTGTTCAATACCCTCTTAACTTGACGTTAACGTCCATAAACTTCAGTTCCCAGTCCGGTTACTTGTCGTTCCTTCCAAAGAGGGAGAGGGATGAAGAGGAGCCGCACAGAGGGAGAAAACACACGACCAGCAGACTATTAGAGGAAGAGTAGCAAAAGAAAACAAAAAAAGGCTTAGCACTGGGCTAACAATAATTAACAGCAGAAGCTCTCTATGACTCACCTATGCTCTGGTGAACGGCGGTAAGCACCCGCAATATATTACCTCGGCCACAACGGAGACGTCGAAACTATGAAAGAGTTACGGTTTAAGTTACAAAAAATGCTAATGAATGTACACGGGCAACACGCTAAGGTATGCCTACCTGTGCTCTGAGACACGCAGCGGACACGACGACCCGGAAGGAGGCGGGCCGAAGGGGCAGGAAGCGAGAGGCCGGGAGGTGGCACAGGGCCTTCCTTTTATCCCCTCTCCTAAACAATGATTGGCTCAACCAGCCAGAGAAGTGCAATATGGCAGTGGTACCTCATACCACTACACATGGAAAGAGACTGCTTGCCCTCTCATGCGTTCTTTCTGCCGCAGCTCACTTAATCTCTACTACCTTCCAAGCTGTCTGATTTCCGGCCGTTGCCCAAGGATAAACTGACATCAGTCTTTTGACTGGAGTATTTGGTATCTGTGATATTAGCAGTACTGTACACTTTAAAATGTTGTTTGTTTTTATTACTCATTTCCTCCTCTTGTTATGATGTTAATACTTGGTATGTTTGTGGGTCATGTAATGTACAGTCCGGGTGACGGGGGGTGTCAAGCCAGGGCACAGAGACTATGCTGTAACGAAAAGACAGAGACAGAGAGAGACTGAGATGGAAATGATATCAGCCGAGCCATGTCAACCCAAGATGTCCAGAGATGTCCAAAGATGGCCAGAGCTTTCCAGAGACAACCAAAGATGTCCAGGGCTGTCCACAGATGTCCAGAGACTACCTAAGATGTTCAGAGCTGTCCAGAGATGTCTAGAGATGAACAAAGATGTCCAGAGCTGTCCACAGACGTCCACAGATGCTCAAAAGAGCCACTGGTGACGAAGCAATCCAAGCCGAAGTCGCCTGCAGAGATCCAGCAGATCCAGACAGAACCTGCAGCCACTCCTCACTCCCATCTATCCAGGAACGGTGATATAATACATATACATCTTACAGATATTCAAGAGTTTGATGATTAGATGCTAAATTAAATGGCCCACTTCTTAATTTATTCTAGATAACCACCACTGAATTTCACTGGTCACATAGCCTGGTCATTTAGTTTTCAAATTAATCATTTATTATTAATTTTTTTCTGTTGCAGTAGTAGTCTGTTTATAGTTTGTCAAATAAACATCTCATTTCTAAAGAACTTGGTTATTTGATTGTGGGTGTATATAAAGCAACTGAATCACTGTTCATGAGGTCCGTAGCACCCTGAGATTAAGATACTATTAATTAATGTCAAATTCACAAGTTTTCCATGATTTAGCAGAGCTGAGTGGTGCCTTGATAATTTCTACTATTAAAGGTAATTTTTGGTTTATGATCAATAACTTAAAGATATTATTCATAAATAGATAATTTGATATTAATTAATGATTGACTAATCTGCCCTAGAGTATTTATGCTATAACAGGTTAAAGTCAGAGTTAAATCTTTCTAGTGTTAAATTAGTAATGCAGTCAGATGTTAAGGAGCCTCCTGTCTTTAGAGGTGAGAACAGTGATAAGTGTACTGTTCGTGAGTGGGTTGAGATGGTTGATATATATCTTTTGAAAAGAAACACACCAACTCATCAGAAGTCACAAGATATTTTGGCAAGGCTCATGGGGAAAGCTAAGGATGTGGTGAAGGTTACATTATGTCACAACCCCTCACTCGATCACATTCATACTCCCGAAGTGATTTTTCATATCCTGAAGCAGCATTTTGATGAACTGTCCTACTCCTCCATGCCAATGACTGATTTTTATAAAACCAAGCCACTGCAACATGAGGGCGTGATGGAGTATTGGATAAGGCTGAATAATGCTATTGATGTGGCAGATGAGTTTTTTCAGAGACAGGGTCACAGTGTTGAGGACCCAGCACGTTAAGTGTCTATGATCTTTGCCAAGTGTTGCCCAGATCCTATCCTCTCCAGCAGGCTCAGCTATAAAGCAGCTGAGGAATAGTCCACAGGTGAAGTTCAGGAATGCATTGATGGCTACCAGCATAAACTCAGGGCACACCTTCAGACTTGCCCCCCAGCCCCACACGGACATGCAGTCAGCCACATCCAAACTGCCCAGTCCCATGGAGAGGGGACATCACAGCCTGAACAGGTCAGTCCCATTTCACAGCTCCATTTCAGCCAAGGGATTGTCTCCCTAGCTTCAGCAGCCACATCAATTTCAGTCCCCACTTCTCAGCTTTCGCCCACCGCTGCCCAGTTTGTCCCAGATCCAGCCACTGGTACCATGCCACATCTCCCCAGGACACTGGCAGCCTCTCATTCAGCATCAGTGCTCAGTCCTCAGTTCACACAGCCAATAGCAGCTGTGGAAGCTAATCCACCTGCTCCCACACCTGTTCACTATTACCCTGTCCCCGTGTCTTCGCCAGCCAATGATGTGAATGGCATGCAAGCTCTGATCGGTCTCTTGGATCGTATGATGACACATCAGAATGTGCAATTTGCAAACTCTGCACCTAACCCCCCACGTCAGTTTTTACCTGGCCGTTTTCACTCAAGGAACTGTCGAGTCTGTGGTGAAACTAGCCACTCCACACTCATTCACTGTGAAAGGGAGAACCAGTGCCTCTCATGCTTTGCTTTTGATCACTGGAAAAAAGACTGCAAAAACCATCCACAGGGACAGTTGGGTCAGCCTGACACCAGTCTCAGTCGGCCTTCGGAAAACTAGCACTCCAACACTTCGAGAGGGGCAGTGTTGGAAACGAAAAATAAACCCTCACCAAAGATGAATCAGATCTGGAGCTTGTCTATATTAAGAACTGTTCAGCAGTACCAGAAGGTTACATGGTTGTGATTCAAGGACTGAGGTGCCAGTTTTCAGTGAGCTCTTCTACACTCAGGTTGGAGTGGATGATGAGATTCAACTGAAAGGCATGATCGATTCAGGATCTATGGTCTGCACCCTAAATGAGGAAGCTGGACAGTTGCTCAGAGGAGTTGGATTGTTTGTAGGAGAGCCTCAGTCAGCAGAATGCATTGTACTAGTTGGTTGTGGCGGAAAACAGACCCATCCCAAATGCAAATACACTATATTACCAAAAGTATTTGCTCACTCATCCAAATAATCAGAATCAGATATTCCAATCACTTCCATGACCACAGGTGTATAAAATCAAGCACCTAGGCATGCAGACTGCTTTTACAAACATTTGTGAAAGAATGGGTCGCTCTCAGGAGCTCAGTGAATTCCAGCGTGGAACTGTGATAGGATGCCACCTGTGCAACTAATCCAGTTGTGAAATTTCCTCGCTCGTAAATATTCCACAGTCAACTGTCAGCTGTATTATAAGAACGTGGAGGTGTTTGGGAACGACAGCAATTCAGCCACAAAGTGGTAGGCCACGTAAACTGACGGAGCAGGGTCAGCGGATGCTGAGGCACACAGTGCAAAGAAATTACCAACTTTTTGCAGCGTCAATCGCTAAAGCCCTCCAAACTTCATGTGGCCTTCAGATTAGCTCAAGAACAGTACGCAGAGAGTTTCATGGAATGGGTAGAGAGGTGGAGACCACGAGTAACGAATCATGCTTCTCCATCTGGCAATCTGATGGACGAGTCTGAGTTTGGCGGTTGCCAGGAGAACGATACTTGACGGACTGCATTGTGCCAAGTGTAAAGTTTATTGGAGGGGGGATTATAGTGTGGGGTTGTTTTTCAGGAGCTGGGCTTGGCCCCTTAGTTCCAGGAACTGAAAGGAACTGAACGCTTCAGCATACCAAGACATTTTGGACAATTTCATGCTCCCAACTTTGTGGGAACAGTTTGGAGCTGGCCCCTTCCTCTTCCAACATGACTGTGCACCAGTGCACAAAGAAAGGTCCATAAAGACATGGATGGCAGAATCTGGTGTGGATGAACTTGACTGGCCTGGTCCTGACCTCAACCCGATAGAACATCTTTGGGATGAATTAGAGCAGTGACTGAGAGCCAGGCCTTCTTGTCCAACATCAGTTTGTGACCTCACAAATACACTTCTGGAAGAATGGTCAAAAATTCCCATAAACACACTCCTAAACCTTGTGGACAGCCTTCTCAGAAGAGTTGAAGCTGTTATAGCTTTAAAGGGTGGACTGATGTCATATTGAACCCTATAGATTAGGAATGAGACATCACTTAAGTTCATATGCGAGTCAAGGCAGGTGAGCGAATACTTTTGGCAATATAGTGTAGGTCACCAGTGTAGGTCACTCATTCATGCACATCTGTTTGTGTATCACAGGTACAGAGAGTGTTATGTAGAAAAGTGTAATAAGGTGGTTGCATTGGTTTGAGTTGTTTCATTTAAGACACATGTTTTGCTACTTTGAAGATATCCTGTTTCCAGTAACAGTGTGTTTTTGTAATTTAATTTGATTTATCCATTATTTACCCGTATTGATATTGCCAGAAGAGAGCCAGGCATGTCCTCACACTACTCATTCATGTGCATCTGTTTGTGTATCTCAGCACAATTAAAAGGAGTTGCATGAACCTGTTTCTGGCCGTCATCATTAACAGTGTAGCATAAGAGGAATTACAAAATAATGAACTTATCTTATAATGACGACATTCTGATTTTCCAATTGAAGGCAGGTGAGCGAATACGTTTGGCAATATAGGTCACCAGCTAACCAACTCGTCTGCCTAGCCACGTCACATACACACCTCTGCCCACACCACACACAGAGATGAGGTGTGGGCAGAGAAAGCCAGAAGATTAAAACAGAAACAAAAGGTATGTCATGATCGCACAGCCACTGCTCTCGAGTCTCTCCAGGAGAAAGATGTAGTTCGCATGGAAGGACCTGGGATAGAAGAGCTGTTTTTTGCAACAGGTTGCTCTCAGATCATATAATGTGATAACAGAAAATGGAGATGTTTTTCACAGAAACAGGAGGCATTTGTTGAAAACCACAGATACATGGCAACCACAGGCTGGAGAGGATGACCTGGGGCCGAAGAACAGGTTAAGCGAACAAGGAGAAAAAGCAGGTACAAAGGTACAAAGAGATGAAGGGCTCGGTAGTGACAGTTAAACAGAAGTCCTGGGCCAGGCAGATGTGCTGGAGGGTGATACATGCAAGATGATGCCACATTCTGTTTGGTGATGGGAGTGGGTGGTGGGGTGGTTGGGGATGGGTGGGCCTTGGGCCAGTCCTGGCCACCTCGGGGGTGGTGGTTTCTGCCTCCTCTTGGTCATGGGATCTGCACAGTTCTCGGTGGCCCTTGGTTTGGCCTCATGGGTTGTGGGGGGCACCCGGCCGGTCTGGCCTTGTGGGGTCATGGTAGACACTCTGGGCTTTGGTGTTCTTCACACATGCATGTTTTTACCCGATCTTACCAGCTCTAACGAGTGGGCACTTGGTCACATATACACACATTAAACTTTAAGTCTGAGCATACCAAAAACATCAAAAGTGATCTAAAAACCTTTAAAAATGTTCACAATGCCTACAGATGTAGAAAGGGATTGATAAAGAATTACAAAAGCTTTGTGATGTTTCCCTCTGTAAGCTTTACTGTAATGAGGCAAACTCATGCAAACTCCCCCCTCAGGATGTGTGCACAAAAGTGATCAATTGCTGAGTGACTGATTCAGTCCCTCTACCTGACAACCGTTCAAAGCTACAGACATGTATTTTAACAGCAAAGAACAGCAACCTTCAGTTCACATTATTTACAGTGTTTTATCAGGCTTTATCTCAACTTAAAACTCTTCTTTTACCTACATACATGGAACGCAATGTATTGAATATATTTTTAACTTATATACATTTACACACAATGACATATAAGAGTCCTCATGTTGATTCCCTGACAGTAAACTCACACACAACCAATAAAAAAATGTCATCCACACAAGCAAAACTCACTTTAAAAGGCATTGGATACTGAGGAAGACAAAGGGCGAGTGGTAGAACAAGAGCAGTGAGAGTGACAAATAGTGCTCCAGGTAGTGATAGTCACGATGGGGGTTGTGGATCTTGAGTCAGGGGAGACCAAGGACCCCCTAACCCAGGGGCAGAGGGTCACACACCGAACCTTTCATGATCAGCATTTCCAAATTTTGTGAGGAACTTTGTTTCCGTATGTTCCAATCAGTCTACCACTCCATTGTTTTGGGGTACCACTGGCTTTGTCAACACAACCCTCACATAGACTTGCACTTGTTTGGGTATGGGGGAGAGTTGTGATAAGGGCTGTCTCCACATTAGTGAGAGGTGACACTGGGGGCCCTGGGGGAGAGATTGAGGTTGTGTCTCCACCCTCAGCTTGTGGATATATCTGCTATTCTCTTATGCTACCACGATTTAGTGCAGGCTTTTGGTATGGCTAAACCTCCCTCTCTCACCTCCTCGCCGTCCATATTATTGTGCCATCCAGCTTGTCAGGAGACAGTAGAGACGATGTTCACTCATGTTTTTGCATCCATGGCTTTCCTAGGAATATAGTGTCAGACCAAGGTTTGTATCCAGATTCTGGAAAGAATTGTGCAGCTCTTGTCAGGTTATCATCCTGAGTCCAGTGGACAAATGGAGCGACTGAACCACTGAACCCTTATGGGCTGTACAACCATAAGGATTTTATAAATCCTAACAGATTTTTTTTTTATCTGTGGAGCCCCCACACAGATTGTGATATTGTGATATTGTGATATTTAGATTTAGATTGTAATATTTTTTGACTCCTCTAGATGGCGCTCTTGGTTTAAAGATGAAGGCTAGTGTAATGGAAATTGCTGTAGCATAAATAGTGTAGAGCAGATTAGTCAATCATTAATTAATATCAAATTATCTATTTATGAGCAATATCTTTACATTATTGATCATAAACCAAAAATTGCCTTTAATAGTAGAAATTATCAGTGCGTCACCCAGTTTTGCTAAAACAGGGAAAACTTGTGAATTTGAAGTCTCGATGAAGTCACTTAATCTCAGGGTGCTACGGAGTTCTTGACCTAGTGTACAGTGATTCAATTGCTTTATATACACACACAAGTCGAATAACCAAGTTCTTTATAAATGAGATGTTTATTTGACAAACTATAACCAGACTACTACTACTGTAAAATAAAATAACTAATAATAAATGATTAGTTTGATTAACTAAATGACCAGGTTATTAACACAAATAATAAAATAGAAAATAAAAAAATAGAATAAAGGAAGATTGATGGAAGATACATGGCATTGACTCACTGTGACAAAAATGGAATGAATGATTAAACAAAGGCAAAGTTCAAAGGATGAATATCTGATTAATTAATTCAATGTGACCAGTTAAATTCAGTGGTGGTTATCTAGACCAAATTAAGTATTAGGCTGTTACCGAAATTTGGTTTACGTTTGGTGCACTGTTCAACAGTTGAGAGTTTGAGAGGCATCAGAGAAGATTGTGAGTAATTTACTATTCAGAATTACTAAATATTATTAAGTTTTCGGGATTAAGCCCTAAATTCAGGCCATTTAATTTAGCGTCTAATCATCTAACTCTTTAATATCTGTAAGATGTATATGCAGTATATCACCGTTCCTGGATGGATGGGAGTGAGGAGTGGCTGCAGGTTCTGTCTGGATCTGCTGGATCTGCTGGATCTCTGCAGGCGACTTCGGCTTGAATTTCACCAGTGGCTCTTTCGGGCATCGTGGACATCTGTGGACAGCTCTGGACATCTCTGGAGAGTTCTGGAAACCTTTGGTCATCTCTGGACAGTTCTGGACAGCTCTGGACATCTTTGGTTGTCTCTGAACATCTCTGGTTGACATGGCTCCATCTCAGTCTCTCTCTGTCACTCCTCTTCACAGCATAGTCTCTATGCTCTTACTTCAATTCCCCCCCCCCCCCCTCCCCTTTGTTGGTGGGGGAGGTCGGCTGGATTCACACCAACGTGTCGACCGACAGTCTTTTCTTCTTTTAAGTTTCTTCATGACGGCTAGAGTCATTTTCTGTAGCCTGTGTCTGAGCAGAGGAGCTGGCTCACATTTTCAGGGCAAAGGAGTAGACAGAGGAGACAAGATGGTCTTGAGGCAGGATGCAGAGTTGGAAGGTTCTGGATAGGCTGTTCTTCATGCCACGAGGTGCTGGGTCCTGAGAAGGCCATTCAGAGGCAGCATTCAGAGTCTTCCAGTCATATCTGGAGCAGGTTGAAGATTCTGGAGAGGTTGCTCTTCATGCCATGAGGCGCTGGGCCTGCGGTGGGACAGCATGTCTCTGTCTCTGGGTCATCATTGTTTCCCTCCCCCTCCCAGCATGTGGGAGAGGGAGAACAGAGATGCAGTGGAGAGGATGAAGACCAGAACTTGACTGGCTGAAGGGCTGAAGAAGAGTAGCGAGAGCGCGCTCAGACCAGCTGAGGCTTTTTATGATCTTTGTTGAAGGTCTGGCGGGGGTGTGACCACTGGTCCCCCCCATCCACCAAGTTATCTGAGATGATATTCTTTTAACTTATTTAATGTTAATAAATGCTGTGTTTTACTTTATTAAAGTTTCTCTACGTGAAAGCTCCCTCTCTCAGCTGTAAATCTTCACCAAGCAGCCTATAGTAGGAAACCACAGAACAAAACTTGACCAATTGAATCGAAATTAATCAACAAATTAAACACACAGATGAACCATGATATCAGAGCATGTAGGAAGGTGTACTACAACAGGCAGATCTATGTATGATTGTGTCTGTGGAGTTAATCCACAACCAATCCCACATGTCACATTTAGTCTTTATCAGAAGGAGGAAAAGGAAGAGGATCTATGTGGAGACTGCTGTTTGACATGGTAACAGTGATACTTATATGACAGTAGCTGAGGAATGAAAGCATAGTTAACCATTAGAATCTTAATGTAATGTTCTGTTCCAGGCAGGGAGAAAGGAAGAGGCCACATTAAGCTTTGGATGTGTCTGGCAGGATTAGAGCAGGAATGTGGGCAATAAAACTCCTCCTCCTGGTGTATGTCCTGGAGTTCCTTGGGTCAGAGAGGAGGAACTGGTCTTATCTGTTTATTTTGCCAGCCATAAAACTTAAGCCTTAAGCACTTAGGTGCCACATAATGTCAGATGGATTTCCTGGGGAAATACTCAGAAATGAGAAGAGTTAAGTTCATTATTTTATGCTCATTGATATGCTACATTGCATTACACTAGCTTTCATCTTTAAACCAAGAGCGCCATCTAGAGGAGTCAAAAAATTTTACAAGTGCTTCATGAAGCTTCATTACTAAGGGTGTTATATGTGGAATTTGAGGAAAAAATAAATTATTCCATTTCGGAATAAGGTTGTAACATACACACCGTGTGGAAAAAGTGAAGCACTGGGAATTATCCATCCATTATCTACCTCTTATCCTCTCATAGGGTCGCAGGGGGGCTGGAGCCTATCCCAGCTGTCTTAGGGCGGAAGGCAGGATACACCCTGGACAAGTCTCCAGTTCAACACAGGACACATAGAGACAGACAACCACTCACACCTACAGTCAATTTAAATTAGCCAATTAACCTAATCCCCATGCATGTTTTTGGATGGTGGGAGGAAGCCGGAGTACCCAGAGAGAACACAGAAAGGCCCCGGGCCCGGGATTCGAACCCCGCACCTTCTTGCTGTGAAGCGACAGTGCTAACCACTACACCACTGTGCCGCCCCACACTGGGAATTAGTGATGGAAAAATGAAGTTTCATGAAGGATTTTGATGTTTTTTGACTCCTCTAGATGGCACTCTTGGTTTAAAGATTGAGGCCAGTGAAGCAATTTCCATTACACTGGCCTCAATCTTTAAACCAAGAGTGCCTTCTAGAGGACTCAGAAATATCACAAGTGCTTCATGAAGCTTCATTTGTCCATCACTACTGGGAATACTTTCTGGATGGACTGTATATTAATCAAATTATGATCCTATGTGTGAATAGGTCTATGTATTAGACATGGCAAGGAAAACAGTAAGATCTGACTGTCATTTCATCGTAACACAACTGTTTGGCTGCTTTAATATGTTAGTTGATATGGCCAGTGTCACCAGCTTTTATACAGATCAGTGAGACACCAAGGTCAACAGTAAACCTTCTACAGAGTCAAGCCAGGTGAAAGTGCCATGGTGCATGCTTTGTGTCTTGTGACATCAAGATAATCACTGAAATGATCCATGTCAATCAACATATTTCTCTGGCTTCACTGTTAAAGGAAAAAATGCTGCAACTGATTGTTCTGCCATCTGCCATTGCAAGGACTCCAAAAGCTATAGCACTGTGAGAGAGCAGCTCCCTCTACCTGTCACGATGGAAAGTACACTATGAAGTTGGTGTTTCTGGTAATAGCTGGAATTTGCAGCGTTGAGGATAAAAGCCTTTAAAATGCATCCTGGAGTTTTCTCTGTAGATCTGTAGATGGAAACAAACTGAAATGTAAATGCTTATGCTGATATGAGCAGCAGTGGGAGGTTTGGGAGGTAAAAGTGACAAAAGTTCTATGATGAAAGACCAGATGCTGCAGTCTACTCTTTGAAAGGACTGAATGGAGGAATGTGGCAGATTGATGCACACTGCTGCAGTGTATAATGTCACAGATATGAATTTGCTCTACATAGTTCATTCATGTCCTTCATTTTCTTTGACAGCAGGGACAAAAGAGCACTCTTACACAGTATGTGATTATTACTTGGGAAATAAAGACATGGTATACACCACAGATCAAAGGAGGAAGTGGAGACGATCGCGATCAGAGAGCAAAACAGAATCTGGACAAAACGTGATGATTTTGGTAAAAGTGACCTCTACTCTCTTCCAGATAAAACAAGAATGGAACAAGCTAAAAACAAACATTTTTTTCCATGATGAAATAGAGTCTCTTCTTTCATATTCTTTCAATTTTTCAGAGTCATAGTACCAAATATTCTGTGCATCATTAAAGATGGCTCAAAATGACCAAAAATGCTTTTTTAGGGCTGGCACTCACTGAGCTAATTTAAGGAAACGTCATGTAAACACAACGACTTTCCCCAATCCATCGAAGTCAGAAAATAAAAGGAGTTGAAGAGAAATATTATCAGTCAGTGGTCGGGGAAGAAGAAGAATGCTCAAGAGTGTTTTAAGTCATTTAAAGGAGTAACATGTTTATTTAAATTTTGACATCAGGAGGAAATAAACACATTCAAGTGCAGAGTAGTCAGTGACTGAGTCTGTCTCACATTCCTGCCACCTCTCCAGAGGAAAAGGTTAGTGTAATGGAAATTCCATCACACTAGTCTTAATCTTTATACCAAGAGTGCAATCTGGAGTCAAACAGTATCAAGTGCTTCATGAAGCTTCATTTGTCCATAATGTTGTATCTCATTTTCAAGGGAATCCTCTAGACTCAAATACAAAAAAAAACATAAACAAATGCATAAATACACACACTTTGCTCATCCTCTCCTCATACCCACAGACCTCACTGTCCTACAAGAAAGAAATGGAATTGGACACGATGACCTGGTAAACATATATAAAGCAATGGTGAATTCTACGAAAACAAACCTACACAGAAGAATTATACAGTACACAAAGAGGTCTCCAGTTTCATAATGATAACATGTCAGGGGAAGCAGCTGACATTGGTTGCATTTCGGTTTCATTTCGGAAACATTCTCTGTTTGTCTTTGGACCAACAGGAACACTAACAGGATACCACAGGACCAACAAACGCTGTTTGGAACAGAAATAACAAAAAGAAAAGATAAATAAACAATGTATTTTAAGGCAGTACAATATTTTACATGAGTAAAGAAGTCTAAAAACTAAGGGGGACGCAGTGGTGCTCCTACCTGTCTGAGGGTTCCCTCCGTGAGGCAGATCTTGGTAATAGCCCAGATGGGTGCTACAACCACAGAGGACAGGGCCATGGTCCAGCCCAGACCATAGGCCCAGTTTGGGTACACATAACCCCTGGATGTCAGTGGCTGGTAGTCCAGAAAGAAGAAGATGAGGCAAACCTTGAAGAAAAAGCACAGGGACTAATTACTACCTCTGTAAACCACCTTCAGCTCAATTATCACCTTCAGCTCAATGCCAGTAAGACCAAGGAGATGGTCATTGACTTCCGCAAGAGGAAGACACCCTAGATTGCACCAGTGAACATTCAGGGTCTGGACATAGAAATGGTGGAGAGCTACAGGTACCTGGGTGTTCACCTCAACAATAAACTGGACTGGACTAACAACATAGATGTCCTGTACAAGAAGGGCCAAAGTCGTCTCCACCTGCTGAGGAGACTGAGGTCCTTTGGAGTTTGCAGGACTCTGCTCAGGACCTTTTATGACACTGTGGTGGCGTCTGCAGTGTTTTATGCAGTGGTCTGCTGGGGAGCAGGGAGCACAGAGAGGGACAGGAAGAGACTGAACAGGCTGGTCAGGAGAGCCAGCTCTGTCCTGGACTGCTCCCTGGACTCCATAGAAGAGGTGGGTGAGACGAGGATGTTAGCTAAGCTCACATCTGTCATGGACAACCCCTCTCATCCTCTGCATGGGACTGTGGAGGCCTTAAGCAGCTCCTTCAGCTGCAGACTCAGACTTCCACCCTGCAAGAAGGAACGCTACCACAGGTCATTCCTACCATCAGCAATAAAACTCTACAACATCAGCATAACTGGCTGATGTAAACACAATCTGGACTCATCACCATCACTGTCATTGTCATTGTTGTCACTGTTTTTTTCATGCACTATCACTTTGCACAAAAAAAATTGCACTGCCTTTTTTCACGTTGAAAAAAATTGTAATAATTGTCTTTAATCAACAGTTTCTTTTATACAAGTAAATTATCTATTTTTTATTCCATTGTATTTAGTTCTTTGTAAATATGTAAATATTTTATTCTATTTCATTATTATTACTACTGCTTTTTTCTAACTACTGCAATGTATCTGTGATTTTGTCTATGCTGCTGTGGCGGGTGAATTTCCCCCCAAGGGGGATGCATAAAAAAAAAAAAAAAAACTATTCTATTCTAAACAAATAAGCTGCATGAACGAACTTTAACACAGATGACTTGAGCCTTTTACTTTTGACATGTTTACTTTTTTTAGAGATCCTTTTTTGATTTGCTTTGAGGAGTTACTTGTGGGGAAATGAACAATTGCGAAGTTTCTGAACAGGAACCCAAACACACGACTCAAGACACAGTTCTTTAACCCTTAGAAATCAGGAGTATAATTGGCCATTTTTTACTTGTTTTTGATTTCAGCTTAAAACACTGTTTGCTTTCTCTCTGGGTACCCCGGCTTCCTCCCACCATCCAAAAACATGCATGGGGATTAGGTTAATTGGACCTAAAAACACACAACAAACATAAAATTTGTTAGCAAAAGGTTATTTTTTTTATTATTATTACTGAGAAAACCATGTTAAGTTATAAACAATTTGTGTTAAAAAAAACAAAACAAAACAAAACTGTGCCTCAGGCTTTTTAACACATACATTTAAAAAAGAAACAGGTGCCACAGAAATCACTTGTGCCACTTCAAAAAACATGAGTAAATCATTTACCATAACTCTGAATTTATTTGGCCTATCAACACAGTTTAAAAACCGGTATGTAGTTTTCCTGGTCCGCAACTTTGTTCGCAGTACCTTTCCTAACTTACCTGATGACTACAACCTGGATTCTTTGCTTTTACCCGTTCCTAGACTGAAAGGCTCTGTTTCGATTCTTTATAATCGAACAGCATCATTGTGCAGAAAATCTTTAGCTCTGTTTCCCCAGCCTGTGACCTGCGCCATCAAACTGCCGCAAACCTTGTGCACATGTTCTGGCTGTTCCCTCGGCTGCACAGCTATTGGAGTGAGGTGTTTGCTGTTGTGTCCGAGGTCATTGGTAAGAAAATTGACCCTAATCGTCATTGCGCTTTGTTTGGGGTATTTTCGGGTTCAGCATCTTTGTCCCGTTCCCAGAAAGACTGTTTAGTTTTTATGACTGTCCTGGCCAGGAGGGCCATTTTACTTAAATGGAAGTCACAACAGCCTCCCTCTCATACTGGCTCAGGGATGCTTTTTACTCTCTTCGATTGGAGAAAATCAGAATGTCACTGCAGGGGTCTGCTGATAAGTTCTCACAAGTATGGGGGTGTTACTCTGAGTAGCTGGGCAGACTAACTTTTCTTTTATCCCAGACTGAACAAAACTAGAAAATAAAGTTTGTAAAACAACTGGTATGTAGTTTAAGTCTACACTTTCAACACAAGTTGAAATGGAGTCTCAGCATCACTGAGTCCTGCTGCTACACCGGCTCAAATCCATCACGGGATTGGGACGTGCTGGCATGTACGTGACCCTTTAGGGATTAAGGCAGCAACAGAGATTTATTAAGATCTCAGACAGGCAAGTAGGCAGGCAGTGTCAAGCCTTCTAATGTTGTGTGCAGATTCCCCATTTGAAAGGGATCTGATTGATCTACCCAGAAATGATGAACTGGATTTCACTCAGTGAAATCACTCAAATACTTCTTTCCATTTTTCCTCCTTTTATTTTGTCAGTTCTCTTGAGTTTCCAGTTATTTCTACAACACTGAACTGCACCAATTCTGTCAAGAGGAGTGGTCAAAGAGTCAACCAGAAGCTTGTGGATGGCTACCAAATGTGCCTAATTGAAGTGAAAATAGCCAAGGGACATGCAACCAAATATTAGCATTGCTGTATGTATATTTTTGACCCAGCAGATTTGGTCACATTTTCAGTTGACCCATAATAAAGTCATAAAAGAACCAAACTTCATGAATGTTTTTGTCCTTCTCCACTTTGGAGAGTGGTTTTGATTTCTCCCCTTTTTTTAGTAATTGAGAGTAGTCAGAGCAGGGCCTCCCTGGCGCGTCTCCACCAGCCCGGTGAGGCACGCGACCATTCCCCTGCTTCAACACCGTGCTCTCAATCCTCCCTGTGTGCTAAATAAAGATCATTTTGGTTGCACCCAGTACCTGTCTGTCGAGTCATGCATTTGGGCTCTCCCTAAAATGGAACCCTCATGCTGTTACCTGTTTCTTTTTTAGCTTAATATCATATGAATCTTTAACTGCTTCTTAAAACATTTTATCATTATTAAGCCATTTTAAACCCAGTTTTTATATATATTTTTCTATTTATATATTTATCATATGTTAAACATTTTCAGAATACATTTTATAAACATTTTCTCATAATTATTTCATAACATTTTTAGATTGCAATTATTTAAGCATTTTACCATAGTTGTTTTACCCCAACACTATAAGTAGAATTATTTAAAACAGCACCATACATAATCTTAAAAGCATCAGAAATTAGATCACAATAACTTCACCATGATTTCTACCACACCAAAGAATGATGCACTTCACTTGGATAATAAACAATACCATCACCCATTAAAGGGTTAAACAGTCTCTCTCGCTGCCGACCGTGCAACCACAGCTAAGCTAACGTCAACTGCATCAGTAGCAGATTCTGTCTCTTTCCATTCATTCAGAGCTCAGTTCCTTACCGGCTGCCAATAGGGTGCTGTAGACAATCAGTCCTGCATTCCTTTAGTAGTGATCGCAGCAGATTTTAAGACAGTATCCACTTACTACTGCTCAAGTTTTTAGCCGCAGCCATCTTCTGTTGATTCTCGCTTCCGGTGCTGTGTGCCCTCTTTAAAGCCACGGGTGGAACTCGGAAGGTGCATTGGTTCCGCCCACTTTCAGTCTTCTGCATTTTTTTGATTTCTTGTGATTTTACTGTTAGTCCATTTATTCCAGTTTGACTTGACAGACAGAGATGGTTGGATCACACAGTAGCTTCCAGTTAAGACGGGAACACACCCCACCTGGCAGTGGGGATGATGTGCTCGGGAAACCCTACAAACATGTCTATATTGACTAAATAGAAACCACTCAGTATAAGGGGAGGGAAGAAACAAAAGCACTAGCAAAAATTTAACTGAAAAGGAAAAGGCACTCACTGGGAGGCAATAAAAAATTCTAAACCAGAATTGCTCACTTTGAGGCTATGAAAAACTACAAATAAATATCACTCACTAGTAGGCTATCAAAATTACAAAAATAAACAAAAACTGTCTTATCCTAACACATACACTTGTATAGAGCATAATATCATGGCTCTCTTGAGTTGCCAGTTATTTCTACAACTCTCTCTCATTCCTGAGAAGGATGATCGTGAACCAACTGGAAACCTGGGGCCCCCGACAACTATCAAAGCTGAATTGTCAAGTACCTTCAGAAGATATATATATATATATCTGCAGTAAGAACAATAAGATCAGTATTGGCAGGAGGCAGTACCCTCCATGGAAGAGACGGTTGGAGGCCAAGATAAAGGCAACACGGAGAGAAGTCAGAAAGGGAGAAAGAGAACATGGTGCAGAAAAGGAACATGGTGAATAAAGCGGTACCCAGGAAATATAACAAGCTGCCCATACCTGAAACAGAGACAGCTGCCAACTGCCAACAGCTTTGGCCTCTGGCCAGCTCTGACCTCTCGGCTGAAGAGATACACTAAGGAGGTAGAGGCTAGGAGAATAAACAAGATGTTCTCCAGTCACCTGCCCAATATGTACTCTCAGTGGCAGGGAAGTAACATCACCTCAGACCCACCAAGAGCTGAGATGGAAAGATACTGGAAGAGCATCTGGGAAAGAGAGGCATCACACAACACCAATGCCCAATGGCTAGTGGACCTGAGAACTGACCACAGCAGCCTCGTCAGCAGGACAGCAGGACAGTCCTCATCATAAAGGGCCCCCAGAAGGGACCTATCCCATCCAACTACCAGCCAATAACCTGTCTCTGTACAACATGGAAGCTCCTGTCAGGCGTCATGGTGGCTAAGCTGAGTAGGCACATGGCTCAATACATGAGCGGGGAAGGGAATTGGCAGTAACACCTGAGGAGCCAAACACCAGCTGCTGGTCGACAGAGCAGTTCACAGAGACTGTAAGAATCGACAGACCAACCTGTGCACTGCCTGGATTGACGACAAGAAAGCCTACGATTCAGTGCCACACACATGGATACATGGATACTGGAATTTCTGGAACTGTACAAGGTCAACAGGACACTAAGAGCCTTCGTCAAGAACTCCATGGGAATGTAGAAGATGACCCTAGAGGCCAACTCAAAGCCGATTCACATAAGTCAGCATCAAGTGTGGCATATACCAAGAGGATGCACTATAACCACTGCTATTCTGTGTAGGTCTGAACCCCCTCAGTCAGATCATCACAAAGAGTGGATTCAGATACCGATTCCGCAGTGGGGCAACAATCAGCCACCTGCTCTTCATGGACGACTTCAAGCCATATGCCAGGAATGAGTGAGGAATCGACTCACTGATCCACACCACCGGGATCTACATTGACAACATAGGGATGACATTCGGATTGGACAAGTGTGGCCGGATGGTATCGAAAAGAGGCAAGATGATCAGAACTGAAGGGGTTGACCTACCAGAGGGCAGGATAGGAGACATCCAAGACAGCTACAAATACCTTGGTATCCCACAGGCTAATGGAAATCATGAGGAGGCTGCAAGGAAGTCAGCCACAGCTAAATATCTCCAGAGAATAAGGCAAGGCCTGAGCAGTCAGCTGAATGGTAAGAATAAAGTCTGAGCCATCAACATGTATGCACTACCAGTCATCAGATACCCCGCTGGGATCATAAGCTGGCCAAAGGAGATGTAAGCCACACATATCAAGACAGGGAAGCACCTCACGGAGGGTTTCACCCCAAGTCCAGCACCCTGAGGCTGGACACTAAGTGGAAAGAGGGAGGTCGAGAACTAGTGAGCATCAGAGCCACTGTCCAGGATGAAACATTGAAAATCCAAGAATACATCAGGAAAATGGCCCCAAAGGTTTGAACTGCTCAGTGAAAGCCTCAGGCAGCAGAAACCTGAAGAGTGTGAGAAGAGTGAGGAGCAGACAACATGGAAGGACAAGCCTCTACATGGCATGTAGGTAGAGGCAGATAGAGGAAGTGGCTGATATCAAGAAGACCTTTGAATGGCTGGAAGATGCTGGGCTGACAGACAGCACAGAGGCACTGATCATGGCAGCACAAGAACATTCCCTGAGCACAAGGGCTATAGAGGTCAGGATCTAAAACAGTAGATCAGACCCAAGGTGCAGGCTGTGTAAGTAGGCCCCCGAGACAGTCCAGCACATACTGTAGTAGCGGGATGTAAGATGCTAGCTGGATCAGCGTATATGGAGAGGCACAACCAAGTGGCTGGGATAGTGTACAGGAACATCTGTACCCAGTGTGGACTAGAAGTACCCAAATCCCAATGGGACATACCCCCGAAAGTGGTTGAGAACAACAGGGCTAAGGTCCTGTGGAACTCAAGCATCCAGACTGACAAACAGCTCCTGGCTAACCAACCGGACATAGTGGTGGTGGACAAAGAGCAGCAGAGGGCAATGGTGATAGATGTGGTGGTACCATCTGATGCCAACAACAGGAAGAAGGAGCATGAAAAATTTGAGAAGTACCAAGGGTTGAAAGAACAGCTGGATGTGGAAGGTCAAGGCCAATGTGGTTCCTGTGGTAGTTGGAGCACTCGGGTGGACTCCAACAGATTGCAGGAACAACATTTGTCCAGAAGAGCACAGTCCCAGGAACAGCGAAGATAATGCTCAGAACCCTCAAGCTCCCAGGCCTCTGGTAGAGGACCTGAGCTTGAGGATAACATGGATACCACCCTACAAGGGTGAGAGGGGCATTTTTTATAGCTGTAGACCCACAACAGTGTAGCCCAGGTCTTTTTGATGCCCAGCCTTCGGCAAAACTCACTGACCACCTGAGCCTCAGAGGTCTGCCCCTGTCACTGTGTAGCTCCTCAGGCACACCAAAGAGGCAGAATATCTCATTTACAAGGCTCTCAAAGGTGGTGGTGGCGCTATGATTGGAGAAATTCTGGACTGCATAGGCTTCAGGCCATTTGGTGAAATAGTCCATGGCTACAAGAATATAGTGATTCCCTTGTTCAGTGGGGACCATGGAGGCCTCCACCTGGTACTGCTGCAAGCGGGCACGTGAGCAATGGGTCGGGTCTAGATGTCAAATTGATTAACATGGAGTTCCACATCTTGGCAACACCCCGGCCAATAGAACTGGCCCTGGAGGCGGTGAAGGGTCTTGGTAACTCCAAAGTCGCCCGTCCCCACTGAACCATGGACAAGCTGGAGCACTTGAAAACAATTTATGAGGCACTAGCAGGACCTGGACGATATCCCTGCTGCCCCCCGGATTCTGCCAGTGTTGGTGGAAAAGACCATCAATGCAGCAAAGCTAGACCACTATGAGCAAAGTAAACCTTTCAGTGTCCAGTGCAGAAAATGCAGGCCATTCTTGTCGTTCACCTGCCCTCACCCAGTCTTGGACATGGGATAGGGCAGGGCCTTGGCTCTGGTACTTCTGGAGTTTTTCGACACTGAAGTTGTCAAAGCCATGGTCATTGGTGGTGGATTTCTGAAGCCCACTATAGCTGCTGTCCTGAGCCCTATTGTTGACATTATCCACTGAGGTATCCCTCAGTGCTGCTGCAGTGCTTCTTCCTCTTCACAGGGCTGTCGAGATTGCATCAGCATTGGCATGAAGGAGGCCAGCCCGGTGCTGAATGTCAAAGTTGTAATCTTGTAGTGCCTCTAGTCACCGGGCAGCCTCAGGTTCTTTGAAGTTGAGGAGCCAGGTGAGGGATGCATGGTTGGTGCACAGAAGGAACCTCTGTTTATAGAGGTATGGGCGGAAGTGGCATAGACCCAGAAAGACAGCCACCATCTATCGACGAGTTACACAATAGTTCTGGCTGAGAGACTGGCTGAAGTAGGCAATGTTTGCTTTGCTCTCTGTTCTGGGAATGCATTAAGTCTCACATTGCTGGCATCAGTGTCCACAATGAAGGGCTGCTGGGGATAGGCCAGCACAGGGGCTTCAAGGACTGCTGAAAGAAGCTCCATGACGGAATGATTACAGTTCTCACTCCAGTTGTATGCCACTCCTGCTGTGCTGAAAGGTTATCCCTCACCAGAACAAGTGACATTTCTTTGGGTGGAGAAGCAGCCCAGTCTGGCCAGTGACATAGAAGATGTCCCTCAGATTGGCCAGCACACTTCCAAAGTCTGCAGCATGGAGGAGGTCATCCAAGTAGACAACACATCTATTGTGGGGTATGTTAGCCTACACTCTCTCCATAAGGCATCAACTGCCACAGCCCCTGACTAATGGTGAAGGCAATCTTTGCCCATGCCTCAACTGTACTTGCCAATAGCCACTGCGAAGATCAATGAGCTTCACCAACAAGGCCCAGCAATGTGGTAGAGTCTTTGCACATGACATCATTGAGAAGTTGGTAGTCAATACAGAAGCACCAGGAACCATTTTTTTTCCCCATTGAGACTACCGGGCAAGTCCAAGGGCTAGAGGAGGATTCAAGTATGTCTGTCTCCACCATCTCCTTGATCTTCTGTTCAGCTGCATTCTGCTTGCTAAACAGTAAATGGCGAGACCAGAGACGAATAGCATGTGCATTGCCAGTGTCAATATTTTGTCGCACCAAGCTGGTGTGTGTACAGTCCTCATTTCTAGCTGCAAAGATATTCTCATCCAACAGTTCTTTTAACTGGTGTCTCTGGTCTGTCTCCAGACCCTCACAGCTCCTCTGGTACAAGTCATCAATGGCTTTCTTCATCTCAGAGGAAACGGGTTGGAAGGGCTGCGAAAGCGGGGAGGTCCCTTCAGCTGCCAGCAGCTGTGTAGAGGTGGTGGTTGTATTGCAGCACGACCTTTGGTTGATGGTAGATGAAGCTCTCCAGATGGCAGTGCAGTGAAATGGACATGGAATGGTACTTCACCAGCTGTGTGGAGTGCAATACTCTCAGAACCCAGGAAGAGTATAGCTCCAGGTACAGTAGAAGCCACTGAATTTTTCCCATTCCAGCTGCACGTCGTGTGGCTGCCATGCAGCTGCTGTGCAGTTTCCAGCCAAACGCCATGCACAGCAAAATAGCCAACCCTCTCATATGTTAATTCAAATCACGCCCATTCATGCGATTCCAGAGTTTCTCTCATAAAAGAACATACAGTCATGCAGTTGAGAGGCAGAGATGCATATTAAGCAAGTTAACATTTGAAGCTGCCAAATGCCAGGAGGACAGGCGGCACATACAGTAATAATAAAAGAAAAAAGTAGCCTGTTAAAAATTACAACAAATGATGATTTTTCTCAAAACTATTAGCATTAGATAGATATTAGAAGGATATTCGATCATTTTATTGGCTGTTTTTTTTCTCCTAGAGAACTTCTACTTTTACTTCACTACATATTTTCAATGAAATGCGTAAGGTACTTTTACGCCGGGACAAATAACTATTTTACGATTTAATTAGGCCTATTTGTGAGGGACATAGAAGAGAAGAACATCGCAGCCCTTTCCGTCTCCATTTTCCCTTGACGAGGCAGTCAAAAAGTAAGGGAGTAGCCATTGTTTGTAAGCGCAGTCTCAAAGTAAAGGTGCTGGATGTATGAGTGGACGCCACAGGAAGGATTGCAGTGGCCAAGGTGGAACTGTATGGGAGGAAAGTTGCTATTGTTTCTGCTTATACTCCAAACAAATTTAACAAGATTTTATGACACGCTCACACAGAAAATGTTAGAACTGTCTCAATATTCTCTCATAGTAGGGGCCGATATGAATACAGTATTGCATACAGATGATCGACCCAGTTTGAACGCCTCAAAGGATCAACAGCTAGCAACTGCAGCTTTACAATCCTGGGTCGAGACTCTCTGTCTAATAGATGTATGGCACTCCCTTAATCCCACAGTGAAAGATTACTCCTGTTTTCTCGGCCAGACATAAATCATTCTCACGGATAGATTTTTTTTTACTTCACCACAACTTTTTCAAAAAAAATTAATGATGCCTCATTGCTTCCTATTGCCTTATCAGATCACAAAGGAGTATTATGCAGGGCAACGATAGGCTGCCTGTCTAAGTGTGCTGCTAGATGGCGTTTTAATATCACCCTGTGAAAGAACAAGGATTACTAGAAAACCGCAAGCGGTTATGTCTGGCCCTCGTGGTATGTCGCGGTCGGGTATCAGATGGGGACGGCGGTGCGAGCAGGGGGGCAATGAACGTCATGTGATTTGCCCAATACACAAAGGAGTTACGGCCATTCGATGGTTCGATGAGGAAATCATGCCAAAATGAAGAGTGGAAACAAAATGGCTGACTTCTTGTTTAGAATAGACAGTTGGTGGAAGAGACTTTTTTGTGCATCTGGTCAAGTTACACGTGTGTACCGATTTTCCTGTTCCAACTCCGTAAAAACCCCTATGAGGAGGGTTTTTTTGAAGAATTCAAAGGGGCGCTGTGGAGCCATTTTGCCCCGCCCATGGGCGTGGCCCCCATCAGATGTTAGAGGTCGTCACCCTTGACCTGTGTATCAACTTTGATGATGATACGAGTTTATTCAAGCCATCAAAAAGCCAAAGAACTGGTCACTTCCTATTACAACTGGGGGGTGCCATGAGTAAGGCATGACATTAATATATTAGCACGTTCAGGGCTGAGTCCCCGTCATGCTCAGAAAATTTGAAGCTGCTCGGAAAGAGTATGTGAACGTGAGAGTCGTTTGAATTTAGACGGCGAATTCACCAAAGTTTCTCGAGCCCTAGCAGCCACGCCCCTTTGACTGAATTATGTGCAGGACACAACTTTTGATCGGCTAGGTCTGGAGATGATCTGTACCAAATTTCAAGTCGATCAGACCAAATCCCTAGGACAAGTTCGTTTTCATCAGAAAATAGAAAATACAAAATGGCCGACTTCCTGTTGGAATTTCAACTTCCTGCCAAGAGACAGTTTTGTTCGTTCATGTATGCTTAACATCTCTACCAATTTTCATTGAGGTACAACAAAGTTGGCTAATTTCCCTGTGGGATTTTTTCGACTTTGTAGGGGGCGCTACTCAGCCATTTCGCAAGCACCGTGTGTGAGCACCCCAAAATATCGAATTTCGGATTGGGCCGCAGGAATGTGCAAATTTATACAACTTTTGGGAAAGGGGCGAAAATTGGGAAAACAGATGTTCAGGGATACGAATAATAATAATAATATTTTTTAATAATAATAATAAACACTAGAGTTTCAATAGGTCCCTTGCGGACCTGTTTCACAGTCCGCTCGGGCCCTAATAATAAACACTACAGTTTCAATAGGTCCCTTGCGGACCTGTTTCACAGTCCGCTCGGGCCCTAATAATAAACACTACAGTTTCAATAGGTCCCTTGCGGACCTGCTTCACAGTCCGTTCGGGCCCTAATAATAAACACTGCAGTTTCAATAGGTCCCTTGCGGACCTGTTTCACAGTCCGCTTGTGCCCTGATAATAATGATAATGACAATAATAAGTAAGTCAATAAAGTTGGCCACTAAGGGGCGAAGGTGAGATGTAAGAATGCATAAAAAGCATGAATTTGGTGTGAAGCCCGAAGAGTGATTTCACCCATTCTGGCGGGTCCCATCAGTACCTAACAATGGGACAGGCATTCGTACACCCTGAACCAACATGCACGAGTGACCGGCACCGAAGCCCAGAGCAGCTAACATTTCTTACATTCCCATAGGTTTAATGTATAGCATTAAATCTGCACAAATGCGTGCATCAATGATAGATAGTAAATCACTAGTTTAGTAGAATAACGCTATTCCGGGTATAAAAAACATCTGTGTGTCCACCATTCATTATCTGTGGAGCAGCTCCAGACATTATAAGTGACAACATCACAAGTTTGAGATAGAATTGTTAATTTAGCTGCTGTTCCCCTTTAAGACTTCTGTCCTCTGCAAATTAAATTACATGTTTAACTTGTTTCCAATGACAATTCCCCAAATACATATTCAACAGATCTTTACAATTAGTAAAATGGCATCTATTACTTGGGTATCCCAGTAGTTTAAAGATGTTACATCTTTTCTCAAACTGCAAGCTAAAGTGTTGTTTTTTTTTTTTTGTTTTTTTTTTTTTAAATAATAATAATAATAATATTTAATAAAGGCAATCATTGAAAACAACAACACAGTGGTTTAAAGAGCCAGGAGAAGAAGCCCTGCTTGTTGTTGGTCGTCCAGTCTTCCTCTGACACCGTAACAATGACCACTGGTTCAACAGGAGCAGTCAGAGCTGAAGGAGCTGGAGCCACAGCAGGGTCTCCTTCTCTTCTGGGTTCTGGGTCCTCCTTCACCTTTGTCTTTTCTCGTGCATCCTCCCTTCTGCCTCTGTCTCAACTTCTTGGCATAGTCTTTGGCCAGCTCGAGAACTCTAGGATGTTGAAAACTAGGAGGTAAGGCCTCTGGGGACTTGAGGAGCGCCTTGGCTTCAAACGCAATGTCACTCTTTTTATGGCTGACATTTACTGCCATCACCAGCATCAGCAGAGGCTGAGCATCCTCCTCATCAAAATCCTCCAGTTCAAACTCCCAAAGCCGTTCTCTCACAGTGCTTTGGCTGTCCTGGAAAATGGACTCAATCATGTCTTCAGCAGTCACCTGAGATGGGATCTGGTTTTTCTGCTGAAGACTCAGGAGCTCCCTCACCAGTGCAATCTGAGTCTTGTAGCTGCTCTCATGCCAGCAGATCTGCAGAGCCCATTTATAGATGGGTGTGTCAAACAACACCCTGATGCGCCTGTAGACTCCTCTGCTTCCTTCAATAAAATCCATTGAAATTTTGTTGGTGTATATAACAATATAATAATCAAACCATACAAAGCGACGACAGAAAATCTGTGCTCGATCAACGGCAGACTCTAGAGAGTACTCACTGTTGATGTCTCTGGAACAAATGAGCAGAAGGTCTTTCATAGTCTGTGAGTTCTAGAACAGAATCTGAACTGACTTATAGAACTACAAGTCTGTCACCATGGAAACACTTTTTGAGAGCATCCTGTTGTTAAATAACATGTCTGTAACCAGCCATATGACACTACTGTGAAATGATGCATATATAAACATAATATATTCAGTAATGTTGTCATCATAACCTCAGTTGATGGTCTGAAGAGCTGCCAGTAATTTTATTAGCCAGTCAAACCCTCTGGTACATTTCCCTGCTACGAGGAAGCAGAGACTGGGGACTCTGGGGCGGCCTCTCCTATCTCTGGGGTTGAGGTCGCCGAGGTGGTTAAAAAGCTCCTCGGTGGCAGGGCCCTGGGGGTGGATGAGATCCGCCCGGAGTTCCTAAAGGTTCTGGATGCTGTGGGAGTGTCGTGGCTGACACGTCTCTGCAGCATCGCGTGGACATCGGGGACAGTACCTTTGGATTGGCAGACCGGGGTGGTGGTTCCCCTCTTTAAGAAGGGGGATCGGAGGGTGTGCTCCAACTATAGGGGGATCACACTCCTCAGCCTCCCTGGTAAAGTCTATTCAGGGGTTCTGGAGAGGAGGGTCCGTCGGGAAGTCGAATCTCGGATTCAGGAGGAGCAATGTGGTTTTCGTCCCGGCCGTAGAACAGTGGACCAGCTCTACACCCTCAGCAGGATCCTGGAGGGTGCATGGGAGTTCGCCCAACCAGTCTACATGTGTTTTGTGGCGTTCAACCATGTCCCTCGGGGAGTCCTGTGGGGGGTGCTCCGGGAGTATGGGGTACCGGACCCCCTGGTACGGACGGTTCGGTCCTTGTACGACCGGTGCCGGAGTCTGGTCCGCATTGCCGGCAGCAAGTCAGATTTGTTTCCAGTGAGGGTTGGACTCCGTCAAGGCTGCCTTTTGTCACCGATTGTGTTCATAATTTTTATGGACAGAATTTCTAGGCACAGCCAAGGCATTGAGGGGGTCCGGTTTGGTGACCTCAGTATCACGTCACTGCTTTTCGCAGATGATGTGGTTCTGTTGGCTTCATCAGGCCGTGATCTTCAGCTCTCACTGGAGCGGTTCGCAGCCGAGTGTGAAGCGGTTGGGATGAAGGTCAGCACCTTCAAATCCGAGGCCATGGTCCTCAGTCGGAAAAGGGTGGAGTGCTCTCTCCAGGTCGGAGAGAAGATCCTGCCCCAAGTAGAGGAGTTCAAGTATCTCGGGGTGTTGTTCACGAGTGAGGGAAAAATGGAGCGGGAGATCGACAGACGGGTCGGTGCAGCTTCTGCAGTGATGCGGATGCTGTATCGGTCCGTCGTGGTGAAGAGGGAGCTGAGCCGAAAGGCGAAGCTCTCAATTTACCAGTCGATCTACCCTCGTTCCTACCCTCACCTATGGTCACGAGCTGTGGGTCGTGACCGAAACAACAAGATCACGGATACAAGCGGCCGAAATGAGTTTCCTCCGCAGGGTGTCCAGGCTCTCCCTTAGAGATAGGGTGAGAAGCTCGGCCATCCGGGACGGGCTCAGAGTAGAGCCGCTGCTCCTCCGCATCGAGAGGAGCCAGATGAGGTGGCTAGGGCATCTGGTAAGGATGCCTCCCGGACGCCTCCCTGGTGAGGTGTACCGGGCACCTCCCACTGGTAGGAGACCCCGGGGACGACCCAGGACACCCTGGAGAGACTATGTCTCTCGGCTGGCCTGGGAACGCCTCGGGATCCCTCCAAAACAGCTGGACGAAGTGGCTGGGGAGAGGGAAGTCTGGGCTTTCCTGCTTAAGCTGCTACCCACGCGACCCGATCGGATAAGCGGAAGAGAATGGATGGATGGATCATCATCATCATAATAAAATATTTATTTATTATTTTGTTTTTTTGTCAGCACCTCTTTCCATCGTAAAACACCACAGTATGGCAGGTGTCAACTTTTTATGGGATTGGTGCTTGTTTTAATCTTGCAGAAAAGTATGATATTTTGTGCATGTGTGTGCCTGGCCCCAGCCCTCTCTGGAAACTAAGCTATCATTCTTTATTAGAATTTCTTATTATGAGCCAGAGAGGAAAGTGCTGCACCTTTTGTGAATTGAGGGGGAAAACGGATGATAGACAGGGTGACATAGGATGGATGGGAAAGGGGTACAAACATGCAGTGTTATTAGAAATCAGGAATGTGAGATGCATTATTCCTAGCAACCAATCTCCCCGAAATAAGAAGAAGACATCAAAGATAATAACAACAACTAGAAAACGGCAACCGGTTATGTAGTGCCCTTGTGGTATGTCGCGGTCGGGTATCAGATGGGGACGGCGGTGGGCATGGGGGGCAATGAACGTCAAGCAATTTGGATAATACACAAAGGACTTACAGCCATTCGATGGTTCACTGTGGAAATCCAGCCAAAATGAAATGTTGAAACAAAATGGCCGACTTCCTGTTTGGAATAGACAGTCAGTGCAAGAGACTTTTTTGTGTGTCTGGTTAAGGTACACGTGTACTGATTTTCATGTTCCAACTCCATAAAAACCCCTATGGGGAGGGGTTTTTGAAAATTTGAAGAGGCCGCTATGGGGCCATGTTGCCCCGCCCATTGGTGTGGACCCCATCAGATGTTAGAGGTCACCACCCTTGACCTGTGTATCAACTTTGATGATGATACGAGTTTATTCAAGCCATCAAAAAGCCAAAGAACTGGTCACTTCCTGTTACCACTGGGGGGTGCCATGAGTAAGGCATGACATTAATATATGAGCATGTTCAGGGCTGAGTCCCCGTCATGCTCAGAAAATTTGAAGCTGCTCGGATAGAGTATGTAAACGTGAGAGTCGTTTGAATTAAGACAGCGATTTCGCCAAAGTTTCTCGAGCCCTAGCAGCCACGCCTTTTTGAACGAATTATGTACAGAGCACAACTTTTGCTCGGCTAGGTCTGGAGATGATCTGTACCAAATTTCAAGTCGATCGGACAAAATCCTTAGGACGAGTTTATTTTCATCGGAAAATCAAAAATTAAAAATGGCCGACTTCCTGTTGGAATTTCAGCATCGTGCCAAAGAAAATTTTGTTCCTCTGGGTATGCTTAACATCTGAACTGATTTGCATTCAGGTACAACAAAGTCATCAACATTCCCTATGGGAATTTTTCAACAATTTAGGGGGCGCTATGAAGCCATTTTGCCCCGTAGGCGTGGCCTGCATCAAATGTTAGAGGTCACCACCCTCAACCTGTGTATCAAGTTTCATGATACAAGTTTATTAAAGCCATCAAATGGCCAAAGGTATTTGGAGGCACCAAAATGATGAGTGGAAACAAAATGGCCGACTTCCTGTTTGGAATAGACAATTGGTGCAGGAGACTTTTTTGTGCATCTGGTCAACTTGCACATGTGTACCGATTTTCATCCTACATCTCCATAAAAACCCCTATGGGGAGGGGTTTTTGAAGATTTCAAGGGGGCGCTATGGAGCCATTTTGCCACGCACACAGGCATGGCCCCCATCAGATGTTAGACGTCACCACCCTTGACCTGTGTGTCAAATTTCATGATGATACGACTTTATTAAAGCCGTCTAAAAGCCAAACGTATTTTCTTGGCGAAAAATCGAAAGACGCAGCACCGCCACATGAACGCCGTTACTCGTAGCCTCATGGCGTTCGTTATGTAGCATCACCAACTTGTTCTGGACGTTTTGGAAGTAGAATGAAGTTGATGGAGTCAACTATGTGGTGTCAGTACCTGTAAACATAAAGGGTGGCGCTGTGGAGCCATGAGGCCCCGCCCAGGGGCGTGGCCCACATCAGATTGCAGAGGACGCCAGCCTTGAACTGTCAATCAATTTTCATGATGATACAACTTTATTAAAGCTGTCAAAAAAGCAAACGTATTTTCATGACGAGTGATCAAAAAATCGCAGCGACGCCATACAGGCGCCGTTAATCGTAGCTTCACAGCGTTCGTAATGTAGCTTCACCGACTTGTTCTTTATGTTTCGGAAGTGGAATGAAGTTGATGGAGTCTGCTATGCGGCATCAGTTAATGTAAAAATTAAGAACGGGTCACTTCCTGTTACCACCGGGGGGCGCTATGAGTAAGGCATGACATTAATATATCAGAACGTTCAGGGTGGAGTCCCCATCATGCTCAGAAAATTTGAAGCTGCTCTGATAGAGTATGTGAACGTGAGAGTCATTCGAATTTAGACGGCGAATTTGCCAAAGTTTCTCGAGCCCTAGCAGCCAGGCCCTTTGACCTAATTACGTGCAGAGCACAACTTTTGCTCAGCTCGGTCTGGAGATGAAGTTTACCAAATTTCAAGTCGATCAAACGAAATCCCTAGGATGAGTTCGTTTTCATCAGAAAATCCAAAATTCAAAATGGCCTACTTCCTGTTTGGAGTAGACAATTGGTACAAGAGACTTTTTTGTGCGTTTGGTCTAGTTGCACATGTGTACCAATTTTCATGTTCCAACTCCATAAAAACCTCTATCGGGAGGGGTTTTATAACGTTTCAAGGGGGCGCTATGGAGCCATTTTGACTGCTCATGGACGTGGCCCCCATCAGATGTTAGAGGTCATCACCCTTGACCCGTGTATCAAATTTCATGATGATACAACTTTTTTAAAGTCATCAAAAAGCCAAACGTATTTTCTTGACGAAAAATCGGAAGACGCGGCGCCACCATACGGACGCCGTTTATCGTAGCTTCACAGTGTTCACAATGTAGCTTCACCAATGTGTTGTGGATGTTTTAGAAATGGAATGAAGTTGATGGGGCCAACTATGTCGTATCAGAACATGTAAACGTAAAGGGTGAAGCTGTGGAGGCATTTGGCCACACCCCTGGGCGGGGACCATATCAGATGTTAGAGGACGCCAACCTTGACCTGTGTATCAATTTTCATGATGATACGACTTTATTTAAGTTGTCAAAAAGCCAAAAGTATTTTCTCGAAAAATTGTCAAAAATTGCTGTGCCGCCACACGGGCGCCATTAGCCGTAGCCTCACAGCGTTCGAACTGCAGCTTCACTGACTTGTTTTTTATGTCTTAGAAGTGTTATGAAGTTGATGGAGTAAATTATGTGAAATTGGTTAAAGTAAAAATTAAGAATGGGTCACTTCCTGTTACCACCGGGGGGGCGCTATGAGTAAGGTATGATGTTAATACATCGGAACGTTCAGGGCTGAGCCCCCGTCATGCTCTGAAAATTTGAAGTTCCTAAGATCGACTATGTTAACGTGAGAGTTGTTAGAATTTAGTTGGCGAAGTTTCTCGAGCCCTAGCGGCCACGCCCTTTAACCTAATCACGCGCAGAGCACAACTTTTGCTCAGCTATGTCTGGAGATGATCTGTACCAAATTTCAAGTCGATTTCAAGTCCTTTTCATCAGAAAATAGAAAATTCAAAATGGCCGACTTCCTGTTGGAATTTCAAGTTCCTGCCAAGAAACAATTTTGTTCGTACATGTATGCTTAACATCTCTCCCAATTTTTGTTGAGGTACAACAAAGTTGGCGAATTTCCCTATGGGATTTTTTTGACTTTGTATGGGGCGCTACTCAGCCATTTCGCAAACGCAGTGTGCGATCACCCCAAAATATTGAATTTCGGATCGGGCCGCAGGAATGTGCAAAGTTACACAACTTTTTAACGTTGGGAAAGGGGCGAAATTTGGGAAAACAGAGTGTCAGGAATAATAATAATAATAATAAAAACAATAATAATAAAAAACACTACAGTTTCAATAGGGTCCCTTGCGGACCTGTTTCACAGTCCACTCGGGCCCTAATAATAAACACTACAGTTTCAATAGGGTCCCTTGCGGACCTGTTTCACAGTTCGCTCGGGCCCTACATGAACACTACAGTTTCAATAGGTCTCTTGCGGACTTGTTTCACAGTCCGTTCGGGCCCTAATAAGAATAAACATTACAGTTTCAATACGTCCCTTGCGGACCTGTTTCACAGTCCGCTCGGGCCCTAATAAATCTTAGTTTCTGTCTGAGTTAAAGGATTACCTGGACTTCACTTTAGGCTCGGTCGATGACTCACAGATTTTATGGAACAGGGTTAAAGGTTTTATATGAGGTAATGCCATCTGCTTTGCCTCAAACTTGCGCAAGGTTAGAACAGCCAAACTTCAAGCTTTGGAAGCTGACCTGGCTAAAATGGATGCAGCCTTACAAAGTAATTATTCCCAACGGATTGAATCCTAGTGTGACATTGTTAAAAAAGAAATTAATAATATCTTAAAACAAGAGTCAGAATTCCTGATGCATAGAACCAGGCAGCGTTACTATTTTCAGGGGTCTAGACCCAGCCACCTCCTGGCCTCCAAAATAAGGGCTAATGTGCACTTTGCTGACATTTCCTCTATTAGATCTACAACAGGCCAAATCGTGACTGATCCTAAGCAGGTGAATGAGACCTTTCGCACATTTTATTCTAATTTATACCAATCAGAGATACATTTGGATAGAGATAAGTGTCAAAACTTCCTCAGGCAATTAGATTTACCACAATTACCAGTAACCGACTCTGTGCGACTTGACGCACCCATATCGCTGGAACTTAAAGCTGCAGCTCTCGACATGCTGAGAAACAAGTCACCAGGGTTTGGTGGAATACCCCTTGAGGTATATGTGGAATTTTGGGATGAGCTTGGACTGCTAATTGTTGATATGCTAATGACATCTATAGATAAAGGCAGTTTTTCGAGGGATGTCAACGTAGCCCTAATATCCTTACTCCTAAAGAAAGACAAGGACCCTGTAGACCGCAGTAGTTATAGACCGCTCAGTCTGTTAAATGCAGATCTTAAAATATATGCGAAGATACTGGCCAGATGTACTCAAAATCACATGCCGACATTAATCAGTTGTGATCAGACTGGATTTATAAAGTCAGGTTAGCTGCAGACAATGTCAGGCGACTTCTTCATATAATTGACGCAGCTATAGACAAAAATGATCGCCATGAAAGCCTTTGACAGGCCAGAGTGGTTGTTTTTGCCAGATCATCCCAACAGGGCTGCCCCTTGAGTCCGGCACTTTTTTCACTTTCTCTTGAGACGCTTGCTTCACCAGTCTTCCTCTGTACACCCTATTTCAGTTCGTGACACTCCGCATTACCTGTCATTATATGCTGATGACGTGTTGATCTTTATGGAGAAGCCACTATAATCTATATCTAACCTATTGTTCATTTGTGAGAGATTTAGCTGTCTCTCAGGCTTGAAGATCAATTGGACAGAATCTGCATTACTCCCTCTTTATGACTCAAAGGTTGCAATTTCCATCTGGCATCCCAGTTGTACAGGATTTTAAGTACCTCGGAATTCAAATTTTTCCATCTCTGAACTGCACTGTAACGCATAACTACATGCAAACACTAAATAACTAAATAAATATAATAAACTATAGTCAAAATTAATGTCCTGCCCAGGATAATTTATATTAGTTCAGTGATTCCCCTCTCCCCTCCTGTTATTCATTGGGACAAAATAAATTCTGTTATTTCCCGGTTTATTTGGAACAAAAAGTGCCCGCGCCTCAAACGATCCACCACACTGAGGGGAATAGATAGCGGTGGCTTATCTGTACCAAACTTTAAGTATTATTTTTGGACATTTGTGCTTAGGCAAATACTGGTGTGGCATGACACAGAGGCCTCAGTCTCCTGGCGTAAGTTAGAAGAAAACTGTGTAAGACCGTGGAGCTTGCAGGAGGTTTTCTTTGCTAATATATCCAATAAACAATGCCGCTTACATTTTGGCTCAATAGTTTCACATCTTATTCAGACATGGCGTGCAGCTCAGCTTCAGTGCAAAGTCTCCTGTGAGTGGCACACACTTACACTGATCTTTAACAACTCTGGCCTCTTAATTGGAGGGAGACCCATTTGTTCCATGTTCCGTTTGGAATAACAGTTATATTCACACATAATATTTATTGTGATACTGGGCTCTGTGCCTTCCAGGACGTTAGAGACAGGTATGATGTGCCAGCACATTCTTTATTTTTCTATCTCCAACTCTGATCATCTTTGCAGGCGCATGGTGTCCCGGTGCAACAAAGCACTATCTACTCAACCCCAACACAAATTAGTGGTTACTCGAAGTGAAAATAGAGGTACAGTATCTTCTCTATATCATTTTTTTCCTGGAGGCCTCATACATTGAATTACCACTGGACAGACTATGGAGGCATGATTTCCCCAATTTGGACACAGATTTTGATTGGTCACAAGTCTGGAGACACATTAAAGAGGCCTCCCATAACCCAGACCATCAGCAGATTCATTTTAACTATATACACAGAACATATTTAACCCCTCGCAAACTCCACTGTATGAGGTTGATAACTGATCCCTCATGCAGTTTATGCTCTTTGAAAGTCTCCGGCACCTTTTTGCATATGATGTGGAGCTGCCCTCCAGTCTCACAGTTCTGGTCTAAGGTGGCAGCCAAGCTGTCTGACTTAGTATCAGTAACCATTCCAGTAACTATACCTGTCCTTTTGCTAATCGATTTGTCAGAGATAAATATTACTAAACCTAAAAAGCGCACTGTACTGGCCGGTCTAACGGCTGCCAAGAAGCTGGTTGTGGTACGATGGAGACCTCCCCATTAAATACATTAGCATTAAGATTGTGAATATGAAGCAGTGGTGACACTCAGACATAAACTTTGTAATGCACTTTTGTGAGTTTTGTAGTGGACATGTGTTTCCTAGTGCTACAGGGTTTCCTGTGTGTTTATCTGCTAACAGGGGATTGATGACCCATGTTTGGAAGACACTGCATGTTACAGAGCTATTCTGTTCGTTTGTTGGCTTGTACAGGTATGTGCATTCTGTTTATTCATTGTTTACTTTAGTGGTTACACTGGTAGTGGTTAACACATGATTGAATACATTGAGTATTAATATATTTTATTTCATTTACCCTCATATGTAATCCAAAAACACTTTTGCTGTCAATAATAGGAGCTATTGTTGTCATACTGTATGTGTAAAGTAAATGGCTCTGTCCGCGCTTTGCGAACTGAGAGGAGGGGATTGATGACCCATGTGTGGAAGAGACTGCATGTTACAGAGTTATTCTGTTATTTTATTGGCTTGTACAGATACTCAACAGCTTCCATTAAAAGAACAACCAGTAGCAGTTTGTGGTCCTGGTCCTTCCTTCATTCAGCACAGACACAGAACACAACGCAGATTACAGAGAAGTTAATGGATGTGCATCTAGGCAGAAATGAGCTGCTGTATGCCAGGCACACCCGTTACACTTGTAAAACACATTTTAATTCAGAAAGCATCAGTATTCAAAAATATGCCATTTTAGGTGGAGAATAAAAGCAATGCAGCCAATTTATTTGATTTTAGCCAAAAACTTTAAAGCCATGTGATGTGGCTGCAGTCATATAGCAACAATAAGGCAGAATATGGTTATTTTCCTACTGCGTAATGTACCAACATACTGTATAGTAATGATGTGAGACCAGGTTGAATCAGGAGACAATCACTGCTCCTCCCCGTGGAAAATAAGGGATTGAAACTGGTTTTCACCCAGGCTGTTAAAGGGGCGTTACCAGTCAGGGCTGCATTGACTACGTCATTACGGTGGATACATTATCCTCACAGAGCAGGCACGGACCTGCCACAGACCAGCCAGGAGCCTGTCAAGGGCCAGTCATGGAAACATGGGAAAAAAAAAACAATGCCTCGTACTGTACATCCACTTTAGCCTCCCAATTGGACAGCAAGTCCAACCCAATGATGCAAGAATCTTGGATGTTGGCTAACCAGAATTCAGCGTCAACCGCGTGGTCTGCAAAAGACACTTGGAGTAATTTTTGTGCTAACATCCTGGCATGTTGACTATGGAAATGTGGAGCTTGGTAAACATCCCACCCCCTGGCCTCGGCCCAGTGGTTAACCTGGTTGTGGGTGCCAGTTGTCCCATTGTGCCACCCTGTTTTAGTTTATCGGAGGCTGACGTGCTCAGCTTCTTGGGGCTGGTGCTGAACAGTAGTGTGTGATGTAGCCTGGCTCTCTGCACCACTAACATGCCTCCATTGACTGCCAGGCAGCTCTTCTGGTTCCCCACCGAGGTCTTTGTGGGTGTTCACTCATGGCTTGGCAGGTTATTTCCTTGCTTTTGCTCTCCTCACACGTGGTTTGAGAGGCTTGGTGTCCCAAGCTGGGAGGGTGTTCTCGTGCCCAGCACATGTTCGACCTGCTCTGCTTCAGTCAAGGCCTCAGTCAAGGTCTTTGGTGCCTGCAGACGTGAATGTCCCCAAAGGCTTGGAGGGCTAGCTCCTCTCGTGCAGCAGCATCAAAAGTGGGGTATCCCTGACGTGCATAAAGACGGAGGTCTTCAACATCGGTGCCCAAACTCTTTTCAGTTCTCTTCTGGTGGCTGACCCAGGGACCTGGGCATTGTCAGTGTAGATGCAGCTGGCAGGAAAGGAGCAGCAGCACCATCTACCATCTCTTCTAACAGTACTGCTGTGGCAGGAATAGTATTTTCTCATTCATGTCATGAGTGATTCGTTTGATAGAACAAAATCTTTTGAGTGAATGAACTGAACTGATTCATTTCATGAATTGATTTGTTCCTTTCTCAGTGCAGCTGAGTTCAATCTCAGCTTGCTGGCCAAGGGTGGAACTGCCTTGTTCAGAGCGACTGACTGGTGAAGGACTCGTGGGGAGGGGAAGAGTGGCTCAGTGAACTGAGTGATTCTACCAATTTCCTCCTCATAGGGAAGCAAGGGATAAGCTGTCATGCCGCTGACACGTATGCATGCAGAGACATTTACATTGAGATTTCATTCTTAATATATTAAATATACAATATTTGTAATTGTTCATGATTGTCATTTTGCTTTTAAATTATTATTTCCCACTTTTATTATTTCTTGTTTTCATTTCATTGCAATAACATATTTAACAAGCATACATTTAATCACATACACTATATTTGTTTATTTAAAAGGCTGGAAATGCAGCCAGTGTTCAGTCCTCAGCCTATTTAACCTATTGCACCAGATGGAGCATCAAATTGCTTTGTATTAGACCTACAAGGGAATACATAACATAACAGTGCATATAGTACCCTTACATTAATATACATATGAATTTTGTCAGCAAGACGATGTATTTTCAGCCTATTTGTAGCAAGATTTGATATTGAAGAAGAAGAAGAAGACGAAGACTTACTTTATTGATCCCTCAATGGGGAAATTACATTTTTTCACTCTGTTAATATTTCTCAGTTGCACATCACACAGAAGTTATGAAAGAAACACATGCACATGCATTAGAGGTGTCAGAGTGAGGGGGCTGCCCCTTATCCAGGCGCCCCGAGCAGTTGGGGGTTCGGTGCCTTGCTCAAGGGCACCTCGGCAGTGCCCAGGAGGAGGAGCTGGCACCTCTCCAGCTACCAGTCCACTCTCCACATTTTGGTCCGACCTGGACTTGAACTGGCGACCCACCGATTCCCAGCCCAAGTCACTACAGACTGAGCTACTGCCTACTTAAAAGGAACAGAATCTCTGCTACAGCTGTGAAGTTCATTTAATTATTTTTTATTTCCCCACCTTTCTTAGTTTATAACAATTGGTAAACTCCATAATGTAATGGAAAGAGGACTCACGTTCACGTGTAGTGAACATGCTGCTTGCTGCTGTAGTGATGTGAACTTAGGTGACAGACAGCGAGGAGAGTCTGTCAGGGGAGGGGAGTGACCCGTCACTGCGAAAGACCAATTCTGTGTATGTGATTTTTGAGACTGTTACAGAGCAGACCTCAAAGGGAAACAGCTTAACCAAGAGGAAAGCATGGTACTTTCCACTAGGCCCTAAATAAAGTTAAATTTTAATAACACAGAAGCAATGTAACCAAATAAATATGTGATTAAAGCAGCAGTTGCTGTATTAAGTGATTGAAAGATGATTATGTATGATTTAGTGTTGTGATTAAATGAAACAAATGTTGATCATTCATGTGGGTTTAGAGTTGTAAAGTTTAAGAGATTAAAGTTGTTTTAAAATTAAAGTTTTAGTTGTGCAAGATCAACAAATGGAGAAGTTGATATCACGGGATAATGAGTCATGATAATGACTTGTTTTTCAGTTAATACAATGGAAAAGTACCAGAGTCGAAAAAGAGGAAGTGCAGTAAGACACCCCGACTGGCCAATTGTGTAATGCACACACATGAAGTATGATATATAGGATTTTGACAAATGCTATTATTCATTCTTTCTCCCTGGACATCCTCTGAGCAAGTTGTGTTAATCTACTGAAATGACCACTTTGGAAGATTAAGCTGCAAACTTGTTCATTTTTGAAGATGGAGTAGCAGAGAAACTCAGAAGAATTTCTTAGGATTTCTACAGCTGTAAAACAGGAGAGTCTGAGAACAGGAGGATCAACCATTTGCCAGCCAGTTGATTTAATTTTGGACATTGAAATTCTTTATCTCTGTCTGAAATTATGGTTCGAGTAACCCAAAAGACATTGTGGATTTTGGACAAAATCACAAGTTCCTCTTTTCAGCAGAAAATAATTTGCGGCATTTCTTTGGTCTTTCTTCTTCTTTGCATTTCTTGTTTTTTTTCCTCTATTTTTCATAAACATTGGATTATTGGACTAAATTTGACAATTGGCTTTTTGGACTATTTGGACTTTTGGATTAATGGATTGATTCACCCCAGAGACATTCAATCAGGTTTTATGGTTTTACTCTTAATTTTTAACTAATCACAAATTTATCAATCCAATGAACAATCAACAGATACAATCATTTCAAACTGTTTTGCATCGCCTGCTTGGATTTTAAATAAATCAACATCTGCAATTAAAGTTTAAGTTCTAGACATTACTTTTGTCACTTCTTCAAGAGTGTGGTCTTAAAGATATAGTGTGTTTAACATCAACTGTGGTTGAGTTTGCTCTAGCCAATTAAATTACACAGATCCTTTGGACTATTCTTATCCAAGTCTCTAAAATTTTTCCTAGCATTTACTAAGTGCACAGATCCATGCGAGGAGAGCTGCCGTGAACGGGTGTGGCTGGTATCTGTACTGGGCTCAGGCTACTCAGCTTGGTGCTTTATTAGAGGAAGCAGGGTAGACATCATAGATGATGAAGGCAGTGAGAGGCTAGGCATTTCTCCTCGACACCAGCTTAAATAATTCTCAGTTATTCAAATTTGAGTAATACCATGGCCTGACAGTTCGGACCCTTTAAACAGAGAGCTGGATGATACCTCCTGTACAGGGGATATCTCAGGGATCAAACAAGGTATACCCAGGAAATACATCAGTCTGCTCATAGCTGAAGCACTCTGAGGAGCTGAGATGGAAAAATACTAGAAGAGAATCTGGGAAAGAGAAGCATCACACAACACCCATGCCCAATGGCTGGAGGACCTGAGAACTGACCATAGCAGCCTCCCAGAATAAGAACCAGCAACCATCTCAATGGTAGATGTACAAGAAAGAGTGTCAAAGATGAAGGAGTGGACAGCACCAGGCTCCGACATGATCCATATATGCTGGCTAAAGAAACTGACGGCACTCCATGAATGCCTTGAACCAGCTGATAAGGGATGGGACCCACCCAGGTTAGCTAACTGAAGGTAGGCCAGTCCTCATCATGAAGTACCCCCAGAAGGGACCCATCCCATCCAACTATCGGCCACGAACTTGTCTGTGTACAACATGGACCCTCGACAGATCAACCTTTGCACTGCCTGGACTGATTACAAGAAAGCCTATGTTTCAATGCCACACGTGGATACTGGAATGTCTGGAACTGTACAAGATCAACAGGGTACTAAGAGCCATCATCAAGAACTCAATGGGACTATGGAAGACGACCCTAGAAGCCAACTCTAAGGGGATGCACTGTCACCACGACTGTTCTGCATAGGTCTGAACCCCTCAGTCAGATCATCACAAAGAATGGATTCTGATACGGATTGCAAAGAGGGGCAACAATTAGCCACCTGCTCTACATGGATGACATCAAGCTGTATGCCAGGAATGAACAAGAAATTGACTCACTGATCCACACCACCAGGATCTACAGTGACAACATAGGGATGTCATTTGGATTGGATAAGGGTGGCCAGATGGTGTTGAGGAGAGGCAAGATGATCAGAACTGAAGGGGCTGACCTACCAGAGGGCAGGATAGGAGACATCCAAGACAGCTACAATTACCGGGGTATACCACAGGCTAATGGAAATCATGAGGAGGATGCAACGAAAGCAAAATAACTCCAGAGAGTAAGGCAAGTCATGAGAAGTCTGCTGAATAATAACAACAAGGTCTGAGCCATCAACATGTAAGCACTGCCAGTGACTAGTGAGTGTCAGAGCCACTGTCTAGGATGAAGCGTTGGTAATTCAAGAATACACCAGATAAATGGCCCCAAAGGATGAACTGCTCAGTGAATGCCTCAGACAGCCAAAATCTGATGAGAGTGAGGAGAATGGACAGGAGAGCAGACGACATGTATCTACCACAGTTCTTCATTTCATGCTCATCATTTCTGCTTTGTTTTAGACTGCAGCAGCTGTCATCAGTGTATAACTCACCAAGCAGATCACAGGAGTGAAGTAACGCCAGCACAGTTTGAAAATAATCCAAGGTCTCTGTCCTGTCATTTCTTCAACTGTATCACACAGCCGCTCAGCCCCTGCATGAATGTTACAGTTTGTTAGTAACAAAAGGACAGGGCATCCTGGTGCAGAAGTATGGTACATTGAGTATCTTGGTAAACACTAGTTATAATGGTGTGTGTGTGTGGAAGGAAAGTTTGGCTCCTCCCACAGAAATAATAATGTAAGGTTTGTCCGGCGGCAAGTGGGCAGGCACAAAATTCTTGTGGAATTTTCTGGTTATCTCCCAACTTTTATTTGACCACAAGACCCTCCTCTCAACTGCATAACCTCAGAACAATATTGTAGGAATCAACTTTATTTCTGGGCAGGGTTGGTGACTTCATGTAATTTGAAACATGGTATTTATGTCACTTACCAAAGGCCCAACCAACAGCCACACACTGGACCATAGACACAAATAACATACATATTCCACTAGCACCATAATAGTCAACCAGCTCGAACAGGTACACTCCTCCCTGTGAACACATAAGAGGTACATATTTGAGGTGTCACCAAAAATATTCAAAAAGAAGAGAATATGAGAATATGCTGGGAGTTAGCTGCTGAGTTTGGATAAGGTTACACAGGTCTGTGCAGCACCTGAGTGGTTAGAGAGATCTGTATGATGAAGATGATGGAGCAGAAGAAGACAAGAAAGATTTCTCTCCGCCAGGGTCTGCGCATCTGTCTTGGAAACATGTCAATGACTGATGATGTTAAAGCTTCCAAACCTGCAAACTAACAACCACACACGCACGTGCGCACACACACACACACACACACACACACACACACACACACACACACACAAAAAAGAGGATAACTTCAGCCCAATGTAGTGTATGCTATCCAGTGCAGTAAGCAATGCAGTACTTGTACATTGGGGAGACCAAACAAGAGCTCCACAAGCCTATGGCTCAACACAGGAGAGCCAATTCCTCAGGACAAGACTCAGCAGTTCACCTGCACTTAACAGACACAGGCCACTCCTATTAGCCAGGGTAGACAGATGGTTTGAGAGAGGAGTTACAGAGAACATATGTGTAAGACTGGGTCAAAAAAATCTATGAACAGAGAAAGAGGACCACTACACAACCTATCTGCAATTTACAACCCAGTACTGACTATCTGGAGAGGGGGGAGGAATGTGAAACAGATTGTAGCAGATTATGATGATAAAATAATTAACTTAACTGATAATGGAGGCATTACCTCCGCCAAGGAGGTTATGTTTTCACCGGGGTTTGTTTATTTGCTGGTTTGTTGGTTTGCAAAATAACTCAAAAAGTTATGGACAAATTTTATGTTATGTTTAGTTTATGACTAGAAACAACAAGTCATACCTCTGTACGAATATGTGATTGGTTTATAAATCCAAGTTGTTATGGAATTTTTCTAAATTTAGAGGTTCTTAGGGTCAGCTAGTAGTATCCTTTTTACAGCACTAAATCTTCACACTGTCTCTCCAGAAGTCAGGGTGGAGGCAGAGCTTCTCCAGGAAAACAGGCGTTATCTCTAGTTGCCCAGGCAGCCAAGGCCAGGGGAGGCTGACAGGGGGAGCCCTTCAATAAGATGAATAGCTGAAGTGTCAGCAGAGACAACAGGCACCACTGTTAGTTAAGGACAGAACTAAGCATACCCTGGGTGTAAAGTGACTCATGAATAGTGTAAGGTAAGATATCTGTATTTATATGGGTGTATGCGCTACTTTTAACTTAACTGGGCATCAGTTTATACGGCTGAGCATAAAGGGGGAAAGGTAGGAATTTCAGCAGATTCTGGCAACGTTGACTGCTGTTCACAACAAAGTTTATATTCCTCCTGATATATGAGAATCCTCAATAAATGTTACTTCTTTAATCAACTTCAAAGGCTCCTGGGTGCATCCATTCTCCAACCACTGACTGATCATTATTTCCTCCACATCACAGGTCACATCCTGTGATATCTGGTTCCTCCCAAAGAGTGGAAGAGGACCATCTACCAAGACTGACACTGTGAATTGAAGGACTTACTGAGGTACAGAGGACATTTTATGGCTGCATTACATACCTGCTGTGCAGTTTTGTTTGGTGGTTTTTCTATCATATTGGTGTTTATTATCATTCTACAGCTGAGAGTGAGAAACATTCAAATAGAAAGGAATAAATAAAGAGCCATAAGATTATCGCGGTGGAGGGGTTTGTGTGTCCCTATGACCCAAGGAGCTATGTTGTCGTGGGCTTTATGCCCCTGGTAGGACCTCCCAAGGCAGACAGGTCTTAGGTGAGGGACCAGACAAAGCACGGCTCAAGACCCTCTATGAAGAATGAAAAAAATGGATTACGTGTTCCCTCGTCTGGACACAGGTAACCAGGGCCCCTCTCTGGAGCCAGGCCTGGGGGCCTCAAAGAGGCAATGTGGTCCCCATTTTAATGGGCTCACCACCCGTCGGAGGGGCCAAGGGGGTCGGGTGCAGCTGGAAGCAGGGACTTTGGCGGTCCGATCCCCAGCTGCAGCAGCTACCTCTAGCGGCATGATTGGGAGGAATGGCCCCCCCGACCAGAACCCGAGCAGTGTTCTGTTATTGGACTTCTGTGCTCTTCACAGATTGTCCATAACAAACACCATGTTCAAGCGTAATGGTGTCCATATGTGCACTTGGCACCAGGACACCCTAGGCTGCAGTTCGATGATCAACTTTCTTGTAATGTCACCGGACTTGCGGCCGTATGTCTTGGACGCTTGGGTGGAGAGAATGGTGGAGCTGTCAACCGATCACCACCTGGTGTATGTTGGCTCCGATGGTGAAGGAAGATGCCAGTCCAACCCCAGACCCAAACGTGGTGTGAGGGTTTGCTGGGAAAGTCTGACTGAGGCTACGTTTATACGATGAAGCTCTGAACAGAAGATGCAAAAGTGGCGTCACGTCTTCACTTTTTATTCCGCGTTTAGACAAGCGTTCTCGGGAGGAAATCTGCATGCATACGGCGAAGCATAAGTGTGTGGAATTCGATTGTGGATGCATGCCAGGTGGCTAGTTGGCGCTGTGATTTACTATCACACAACACCGCCATATCAATACGCATGCATAGAATCTTCCTTCTGCTCCTATCTGCACCACGAAAACATGGCTGGTAATAAGAAGAATGTCTTTGTCTGGACAGACAAAGAAGTTGAATTATTGATTCAGATCACGCAAGACTACAAAGCAACAAAGGCACGACAAGGTGTAGACTGGGAGTCCTGTCAGACAAAATATACGGATATATGGACCGCATTCATAGAGCAGTTTCCTACTCCCCCAGACAGCCAACTGAGAGGAACTGCTTATCCACATGCAACTGACGAGGTCATTAAAACACAAATTTCATCCAAGCTTAAAGCCATTAGGAATAAGTACAGGGAGGTCATGATACACAATGCATGAGTGGCCATGGGCGAGTTATTACACTGTTTTTTGATTTGTCTAATGACATATGATGTGGGTCACCAGCCGCCACCTCTTTACATGCTGGTGTTGAGACTGTCGAGGTCAAGAAAGTCTTTATTCCCAACAGGTGCAGCTGTTTTCTCAGCAACTAAAACTCCTCGCATGAAGTTGTGGAGATAAATCAGGTACCATGATGAAATCACCACCATCTTCTGGGCTTCTCAGAGTTCAGAGTTCAGAGTTCAGAATGTTTCTTCTGGAAGTGATGTACTGTAGGTTGAAGATAATGGCCGTGGATATCTCTGATTATCTCGGACTGGTCCCATGCTCTCTCAAAATAATTTTCCCCCAGTGGTAATTTTCATTTCTCCATAAAAGCGATCATCGCCGTGTCACCTTCCTCTTTTCCAGACACATTCAAAAGCTTCAGGTTGTTTTCACGGTTCTCGAGTTCATCTCTATGGCTTTCTGTAATTTATACTCCAAATCTGAGACATGCTTATCCTGCATCATGCAAAAGCACTCGTATTAATTTCAGCTTTTGTCTTGAGAGTTTCCACTCTCTTGACCACTGACTTCAGCAGATGTTATTAGCCGTAGTCAGTTCAGTTAGTTTATCCATCGTAGAGCTCAGATCAACCAATTTGGCACTGAGACTGACAATTGTCTCGGGCATAACTGTTTGTCAGACAACGGCCGCTCGCTGCTTACCAGTTCGTGCTTGTCTGATGATTAGCAGAACTCCTTTTTGAGGCACTCAACACGTAGGTTCTTTATTCTCCTTTCATTAGCGTGGAAGAAATAGTTGGAATATGGACATTTAAAGTAGTTTTAATCCATTTGTTTGACACACAGTCAGGAGCTGTGAAACCCTTGTTACTGCTCACTCGCGCATGCTTAAGGGTGTCACTCATTGTGGGACTTGATTTGGTCAGATCTTGACTTGGTCTCCCCTCTCTTAACTCATTGAGTGCCGTTGAAATATGTATGCATCAAAGTGTTTTTTCGGCAGCGGGTCGCTGATCGCGGTCTCCTGCAGCCTGTGAGTAATGTTGGGGCTTCTGGGAGAAGTAGCTGGAGCACAAAGAAATGGTATACTTCCTGGAGATCAAAGCAGGGTGTGGAAAGAATCACAAAAAGTAGCATTTTTGGTAAAAGTGGCCTCTAACTGATGATGATGAAAATAAGTCTTTTATTTTATTCTGTGTTTTCAGAGACATTCTGCGGGTCTTGAAACATGATTCAAACTGAGCAAAATTGCTGGCATAAGGCACTCTGTTTTTTAAAAGGGCTGGCACTCAAAGAGTTAAAAGCTTCAATTGTGTCTTGACGGATGAGCTCCATTTACTGATCCAGCAGAAACAGTTGGAACATATCTTTATACACTGACCAAAACTTCCAACACAACACTCCCATGGGTTATGCATATTGTACCAAATTCAAGTGACATATCTAACAACACGTATCAGATATGAAGTTTTAATTCGAATGCAGTGTAATAACGTTTTTGCCCATTGCAGACGAACATGGCAACATGCTGGAGTCAACAGCAGACCACAGCGGGGCTGTCGGCTGTGCAACCTGGCCTCACACAAGCGGTTGCGTACTGTTTGGTCGCTGATTCTGTTCTGATGTCGACCTCTGGTCTGTGCTGCAGTCACTGGAGCTGGCACGTTTCTCAGCTGTTGAAGACGAATATGGCGGTCCTGCCGAGGGGTGGTGACACATGGCCTGGGAGCTTGTGGTCGGTCATTAGTGCGCACTGTCTCATTATACCGGTTCCATAGATGCAAAATGGTCGACACATGAACACCCACACAGCAAACAAAAGTAAATCCTTTGAGATTTCATGTGATATTTTGTGTGTTATAACTCAAATTCATTGTTTGGCATTGCATGACCAAAATTTCTCAATCATGGGAGTGTTGCGTTGGAAGTTTTGGTCAGTATACATTATGTAAATACTTTATGCAGGCTACCAGTATAATGTCATGTGTCCTCTTGGTATTACCAGTGTGTCCAGTCCCAACAGAATGAGCATAATGAAGAAACAGGCGGCCCACAGCTGAGGCAGAGGCATCATGGTTACAGCCTGAGGAAATGCAATGAATGCCAGCCCAGGACCTGAGAGGACAGAGGAAACATTTATATAGCTGTCCCTTCCCAACAATAGTGAGAGGGTACATTTGATTCTCATGTCTGTTAGAGTCAGTCGCTTTGAGCTTTAATCATACCTGATTCAACCACCATGTTCATGGGAATTCCCTGTTTGTGGGCCATGAAACCCAGAGTTGAGAAGACTGCGAATCCAGAAACAAAGCTGGTGGAACTATTGAGCAGACACAACCATAGACTGTCCCTGCACACACACGCACACACACACACACACACACACACACACACACAGAATTTTAATCCCATTTTGGACAATGTATTAGTTGAACTACTGACTGCATGACTTACTTGTAACAGTTGTTCTTGACTTTATTGTAGCTTCCCAGTGTTGTCAGTGTTCCTACTGCAAGTCCATAAGAGAAGAGTACCTGAGCACAAGCCTCCATCCACACCTGATGAACAGAAAGACATAAAACTGTGTTGATATACTGTACTGCATATATAAACCATATAATTGTACAGACTTGGGTTTTTGGATATTACAGAAAAAAATCACCACTTTTGGCTGTGGACGAACAACAACACAGTTGCATGAACTCTCATTTAGCTCATTGTTAACAACTGCCGCTTGAAACATATAAAACTTTCAAAATTAACAAGTAGGACATTAACTGACATATTTTATATCATAGAAAAAAGGGTGTTAGGACTCTTTCCTGCTCTGTTGTTGTCATCAGTATTGAATCAGTGTCGATGTGAAAAAAAGAAAATCTAATAACATAATCTCTCAAACACACATGACACTGTAAAGCTGCATGATGTGTCTCACCTGAAGGTCTTTCAGGCGAGAAGGATCTGGATACAGGTAGTAGACCACACCCTGCCAGGCTCCTGGCAGCGTCACCCCCCTGATCAGCAGAATGGCCAGCATCACGTAGGGGAACACAGCCGTGAAATACACCACCTGAAAAATTCAGTGGCTGTTTAACATTGCTGGCCATATCCTGTCATTGCATCCTGTTAAAGAAACACTGCTTGTGCTTACGTCGATGGGTAGGTTTTTAAGTTTTAATAATAATAATATGTAGTAAGAAGTGAAACTGGACAAGACAAATATTTGTAGTATGCAAATATTTTAGGAAAAATTTACTTATTCTTCAGAGCAAACAACATTTGGACTTATACTGAAAGGAAAAAAGGTCAATATCACTGAGCTCAGGAATCATCCAGCTGATGGTGGCACATGAAGTGGCGTAGCCGCTTCCTCGTGTTCAACATGACAACATCATCATTTCAACATTTGGGTGTCGTAAAAGTTTGAGCAAAAGCCTAAAAGTGGGTGTCTCATGCCAAATGCGAGCTGACCTCTAGCAGAGTGTGATTAGTATGTCTGGAGTCAGACTTAAGCTTTGTTTCTTAACCCGAACCCTCAATATCTGTGTGGCTTCCATCCTTGGAACCCAAATGTACGACTTAGGAGACAGGTTGTAACGGTGTTACGTGTTTATTTGAAAATGTAACAGGGGAAACAAGCAGACAGCCCTTCCAGGTAGGGAAGGGGAGCACACCTCTCCAGGCTAGTAGGAGAGAGCACCGGGGAGTCCTTACTGTGGCTGCACTAATCTAATAATGGGGAAACACAAAGCCACCCAAATAAGATGGGGGAAAAAAACCAAGGACTATCTAGAAAATAGAGACCTCTTATCTTGAAGTCAGCACAAGGCTGTCAAAATGACAAATAAAAGGCGCTTTGCAAAAATGACAATAAGTATGAACAAGGAATAGCCAAAGAAATCACTTTCAACAGGCTTTGAAAAATTACATATCAAATAGCCAACACTCGTGCACAATAAGGTGAATAATTCTATCCATCCATTTTCTACTGCTTATCCTCACATAGGGTTGCGGGGGGGCTGGAGCCTATCCCAGCTGTCTTAGGGCGGAAGGCAGGGTACATCCTGGACAAGTCACCACCTCATCGCAGGGGACATAGAGACAACCACTCACACTCATATTCACACCTACGGTCAATAAATGGCACTCTATTTATGAAGCTGAGAAAAATCAACAACGAAGAACCACTCTGCTCAGGAGGGAAAAACTATAATAAAGAACGGAAATGCTACTCACTGGAGAAGAATTGATGACTATAAAGAAAATCAAAAACTCTAACAGAGGCTACAAATCTTAAAACACAAATCACTCGGGAGAATGAGGGAAATCACTGGAAGCACAAGAAACAGGTAGCGAGGCTTATGATGGGACATGAACCATGACAATCTCGCAACGAGACGGGAGACAATCCATGAGGTATGGGGATACAGGTGGAAACAATCAGGGCGGGGCAAACAATCACAGATGCGGCAACACAGGAGGGAGGAAGCAAAGCAATCTGAAATGAGAGGGAGACAGGGTTATTTCAAAATAAAACAGGAAATGACAAGATGGGGCAGCAGTAGCTCAGTTTGTAGTGACTTGGGCTGGGAATCAGAGGGTCGCTAGTTCAAGTCCAGGTCGGACCCTGTGTGGAGAGTGGACTGGTAGCTGGAGAGGTATCCGTTCCTCCTCCTGGGCACTGCCAGTGTTCGGGTTGCCTGGATATGGGGCAGCCCCCTCACTCTGACACCTCTCCTCTAATCCATGTGCATGTGTGTTTCATAACTTGTGTGTAATGTGCAACTGAAAAGAAAATACTAACAGAGTGTAAATTAAAATTTCCCTCACTGAGGGACTACTAAAGGAATTCTTCTTCTCAAGACAATATGCAGGCATAAAACAAGAATGGGTAAGTTAATTTAACCAGACGGAGCATAACAATATTCACATAAAGAAATTACTATCTCCTGCTTCATTCCTAATTCACATTTGTCAAAAAAAATTGTAGTATATAATCTATGAAATATATAGAAGACAGATGACCCTTAAATCCTCACACCAGTGTTCACAGACCTTTCCTGTGGATCGGACCCCTTTCCAGATGCAGAAATAGCAGGTCACCCAGCAGGCCAGGAGACACAGCAGCAGCTCCCACTGTACTGTACCGACCTCCTCTATTCCTCCAGACATGGACAACACTCCTCTCCTGCATGGGGACGGCAGAAAAATTATGTTTTACAAGAATGTACTACAGTGCTTACCAAATGTATCCCACCAGGTGTTTGTCACCACTGCCCTAAATTTACAGTATTGCTGAAGTTTCTGTATTGGTTTACCAACCAGTATGTGCAAACTCTTTAATCAAAATCATATATTTTACTGTTTTACAAAAAAACAGAAAAAAATATCAAAATACATACAAAATGAGTTGTAGGGAACTCAGTGAGAAAGAAAGAGTTCAAGTTAAGGCTTTTAATGATGCTGGAGGCTCTTTGAGACTAACAGGGTATCTGCTCTAATACATTTGTAAAGCTCTGTATATACTTATTCTGCATCTGTTGTTGGCACCCTCTGTATTACATCATGAGTTTAATGAAAAAAGGACTCACTCCCAGAACTCAGTGACTGAAGACTTGGTGAGATTTCCAGTTGTCCAGTTTACTGTCAGGTTGTCACTTTGTACTGCAGTCCAGTTTGTGGAGGTGAGGTCCACACATCTGTCTGTAGAGAGGAAGGCAAGCATTTATGTTGATTTAAATGTGAATCCCTATTTCACACACATGCTTAAATCACACAGACAAAAACAGACAACACAAACTTTCAATAGAGAACACACTAGAAGTGTTTTCAGAACTCTAGAGTTAGTATACTGCAGTTTCCTTTGTTTCTGATGATTTCTCATATTATGGTAATATAGTAAATATATTACAAAGCCCTGTAACAAACATATCAATTATATTATTATAATTACGTTCAGCCAACTATGTGAGCATATCACATTTATCTGCAAAATATCAATATTATTTTATTTTTTATTAATGTTATTTTTTTTTACTTGCTGTACATCCAACCAGTGTTATCTCATACTGACCTGTGTTCCAGGGATTGTTACAGGTGGCCCAGGGCAGAGGGTCTCTGAAACAGTAGATGAGGTAGAGGAGGGCCCAGGCCAGGATAATCATGTAGATTCTGATATAAAGCTGGATCACATTGACAGAGTATCCAGTCCCTGGAAAGAGAGAACATCTACTATGACAAAAGTATTCGCTCACCCATCCAAATAATCAGAATCAGATGTTCCAATCACTTCCATGGCCACGGGTGTATAAAATCAAGCACCTAGGCATGCAGACTGCTTTTACAAACATTTGTGAAAGAATGGGTCGCTCTGAGGAGCTCAGTGAATTCCAGCGTGGAACTGTGATAGGATGCCACCTGTGCAACAAATCCAGTCGTGAAATTTCCTTGCTCCTAAATATTCCACAGTCAACTGTCAGCTGTACTATAAGAACATGAAAATGCTTGGGAATGACAGCAACTCAGCAACGAAGTGGTAGGCCATGTAAACTGACGGAGCGGGATCAGCAGATGCTGAGGCACATAGTGCAAAGAGGTCGCCAACTTTCTACAGAGTCAATCTCTACAGACCTCCAAACTTCATGTGGTCTTCAGATTAGCTCAAGAACAGTGCACAGGGAGCTTCATGGAATGGGTTTCCATGGCCGAGCAGCTGCATCCGAGCCATACATCACCAAGTGCAATACAAAGCGTCTGATGCAGTGGTGTAAAGCATGCCGCCACTGGACTCCAGAGCAGTGGAGACACTTCTCTGGAGTGACGAATCACGCCTCTCCATCTGGCAATCTGATGGACGAGTCTGGGTTTGGCGGTTGCCAGGAGAACGATACTTGTCGGACTGCATTGTGCCAAGTGTAAAGTTTGGTGGAGGGGGGATTATGGTGTGGGGTTACTTTTCAGGAGCTGGGCACGGCCCCTTAGTTCCAGTGAAAGGAACTCTGAATGCTTCAGCATACTAAGACATTTTGGACAATTCCATGCTCCCAACTTTGTGGGAACAGTTTGGAACTGGCCCCTTCCTCTTCCAACATGACTGTGCACCAGTGCACAAAGCAAGGGCCATAAAGACATGGATGACAGAGTCTGGAGTGGATGAACTTGACTGGCCTGCACAGAGTCCTGATCTCAACCCGATAGAACACCTTTGGGATAAATTAGAGCAGAGACTTAGAGCCAGGCCTTCTCGTCCAACATCAGTGTGTGACCTCACAAATATGCTTCTGGAAGAATGGTCAAAAATTCCCATAAACACACTCCTAAACCTTGTGGACAACCTTCCCAGAAGAGTTGAAGCTGTTATAGCTGTAAAGGGTGGACCAACGTCATATTGAACCCTATGGATCAGGAATGGGATGTCACTTAAGTTCATATGCGAGTCAAGGCAGGTGAGCGAATACTTTTGGCAATACAGTGTATCTCAGTTAGAGAGATGTGATATTAAACGGTACATCAGTAATTGTGGCTAATGGCTGGGGCTGGAAAAATTTGGATGGTCCTTTGGATAGTTTAAATTAAGATTAGAGATTTTTTTTTTAAAAAAAATTGTGATTAATCTCAGAACTTCACTAGTTATTCCCAATTAATAGCATTTTTTGTATCTTTGAAGTGCTATTATTTCAATACAGTTTTCAAAATCATTTTAACAACAATTGTGTCATGCTCCGTCTGTCTGATTTGGTTAAGTTCACCATTTTTGTCTTGTGCCTACATGTTGTCTTGTCTCTTCCTGTTTGATTTTGAAAGTAACCCTGTCTCCCTCTCTCAGATCACTTTCCTACCTGCTCCTGTGTCTTCCCGCCTCTGTGATTGTCAAACCCCGGCCTAATTGTTTCCACCTGTGTCCCTTACCTCGTGTATAGTCTTGTCATTTGTATGTTTGTCCCGAGATCGTCACGTACCTTCATCTGTCGAGAGTCCTGTCTCCCGTTCCAGTGTTCCAGCAATTCCTGTATCGTCAGTGCACTTTTGTTTGTAAGTTTTATAGCCTCAGTGCCCGTTTTTTGTTTCTAGTTTTGCTTTGTATTTCCCAGGTGATCCTCTGTGTGAGTTGACCCCAGTAGTTTAGCTTGTTTGCTCTAGTGTAGAATGAGAGTTTTGTTTTGTAATTTTGTAGCTTACTTCTGTCCCTCCTCATTGTGTATGAGTTGTTTCTTTTGTTTGATTTGTTTCACAGCCTTTCTAGCTTAGATATTATCCTAGTGTGCCTGACATTAGCGTCTTTAGTTTGCTCCCCCTTATTTTCCCTTCATTTATCTTAGATTTAAGTTGCACTTCATTTTTTTGTAGCCTTTCTAGATAGATTGTTTATTTCCTCAGGTATTCTGTTAAAATGTTTTCCCCCTCCTTTTTGGAGAGTGATTTTGATTTCCCCCTTTAATAATTGAGAGTAGTTTAGAGCAGGGTCTCCCTGGCGCGCGTCTCCACCAGCTCGGTGACACACACAACTCTCCGTTCCCCTGCTGGAACACCATGCTCTCAATCTTTCTCTGTGAGCTTTGAATGAAAATCCTTTTGGTTGCACCCAGTACCTGTCTCCTGAGTCTTGCGTTTGGGCTCTTCCTAATTCACGTCATGGAAGCACTGAGTCCATTGGCATCCGTTTGATTAGCTGCACTAGCATACTTAGCTCGACAATGCTAGCTAACTGGAAGTACTTTGGTAACATTTTAATTCACTTTAAAAAAAGTGCATGTTGTGTTTGATTTTCGTTTGTTAGTTTCAGGAGAAGGGACTGACACCTCTCTTGCTACCAGTCCGCTCTCTGTACTTGATCTGTGCTGTTAAACAGAATTATTGAATGCTATTTAAACAACATGACTGATGATAATAATAGATGTTTACACTTGAAGTGTTTATTTAGGTGATGTCCTCTACTCCTCCTCCTCCATCCTCTGTATTTACAGTACAGGATGGGAGTTTCATTCTTCTCCATGACTGAAGCAGGAAGCTGCTAGTAATGGTGCATGGAAGCAACAGAATACCAGCATGAGATTCTCATGAATTCTAAATGGATCTTTTCTTTTGCATGTCTATTAACCTGTTGAACTCCCAATTGGGGGACCCTTCGGTTACAGGTTAAGGTTAATTTCAAAACCTGTCCTGCTGTGTGTTCAAGAGTTATTGCCCTTTGAAGATCGTGGGAGAGGGAGTTGCATGACTCACTGTTATCCCTATACCCTAACCCTTTAATTGGATTAAACACACACAACAGGGGGCGGCACGGTGGTGTAGTGGTTAGCACTGTCGCCTCACAGCAAGAAGGTACCGGGTTTGAATCCCGGGCCCAGGGACTTTCTGTGTGGAGTTTGCATGTTCTCCCCGTGTCTGCGTGGGTTCTCTGCGGGTACTCCGGCTTCCTCCCACCATCCAAAAACATGTATGGGGATTACTAATTAATTGAATAATTAATTAATTAATAATTTAAATTGGCCGTAGGTGTGAATGTGAGTGTGAGTGGTTGTCTGTCTCTATGTGGTGGCGACTTGTCCAGGGTGTACCCTGCCTTCCGCCCTAAGACAGCTGGGATAGGCTCCAGCCCCCCCGAGACCCTATGAGGATAAGCGGTAAATAATGGATGGATGGATGGACACACAACAGGACAGTGTTGAGTCTGCCACTAGGTGGCATAGGACTGCTGGGGTGCACGAGGAGAAGAGAAGAAGAAGACAAATATATGTATGTGGGGAAAGGTGTGGAGGGTGGTGAATAAAGTAGCCTATGAAGAACAGTCCGGTCTCCTGTGATAATTATACGCTAGCACTGTATGAACACAACAAATTGGCAACGATGTCCCGACCCATGCCTGCATCATTGCTGCCCTGCAGTGGAGAGCCGCCTTTACCTTTCGTTTCGTGGAGGAAAATCATTGAGCATTACCTATTAGCTATCCATGCTACTGGCCTGGCCTGAGGCAAGACGTTGGGCCCTGCTCATCCATGCTCTTGGCACCAAGGGACAATGCCTGTTCTACACCCTTCCGAATGCCGACACTTCATATGATGCAGCCATGATGTCTTCGGAAGGACACTTTGTGCCAAAGGTCAATACTGTCGTGTCCCGCCATCATTTCAGACAGAGACCACAGCGAGCCAATGAGACTGCCTCAGTTCATGGCGGCGCTCGGGGAATTAGCGGCTATATGTGCTTATGCTAACATGGAAGTCGAGATGCTGAGGGACCAGCTCATCAAAAAGGCTTACTCACCAGTGGTGAGAGACTTTTAATAGAAACGTTCCTGACCCTTGACTCTGCTATTACACTAGCATGCCAGGTGGAACATGCTATTACTACTATTACTATACTGTATTACTATTTCCATGGACTCTGCAACAGCTCCTGCTTGTCTCTACATGGTTCGAGGAGGTTCTGCTTTGCTGGGCATGGACCTGATCAGGGCTTTGAACTGGACATTCACTCACCAACTAAACCACCCTCTGCCACTGATCAGGCTTTGTCTACTACTCCTGCACCTACCACCATCTGTACAATTCCTCTTCAAAACACCAAAGGACTGCCAAATGGCAAGTAACTCTTGGCGAGAAATATCCCAAAATACAGGGCTGGAGGTTGCCGAATGTATGAAGAGGTGGAAGAACCTCCGCAACAATTATGTTCACAATGGAAGAAACTGGCCACAAGAAGCGGTGACCCAGGTGGACAAAAAGTGCCTGCTTTTTATCACTTTTTATCATGACTGGCACCGCACGTAAAGCACCGCGAAATGGAGACAAATTACGAGGCAAAGGTATGTGTGTATGTGTGCTTATGTGCAAACAACATGTAATATTGACTACTGGTTGTAATCAAACACATATTTAATCAAGCATCCACTCTTGCTTTAAAAACAGAGGGCACCTAGTTCATCAGAGAGTGACATGACCTCCTTGTCTGCACCATTGTCCCCGGTCTTCCACTCCCCCTGCATCTCCTGCTCCTCCTGCTCCTCCAGCATCTCCCATGAAGCAGATGGCAGACCTGGAGGAACGCAGGATGGAGCTACAACAGAAGATTCTGCAGAGGACTGATGAGTGCTCCAGGTTCGGGCAGACGGTGGCTGACCTGCTGCGCAGAGTGCCAGAGGACCGGAGAACGGACGTTATGTTGAAAGTGTACAGCTTGATTCATGAAAGTAGACAGTAGTTGAAATCAAATCATTTGACTTTGTCTTGCAAATAGTTTTGTTTGTTTTGTGTGGTTTGAGTGCACTCTGCTGTGATTTTACAGCCTAGGCGCTTGCTTTTATACACCTGTGGCCATGGAAGTGATTGGAACACCTGATTGTGATTATTTGGATGGGTGAGCAAATACTTTTGGCAATATAGCGTACTTCCTAAGTTGGAACAATGGATCTACAGCGCAAGTGTTTCCCAACAGCATTGTTTGATCAAAGCAAATTACGATGTTTACAACTAACAGAGTCCAATGCATTGTTGAACGACACGCGTTTCCCAGAAGCATAGTTGGAACAATGGTAAGTTGCATCAGGAAGTTGAGTCATTTAAACAAATAGCATGGAGCTCTCGAAGGTTTGTTCAGGTGATGTCATGTCCTCTTCTTCTTCTTTTTGGGGATTGAAATGTCAGGATTGTGCACCCTGTGATGTATGATCCCCACCTACAGCATGAAAGAAAGATGGCATTTTGAGGTGGAAAAACGCAAGTTATATTTTAAAACCAAATGTTTGTGTAGCCAGAGAACTTTAAAATTACAATTTTGATAGCCTACTATTGAATAATTCTATTAGACAGATACAGCAGATAGATACTTTATTCATCTCACAGAGAAATTCGCAATTCCAGCAGCTTGAAAACACACAGGGACACGCAGGGTTCAGGAGGATAAAAAAATAAAATCACATATAAAGTACCAAAATATATACTATAATAGATACATTAGAGAATGCAAGGTGCAGATTATAATAAAATATGATAATAGATAATAATACGATGTGCAATTTTTGATAAACTATGAGATAAAAAGAAAAGGAGAAATATGGAAGTCTGACAGTTACAGTGCAGTTGCAAATGACAGTATGTAACATACAGTTACACATAGGATTTCAAATTGAAAGTAAATCATCATTATAGCAAGTGATGTTAAATCTTCACAAATACTGTAAATTACCAAATAACTTCTCCTGACCATGTCGTACCACACCGGCATTTCATCCATTGCTATGATGTCTCTGTCCGGTATCTTTTTTGTTTCAATCATCCGAGAGGAAAATGTCACAAACTTTACCAGCTTCTCTATGAATTCCCTGGCATCCTTGTGAGCAATAGTTGTACGTCTTCTGGAGGTGAAGTTGTTGCGGCGAAGGAAACAATTAAGCCAACCAACACTCGCTGCAAACTCCTCATCTCTGTTGTCAGTCACAGTGGCGTACATGTCTTTCGCCCTCACCCTGATCATTTTACGAGACACTCTCTCGTGGCATGCCCATTTGCTGATTATCCAGTCCCGCATATTTATCTCAAGCTCCTCGCTTGCCTTCTTCCTCCCTCCACCAGGCAGCCTGGCCCTGCTGTTGTCCTCCTCGGACAGACACTGAAGCTCAGATTTATTTTTCCGCCAGTCTCTTACTGGGTTGACAGAGAAACTTCTTGCGGCTGCTTCTCCTGAGTTTTCCTCTGCATATTTTATGACTGAAAGTTTGAATTTAAGTTGTATTTCTGTTTTCTTTTCTGCACTGGAGCCATGGTGATTATCAATGTGATAATGCTGACAGAAAGCTAGCACAGCACTTGAAAAAGGAGAAGAGAATATGTGCAGTGTCAGTGGTCACGTCTTCTTCTTTGATGTTTTTTTTTAAATAAATCAGACCCGGCATTTATTTGGAACCGGTGTTTATTAAACAAAATATACATCTGCACCTGCCGTTTAAAGGGGATCCAGCGGTTAATTGAAACCCGGCTATTATATGGTAATATACGGTATTTCAAAAACACAACTCACTAATCAATTACAATGTCAGAAATTTTACAAGACTACATCTGCCAGCAAAAGTAAAATATCTTATCCCCCTCAGGAGGCTATGAACCCACACCTAACTAAATACCATACTGCCACACCAAAATGCCCATTCTCTAACCACTGTTCCATCCCACCACAGAGTGTTGCAGAAGCTGTAGGTATACATTGGCTAAATGTATGTGTTTTATATCTTCAATTTATTTTAATTATATGAAAGAAACTGCATTCAGTTCTTGCTTTCAGTGAGTAGGGAACATGATTGTGTTGACGAATATTTCCCAAAGTTGCTAAAGATGTCACACTGGAAATGAAGCTAGTCTGTCATTGACACACTTTCAGCAAGGAATGCATCCGTGTACTCTCTGTCGTTTGGACGATGCAGGTTCAAACTAACGTTGTTCCAACTTACATGGTACAACGGTAGTTGGAGATTTTTGGGAAATGGTCGGAAAGGGGAAGTTTGGTCGTTTGCTATGTACTACTGTGGTTTCATACTAACTTCCGTCATTATTTGGGAAACACACCCCAGATTTGCAGTAGGCAGCATGTTGTGGTGGTTGTTGCTTTCACAATTCTGATTGGCTGATATGGCTTTACACTTCTCATTACACTGCCACCTATAGATTTGGAATGCTCATAATAGTGCTTGGCGGGGTATTTATGAGGGTTTGTGTAAATTAATATAGTTTGGAAAATGGTGTCGGATTTATCCGTTTCTATAAATACCCGCCTGCATGTAAACGGGGTCTACATCTCTTTTAAGTGCAAGAATAAATCATAACAGGTTAATTTTCAGTTCCAGTCAGTTTTGAATGACATAATGTAGTCAGTATGTTCAACATTGAACAGATGTAATGTGATTACCCTGTGCCAGTGGGCAGAGCTTGGTCCAGCAGGTGATGGAGCCCTCCTGTGTGTACTGACCAATCACAGTCTCCATCAGGAAGAGTGGCACGCCACACAGCACAGCGAAGAAACAGTAAGGCAACAGGAAGACACCTGTAGACACACAAAAATAGACATGAAACCAGTGATGCTGAGGTGATCAAGTGTTTGATGCTGCCACTGACTTCACTGAATATTTTCACTTTGGGTGAATCCAGCAGTTGCTTTCCTGAATTGTCAGTTCATAATGATATTTTGATTTGACTTTTACAGAAGAAATGAAATGATGGTTTAAAGGAGAGGAGAAAATGAGAATAGATGGCCAGGAATTCCAAAAGAAAGCACAGCACCTGCCGTGATTCTGAGGGAAGTGAAGTAGGTGACCTTAGATAATAAATCAATCAGGATGTACTCCTGAAAAGTATACATGTACTCCTGTAAAGCTTTGAGAACTATGATACCTTGGCTTGGTACTGGGGAGTTCCACCCCAGCTGAAATAGAGACAAACAGCTGTCCCAACTACAGTGGTTGGCTAAAATCATTGAAACAAAAATTGATCCAAAAAAGCTTATGACGATCGGCGAGTTTTCGTAAGATTATGAAATTTCCTAGGTGCGTAGTACACATTGCACATTTGCACATCATGTTGTCATTTTTTAAACTTTTTTCCATGTGATCTCAAAAAACTGAATGCCATTGCAATTAGGATACAGTTAGCTTTCAATGAAAAACAAATCATAAACGCCAGGTTGTGCTGGCACCTTTAGGGGGCACCGAAGAAAATTTCCAAAATGCAAAGACCTTTCATAAAATCTGAAACTGATCATTGGACCCTGAATGAAGTGCTGGAGTTTTCTTTTTTTTTTTTTTTTCTGAAGTAGCGCCCGCTAGTCGGAACAGAACATTTTTTAATGTGATGGACAACTGTCACTGTGTTTACACTACAGAGAGATCTAAAAGTTCTCAAAGAATCACAGACACCTTGACGTTGCTTGAGAACCTAGAAAAAAATCACTAGAAAATAAAAAAAAACAGCCCTGTCACTGTGGTTGACACAGCTGTGAAATTTGATTCAAAAAAAGCCTCTTGGACCGATGGCCCATGCCCAAAAGCAAGTCTGCCATTTTACTTTGAATTGTCTCTGTTTTTGAATGGTCCTCTGTTTTTGCTATTTTGGCTGATTTTAAGGTATATTCAATTTCATACTCCCCCTAGGGATTTAATGTTAGCAGGCTGAAACTCGAGCCACAGGTACCCACAATAGTGCAGTTTGAAAGTTGTAAAACACTTTGTAATAGGACGTTTGGTTTGGCAACAGTGCCCCCTCAAACAAGTAGTGCTTGTTGCCATGGCGTAGAAATGGCTGCCTCCAAAGCTAAGAGATTCCAATTTCAGTGCGTTTTTTCCTCCAGCTCGTAGATGAGACCTTGAGGAAGATAATACAACAAAACCATGTTTGCCTCGGAAAGGGTATGGCCCAGCTGCAATTTTTTCCTAATGCATAGTTGTGAACCTATAACTCCATCTAAATCTGTCATTCTTTGGCCAAGCTGCATCAATTTGTCCCCAATTATTAGACAATTGATCCAGAAAAAAACTGATAGCAACGCATACCATATGTGCAGTAGTGCCACCTACTTGTAACAAGAAATGCAGAAATCCATTTATGGCCTGCAGATTCTGCTGCATTGATGCTGTGCAACTAGAAACTAGCCGCATTATGACTTTAATTGACTTACGTGACTGCGCCGAGGTGGCACTGTATAATTTCTAAAAAAAAAAAAAAAAAAAAAAAAAAAATCTTGGATATTACCTTAGGAATGCACAGGTTCCATTTTTGGAGAGCCCAAATGCACAACTGTAGAGACAGGTACTGGGTGCAACCAAACGGACTTTACTGTGCACAAGGTACAGGTTTGAGGGCACGTGTTCCAGCAGGGAGAGGGATGCACATCACTGGGCTGGTGGAGGTGCGCACCTGCTCTGAACTACTCTCAACTATAAAAGGGGAGAAATCAAAGCCACTTACTAAAGCAGTGAGGGAAAAACACAATAATAATAATAATAATTATGATGATAACAAAGGTTTGGATTTATACAACGCCTTTCATGACACCCAAAATGCTTTACAGAAACCATTATTCATTCACATCAGTCATACCAGGGGTGGTAAACTAGATTGTAGCCACAGCTGCCCTGGGGCAGACTGACAGAAGCGTGGCTGCCATTGTGCGCCTATGGCCCCTCTGACATTCATACCCATTCATGTGAGTGAAGTGTCTCACCCAAGGACACGTCAATGACGGCGATGATGGAGCTGGACACAACCAAACCAATAACCAAATAACCAAAATATACCTGTGAAAATAAAGAAGCTGACTTGATGGTTACAAAAATTAAACACAACTTTAAATTGAGTAAGGCTCAAAGGATTAACATCATTACCACAAATCAGGCGTGGCCATGGTGCTGCTCCAACATTGTGTGTCTTATCACTAAAGCAGCACAGCTTTTCCAGATTTTGGTGTAAGATAGTTTAAAAAAATTAACTCCTCATAGGGTTCTAAATCTGAAACTAGAAGGAGACGTACCCACAAAAGAGTACTACTTAGTTATGTAAAACTTTATACTTAGAGGAAAACAATCAGAGGAAGAAGAAGAAGACATCCGTTGGTGCACCCGGGACGTGCATTTGGATGAAACGCAGTGCCTGGTGCTCCATTTACTCTGTTGTAAACTTGCTTATCCTCGCTTGTACCTTGGTTTAGTCTTGTTTGATTCCTGGTGTTGTGGGTTTTATCTAGTCATTAGGGTATCTTTTTGCAGCGTGAACTTTAGTTTGTGATTGTTTCTTTTGTTTTATTAAATATCCGCTTTTGCGGCGTGAACTTTAGTTTGTGATTGATTCTTTTGTTTTATTAGATATCTGCCTGTGTAGCGTGAGCTTTGGTTTTTGGGTTTGGCTTTAGTTTGATCTCCATTGTTTCAGCGGCGTGGCTCGAGAGTGCTTTCTATTTAGACCGCCCGCTTGTTTTGATCCAGTTCAGCTTGCTTTATCAGCTCAAGTAGCGCACTTTTTGTTTGTCAAGATAGCTTGTTGGTTTCATTTTGCCTGTGGTTGTTTCATTTTGATTTTTGCCTGATTCAGCCACTGTGGCTTGTGTATTTACTTTCAATTTATCTATTTACAATAAAAACTTTTACCTTAAAATCCCACACCAACAGGAAATTACTTTGTTACCCCTGCCTCCCTAGAGTGGGGCATCCAGTCTGTAAATAAGACCATGGGGAACATAATATCTAAAATTTGGGCCGGTAGGTCAAAGGTCGTGGCGATGGCACTGCTCCAAACTTTGATGTCTTGCCATTCAGAACAACTTTTCTTGATTTTGGCCAATTTTAAGGCATAGTGATTTTAAGACAACAAGCTGAAGCTACAACCACAGGTACCCACATTACTATAGTTTTAAAATCATGGAAAACTTTATAGTTGGATGTTTGGTTTGGCAATGCCGCCCCTCAAGCAAAAGTTGTGCTTTTTGCTATAGCATACAAATGGCTGCCTCCAAAGCAAACTATTTAGAGGTTTAATGAAATTTCTCCTCCAGTCTGTAGTCAAGACCTTGTGGAAGATTTTATCAGAAAACATAAACCAGCAGTGCCGGCGATCATAATGGGGAATGTGAGGTCTTTGGGGAATAAGACAGACGAGCTAGTGGCGCTTGTGAAGACCCAGCGGGAATACCGGGAGTGTAGCATGATGTGCTTCACTGAGACATGGTTACACCCACTCATCCCGGACAACAGCGTCGTGGTCCTAGGCTTCAGTTTGGTACTGGGAGACAGAGACTGTGCTAGCAGCAGGAAGAAGAAGGGAGGTGGGCTTGCACTTTATGTGAGTGAGAGGTGGTGTAACCCCAGACATGTGCACGTGAAGGAGCGCCTCTATACCCCGGATATTGCAACTGCTTGCTGTGGGAATGCGCCCGTATTATCTACCGAGGGAGTTTACGGCCACCATTGTGATCTCTGTTTACATCCCTCCATCAGCTGATGCAGCGGTGGCCTGTGACATCATCAGCTCCACTGCAGCCAAACTACAGACTGAACAGCCGGATGCATTTATGATGATTACAGGATATTTCAACCATGCCTCACTAAACGACACCTTAAATAACTTCCAACAGTATGTCGACTGCCCCACCAGAGACAATAATATACTGGATCTCCTGTATGCAAATACCACTGATCCGTATGATGTCTCTGCCCTCCCCCCACTCAGAAGATCAGATCATAACTTGGTGAAGTTGACTCCAAAGTATGTTCCTCTTGTGAGGGGGCAGACTGTTCACACCAGGAAGGTGAGGAAGTGGACACAGGAAGCTGCTGATGCACTTCAAGACTGCTTCAAGTAAACAAACAGGGATGTTGTCTGTGAGCCACATGGGGAGGACTGCATCACAGAGTACATCAGATTCTGTGTGGACACCACCATGCCAACACGGACTGTCCACTGCTTCCCACTGGAAGCTTCTCATCAGTGACCTGAAAGCTCTCCTGAACAAGAAGAAGAGGGCTTTCAGGTCTGGAGACAGAGAGGAGCAGAGGAGGGTGCAGCATGAACTCAGAGAGGAGCTGAGGACATGCAAGGACACCTACAGGAAGAAACTGGAGGCTAAACTGGACCAGTACAGTGTGAGGGATGTGTGGACGGGGATGAAGAACATCGACGGAATGAAGGGGAAAGACAGGCAGACATCAGGGAGCCTGGACAGAGCAAACCAGCTTAACCTGTTTTTCAACAGGTTTAGATCACCTCCTGTCACCCCTCTGTCACCACCTCCAGTCCCCCCCACACTCACACCTTCCCAAATGGTTTGGCCCCATCCCCCACTTTCTCCTGTGAAGCACCACTCTATCTGCCCCCGCTCCTCCTCCTCCACTGATAACATCATCACCAACCCTCGCCCAACTGTGACTACAGGCCAGGTGAAGAGGCAGCTGGAAAGACTAAACCAGCACAAGGCTGAAGGCCCTGATGGCATCACCGCCAGGATCCTTAAGACCTGTGCCAGCCAGCTGTCTCCTGTGCTTAGACACCTGTACAACCTGAGCCTGACTCAGGAGAAGGTCCCAGTCCTTTGGAAGTCATCCTGCCTGGTTCCAGTACCCAAGAAGTCGAGGCCATCTGATCCAGCAGACTACAGACCAGTTGCTCTCACATCCCATGTGATCAAGGTCCTGGAGAGGCTGGTCCTGGCCCAGCTGAAGCCACAGGTGAGGATTTTCTGGACCCTTTACAATTTGCCTATCAGCCCCATTTAGGAGTCAATGACGCTGTTATCTACCTGCTGCAGGGAGCTAATATGCATCTGGATTGTGGAGGAGACACTGTGAGGATCACATTCTTTGATTTCTGCCTTTAACACCATCCAGCCTCTGCTGCTGGGTGAGAAGCTGCAGGTGATGGGTGTCAACGGCACGGTGATCTCCTGGATCACTGACTACCTGACAGGTAGGCCACAGGTTGTCCGTCTGGGCAGTGTCCTGTCTGATGTGGTGGTCAGTGATATAGGAGCTCCACAGGGCACTGTGCTCTCTCATTTCCTCTTCACCTTATATACCACTGACTTTCAATACAACGCTGAGTCATGTCACCTGCAGAAGTTTTCTGATGACTCAGCTGTTGTTGGGTGTATACGTGATGGAGAGGAGGGTGAGTACAGAACACTGATAGACAACGTTTTATTAATAAACAACAAATTATATTATTTGCATGTGCTTGCGGGCCACTAAAAATGAGATGCCAGGCCGGATTCGGCCCGTGGGCCATTGAGTCTGACTGTGGTTCAGACTGCTGTGAAACAGGTTTTAAACTACTGATGATGTGCTAATGCAAAAATAACTCTGTAGGATGTAGTTCAGCTCAGTACAAGACAAGAAAGCTGTTCCCAACTACATCTAAAAAGGAAACCATAGTTTTTACAATAACTTTTCTGAAGTGGTAGCACTTCTTATTGATCTGTTGAAAGGAAAATGTATTATGTTCACTCTCTTGACTTTTCTTCAGGAGGGCTATTATGGAACAATGAGGAATTGCTCATTAACAGTGACACATGCGATCATTAAGATCATGCTGTTCAGTCTCTGGTTCAGGCTGTTGCACTAGTTGAGGTTTTACACCCTTCTGTCACCACACAATGCATCACTCATCCCTCTGAAGACACACTAATAACACTGGAGGACAGTACTATACCGTTTTTTTGGTAATGCGAGTTTAGTAATAATCTTTTCGTTTGTATGTGTGTATTGTTCGTCTTTTGTCATGGCTAAACATGCCATTTACTTTCATAGTTCTTATCCAGCCATTTTGCATGAAGTACTGCATTTTTCAGATGCAATCATCTCAAATATTACAGTATATTGACATTGTGTGTTCCAGCTTACCTCCTCCATTCTTATAGCACAGGTAGGGGAATCTCCACACATTGCCAAGACCCACCACATTGCCTGCTGATGCCAGAATATATTCCCTTTTCTTCGCCCATTGTTCTCTCTTGTTCACTTACGTTTCCATCCCTGTCTTCCCTCTTTAGTACTCTGATCAGTACTGTCACTAGTCAAGAGATCATGTGGGCAGGACATGCTTTTTTTGTTTAACTCTGTCATAGCGCTGGCTTTCAAAATGTATTTGCTTTTACAAATATGTAATTTGCTGTTTAACAGGGTTTGGCTCAGTTCCGTTATTTGTTCATCAGAATTACACAGTTCATCTGGTCTTCTCAGTTCTACTGATGAAGATGTTCTAATTTTCTGTAAAATTTAATAGTAACGGCCTCAATTCACTATTAATTTAATGCTTTGGTCTGTTGCCAAGATGGTGCCCATATTGGCTGCTTGTCCGCCTTGCTCCCTCACATTTGTGTTTTCTGTTGCCCTGCCTGTTCCTGTTGATTCATGCCTACCGGGATGTGTGTGCTCTATTAGCATACAACTGCAAAAACTCTTCAAAATCAGAGATTCACCAGATATACCATCAGGGAAACACTGAACAATGTCTTCTGACTGATACTCAATTTATCATGCTGGTCGGGCTCTAGGTTGTTAATTTTTGTTTTATGGTGCTGTATCAACTGTAGCATATCAATGAGCATAAATAATGAACTTACTAATGAATTCTTCTCATTTCTGAGTATTTCCCGAGGAAATCCATCTGACACTATGTGGCACCTAAGTGCTAAAGGCTTAACTTTCTCCCTGCCTGGAACAGAACATTACATGAAGATTTTAATCGTTAACTATGCTTTCATCCCTCAGCTACTGTCATATAAGTATCACTGTTACAATGTCAAACATCAGTCTCCACACAGATCTTCTTCCTTTTCCATCTTCTGATAAGGACTAAATGTGGGATTGGTTGTGGATTAAGTCTATGGACACAATTATAGTAATAATTAGATTTGCCTGTTGTAGTACACCTTCCTACATGCTCTGATATCATGGTTTATCTGTGTTGGTTAATTTGTTGATTAATTTCAATTCAATTGGTCAGGTTTTGTTCTGTGGTTTCCTGCTATAGGGTGCTTGGTGTCAATTTACAGCTGAGAGAGGGAGTTTTCACATAGAGAAACTTTAATAAAGTAAAACACAGCAATATTAACATTAAATAAGTTAAAAGAATATCATCTCAGTTAACTTGGTGGATGGGGAGGGACCAGTGGTCACACCCCTGTCGGACTTTCAACAAAGATCATAAAAAGCCTCAGTTGGTCTGAGTGCTCTCTCTACTCTTCTTCAGCCCTTCAGCCAGTCAAGTGCTGGTCTTTATCCTCTCCACTGTATCTCTTTTTTTTTTTTTTTTTTCACTTTGTCTGCATTGTTCTCATTGTTCAACACCACAAAAGAGTGTCGACCTTTTATGAGATTATGCATATTTTAGTCTTGCAGCAAAAGCTATTAATATTTGGTGCGTGTATGTGACCATCACCGGCCCTCCCTGGAATCTAATCTTACTTTATTTATTGGAATTTCCTGTTATAAGCCAGAGAGGGACGTGCTACACCTGGGTGATAAGAGGGGGAAATAAATGACAGACAGGGAGATAAGACAAAACAAAAAGGGAAGTTTACAGACAGGCAGTGCTATTGGAATAAAAAAAACATGTAAGCTACTGTGTCATTCCTAACACCTTCATCCCAACACCCAACAGTATTGAACACCAGAGTAGTGGAGGACCTAACCGTATAGAGTAGGCTACCAAGAACACAAATGAAAGAAGTATGTGGAGAAAACATGACCTTAGTGAGAAGTCGGACGAATGATTTGGCACATACTAGCAGTTCACATCAGTACTTATCAATGTGACTCGGGAGGAGTTAATAAGGTCTGGATAAAACATGCATGTGTGTAGAACACCGAAACCCAGAGCGTCTACCACGACCCCTCATGGCCAGATCGGCCAGGTGTCCACAACAACCCGGGAAGTGGGAGCATCGACGATGCCAAACCCAGAGAGCCACCCGGCCACCGAGAACCATGCAGATCCAACGACCAGGAGGAGAAAGAAACCACCACCTCCCAGGAGGCCAGGACAGGTCCAAGGGGCCAGCGACACGAGGGCCCACCCAACCCCACCCCCCCCACCATCCACCCCCATCCCCAACCCCCCCCCCCCCCCCACCCCCCCCCCCCCCCCCCAACACCCGGCTAGACAGGAGGCCACCGCCGCCCATGAGGCAAGACCCGCGCACCGAGCGCCCCTCCGGAGGGAGGGGGACGAGAGCGAGGAGCACCGTGCCCGCACGCAGCAGGCCATCACCGGGCGGCATCCAGAAGGCGACGAAGCCGGGCCCGAACGCAAACCATGGGGCCAGTGTGGGCGAGGAGGAAAGGGAGAGGGAAAAGCGGGGGGACGGACCAGCGCCACCATGAATCCGACAGGGAGCCCCACCCCACACACAGAGACAACCGAGAGCACGGGCGAGAGCAGGCCGAATCCACCAATCAGGGAGCAGCAACCGACCCACTCACCCAACCCCCAGCCAGCAAAGAGCCCACCACCAGCCCCCCGACCATACTGACCAGCCGCCACATCCCCAAAACACAGCTGCCGTGGCACCGCCACTGAGGCCACAGCATCAGGGGGCCCACCATAGCTGCAAGGGGACCCCCCAGGCCCCCAACCTCCCCCCCCTCGCAGCCCCGAGATTCGAGGGGGCTGGGTCCCACCAGAATGGCCATTAATTTAATTTAGTGATCCCAACCTATTTATGGGCTTCCCCGGTTCCAGACAAGGAAGCCTATCACCCAAAACGTGGTTCGTGCTACCCTGTGTGTAATGTGGTGCATTAAAAGTTGGAAGGGCAGGAGAGGCTGCAGGGGAAGAACAGAGGGCTGCAGGATAAGGGTACCTGCAGCCAACCCTAATCCGAATCCCCAAGCCACCCCAAACCCCCCCAAAAGCGTGAGTGTGTTTACTGTATTAAAATTGAAGAGCAGGGGGGGCAAGTGGGTGGGAGAGGGGGAAGACTACAGTGCCCTGGAGCACTGCAATTCGCACCACCAAATCTCCCACCATCCTCACCCCCACCTGTCTTCAAAGCCCTATGTGTTGAGTCCCTATATGTGCCTAAATGTGACTATGTATAGTGAGGTGCAAGATATGTGAAGTGCACATTAAGAGGCAGTCTGGTGTGGACCCGGCCCATGGGAACAGAGCCGCAAGGGGAGTAGACGAGATGGGCATAGCTCCTGAAGCACTGGGCCCCCAGGATCAAGAGGCCAGGGGCCAGGGAGATCCCACACAAACCAGCAGGCCCCACCAACACCATGACCCTGAAAGCTGCAGCCTCAGAGCAGGGCCCCAGCAGCCATGCAGAATTAGAGATGCAGCGACCAACCAGCACAGCCGAAAAGGATCGATACGCACTTCACCAGCCGGGAGCCAGATGCGCAAGCCAGCGCCGCCCGGCAAACAATCCCCCTACCGGCGGACCCAGATCGCTCCCCCCCAAGCCCCGGGATGCCCCCTTGTGTGCGAGGGGAGGCCCCCCCCCCGACCCACCGTAACACTGATCCGCTGGGAACAGAGCAAGCCCCCATCCGGCTTGGCCCCATCACAGCCCAGGAACGCGTCGGACCCGGATTGAGGATCGAGCAAGCTGAGCTTGGAACTCCAGTGGTGATATGCGGGCCCAGGCGATTGCCTGAGCACGTGCGGGCCAGCGCACCCACACCCCCCAACCCCCTCCCCCCCAGACGTGAGCCCCCGGCCCCCAAGCCAACCCCACCAGCGACGAGGACCCCCAGACACCCCGGGACGGAGAGAGGGGAGGAGGAGCAGGCAGGCAGGAGAGGAGAGAGGAGGGGACGCGGGCAGGAAAGGAACCGGGAAGCACCCTCCTGCCCCACACCCCCAGAGCCAGCCAGACCGTCACGAGGAGATAGGGGCAACCACCCCCCCCCCCGCCCCCCGAAAACACCGAAGGCCCACAAGCCAAAGGGCCCAAAAGGAGAGACATCGGACACATCCACCCCCGGGGGGAGTGGCCACAGCCGGGCAGGCCACTCAGAATCGTAGCGCAACACCAGGGACAAGAGGAAAAGTAATCCCCTTGTGACAGCACCCAGCCTTTGGATTCCTTGGATCCATCATTCCTTAATGAAGAGATGGTTATTCAACTGCAATATAAGAGAAGAGGAGACAAGTTAGGGATCAGAACAAAGGCACAGAGAGAATGAATATTTTCTGGAACAGCTCAAATTTATGAGGGGGGTCGGCATTTGCTAACAGACAAGAGCAGACTATGAAGTTATATTAAGAGCTCTAATAAATAGAGATTTTTCTTCTGCCAAAAAATGTAGGACAATGTTTTTAAAAAAAAAAAAAAAAAAAAAAAAAAACAAGAATAGACTATAGATTTATATTGAGAGCTCTAATAAATGGAGACCATTTTTCTGTAAAATTTGTCAATTGGTTCTTTCGGGAAGCAGATATTTTCTCAAGTGAGATATGCTCAAAGAGGAGGTTTAGCCAATGGGTAATGTTGATTGCTCTCTTATCCTTCCAATTAACCAAGATGGACTTCTTAGCGATGGCGAGAGCGACAAGCGTGGGTTGGAGGTGAATGACTGGTACTGTCGCTGTAGTAAAATCGCCAATTAAGCATAAGTTTGGAGATTGTGGGATCCTGCAGTCCAAAATAGAAGAGAGTTTCTGTGTTACTGTTGCCCAGAATTGAAATACAGGAGAACATAGCCACAGTGCATGAAAATAAGTATCAGTAGTTTTTTGAGTGCATTGGGTGCACAAGTCAGACTGTGAGAAACCCATTTTATACATTTTATACTGCGTTACGTGTGCTCTGTGGAGAACCTTAAATTGGATCAGTTGTAGGTTAGTATTTTTTGTCATGCTAAATGTTTTTCCACAGATCTGAGTCCAAAAATCATGGTCTAAGGGCATGGATAAATCTTTCTCCCATTTTCGGATTGGTAAATGTATAGAGTCTGTCTTTGAGAGGAAACTATACATTTTTGAGAGGTTTTTCTTATTTTTGGGGAACAATTTGGTGATGTATTTGATAAATTCAGGTGGCTGTAAATCAGGTGGCTGAGAGGTGGACTGAAGTGTTGGGATTGTCTTTGTAATTGTTTTCTTTACCTGCAGGTATTGGAGAAAATTTCCATTCCTTATTCCAAAGGTTTGGAATAAGTCTGTGTATGTCATGAATATGTTATCTTGGAGGAGGTGATGGAGATGGGTGACCCCCTTCTCTGCCCATGTACTGAGATAGAGAGGGGTTTTATTGTTTACAAAGTCTGGGTTGTACCAGATTGGTGAGAGTATACTGGATTGAAGTGGTGAACCTGTGATTTCAAGGGCTGTCCACCATGCAGACAGTGTGGAGGCGATCAAGGGATTCTTGAAGCAGGAATGATTTTTAAGAACAGAGGTGATAAAGGGTAGATCAGCGAGTTTAATATGGTTGCAGTCTAACTGTTCTAGTTCCATCCAGGAGTTATATTCTTCCTGTGGATGGATCCACTTGATAAGGTATTGTAACTGATTAGCTAGGTAGTAATGCAGAACATTGGGAGCCTCCAGTCCACCTTCAGACTTATTCTTCTGGAGAGTAGCCAGGCTGATTGTAGCCTTTTTGTTCTTTGAGTAGAATTTACCGATAGCTGAATCTAATGTTTGGAACCATTTTGTTGTGGGTTTAAATGGGATCATGGAGAAGAGATAGTTGATTTGGGGTAATATTTTCATCTTGACAGTAGTTATTCGTCCCAACAGTGAGATAGGAAGGTTATTCCAACGGCTCAGATCACCACACACTTTGTCCACAAGTGGTGTGAAGTTCAAGTGGACAAGATCTGAGAGTTTGGAGGAAATATTTATGCCCAGATATCTAATGTTGCCTGTAGGGAAAGAGTAATGAGTGTTTTGGATTGCAGGATTCCATGAGCTCTCTGTTAATGGCAGTATAATTGATTTTGACCAGTTGATGGAGTAATCTGATAGGCGTGAGAAGGTTGTGATGAGTTTACATACTTCCTTCATTGATGTTTTGGGTTTTTCTAAATAAAGTAAAATGTCATCCGCGTATAGATTAATTTTGTGTTCAGACTTCAGAGAGCAGATACCTTTGATACTGTTGTTCTGACGTACCGCTGCAGCCAATGGTTCGATAAAAATTGCAAACAGTAAGGGAGAGAGTGGACATCCTTGTCTAGTTCCCCTTTGCAAAGTGAAGCTTTGTGAAGTGATCCCATTAGTCGTGACAGTAGCTTTAGGTGAGTTATACAGAGTTGAAACCCACTGGATAAATGAGTCACCGAAACCAAATTTATGAAGTACAGAGAGGAGAAAGGACCAGTTGACTTTGTCAAAGGCTTTTTCTGCATCAAGTGACATAACGATCGCTTCTCTGTTGCAGAGCTGCGTCAAATTGATCAGATTTAGAAGCCTTCTAAAGTTGTTAGTGGAGTGTCGGCCTTTAATAAATCCTGTTTGATCATTGTGAATTATAGCCGGGATAATTTTCTCCAACCTGGAAGCGAGTGCTTTAGATATAATTTTGATGTCAGAGTTGATTAGCGACAGAGGTCGATAGCTAGCAGGCTGCGTAGGGTCTTTATCTGGTTTCAATAATAACTTTATTGCAGCTGTGTTCATGTGAGCGCTTATATAGCCTTTATTTTTAATCTCCATAACTGTTCTGAAAAAAAGGGGTGCTAGCATTAGCCAGAAATGTTTGAGAAATTCAGCAGGGAAACCATCCGGACCAGGTGCTTTGCCTGCTGACATACTATCTAATGCACATTGTAATTCACTGATAGTCATTGGAGCATCTAAGATGTCTCTGCATTCAGATGTTAGTTCAGGCAGCTTTAGATTGTTGAGAAATGTGTGAATATCGTCTTTGTTGGGGTTAACTGTTGCTGAATATAGTTTGTGGTAATAGCTATAAAACATCTGATTGATTTCTTGAGGAGATTGAGTATATTTGCCAGTAGGATCCTGTATTGCTGTTATAAAAGATTTTTCTCTGTTGCGTTGTACTAAATTCGCAAGAAATTTGCCTGATTTGTTGCTATGCTCGAAATCATTGTATCTCAGTTGTTGTAGTAAAAAATCTGTTTTCTTTGATAAAATGTCGTCGAGGCATAACTTTGCATTGTGTAACTCAGATTGTAATTGTTCGCTTGGATTTAATGCATAATCCTGCGAAAGTTGTTTAATTTTTCCTCAATATCTGTCTCCATTTGTTGTTCCTTTCTTTTCTTGTATGAAGAGTACGATATTATTTTACCTCTAATTACGGCCTTCCAGGTTTCCCAAAGTAAAGAAGGAGATGAATCTGGAAAGTCATTATTTTCTAGAAAGTCTGCCCACTCTCTCCTTACCATTTGATCAAATTCAGGATCTTTAAGTAGAGATATGTTGAAGCGCCAAGTCTGAGGAGGTTTACGGTAAGTGTCAGTTTGCAGACTGAGGGATATAGGTGCATGGTCACTGATGATGATTGGGTGAATTCTAGTGGTAATTTTGTGTGTGATGGAGTTATTTGAAAGAAAAAGTCAATTCTTGAAAATGACTTGTGTACTGCAGAAAAGAAAGTATATTCCCTTTTTGTTGGGTTTTTGAGTCTCCAGATATCATCTAGTCCAAAATCTTTCATATAGTCCCGTATGGTTAGGACTGATTGTAACTGTTTCGTCTGCATTGGCATGTTCGATCGGTCTACAGAGGGATTTAAGACTATGTTAAAGTCACCTCCGATAATAGTAGTTGAGGTAGCATTTAAGTCTGATAAATGAAAGAAAACTGTATGAAAGAAGGCTGGATCATCACTATTGGGAGCATACAGATTGGCAATTGTGTATTGTTTATCAAAAATTGTTGCTTGAATAATAATGAATCTGCCCTCTGGGTCTGTTATCAAACAGTTTAAGGTAAACGGGACTCTCTTGTGGATTAGAATAGAGACTCCTCTTTGTCTACTATTATAACAAGATGAAAATATAATATTATAATTTGAATCTGTAAGAGATTTCTCTTCTGATTGTAGTAGATGTGTCTCTTGCAAAAGAAGAATATCTGCTTTTAGTTTAGAGACATAGTCCAGGATTTTAATTCTTTTTGTCTGTGAGCGTATGCCATGTACATTCCAGGAAACTAAGTTTAACTTAGACATAAGAAGAGACGATGTTCGGACACTGAGTTAGTGACAGTGTAATGTAAATAGAATGTTGTGGTTTGTGAGCTGTGAATGTCAGGATGGTGGGGTGTAAGGTATTGCTTAAAGACCATGTAGGTGTTAGGGACAGATGTATACAATGAGTCATGATATGTATCATAAAAAGGCACCATAAAGCCTGTGAAACTAACAACAAACACATTGTGACACAGAGAGTCATGACAAACAGAGAGGGTACATAGGGTGGGAGGGGGGTAGGAGGAGTGAGTGTGAGAGAGAGGGAGAGGGGTACATGGAGATTTAACACAGAGAGGGGAAGAAAAAAGAATAAAAGAAGGAAGGGGATCCCTAGTGGGGGGTGACATTTGGTGAAGGTAAACATTTGAAACTTGTGAGATGTGATTGCTTTCTCTATATACTTTAAACTAACGAGAGATATATTTAGAAATCTGAGCCATTTGTTTTTGTGGTTACTTATCGTTTTCCTTAGAAGAGCCAGGGGGTGATGGAGGATTCCCTGTACAGCTGGCCATCTATGTAGAGTTTGTCCACCACAAATGCAGTCCGCTTGCCTCGCTGTCTGTGTTCTTTCAGAATAGGAAACAGGACTTTGCGCCTCTCATTAATTTCCCATGGAAACTGGTCATTCATCCCAAATGGTTTCCCTTTCAGCTCCCGTCCTTTGCTCTTGACGAGTTCTTTTTGTTTAAAGTGCTCGAATTTAGCGATGATAGGACGGTGGCGGTCTCCTCTTCGGGGTCCAAGCCGGTGAACGCGGTGGAAAGTGATGTTATTCACAGTCTCTTTCGGGATTTTAAGAGCCGAAGCCATGAAGTTTTTAACTAGGGACTCTGGGTCATCCGGTGTAGATTCTGGAATCCCTGAGAAGATCAGATTGTCCCGCATGCTCCTCGTCTGTATGTCAAGGACGGTTTCCTTCAGAGATTTATTCTCTTTTTTAAGGATATTTACCTCTGAAGTGACGGCTGTCAGCGTGGAGCGGAGCTCGGTGTTGTCCCTCTGCAGGTCGGATATCTGCTGGTGAGTAAACTCCAGGCTAGCCTTCAGGTCCTTAATCTCATCATGGAGCATCTTAAGTATGTCGAGCTTTTTATTGATCGAATCGAGGACGCTTATCTGGACATCCATGGTCTCAAGGTCCTGTGTGTCAGTAGAGGAGTCTGTTTTCTTCCTCTTGTTTGGGTTGTCCCGGCAAGTTTCGGTGTTGGAGTCTTCCATGGCGCACCGAAAGAAATAGTCGTCGATGAAATTTTCAAGATCCTCCTCCTTGAGTGAAGCTATGTACAGCGTTGTCGGTCTAACTTAATTGGTCTGCTTAAAGCACGGAATAAGTTGGCAAAGACGGTATTTTGCTAAATCTTAGTCTAGCAGCTGGGGGCCGCCACGTTGAATCTCGCAAATCTCACAGACTCTCGCGATCTCACAGCATCTCACAGCCGGTCAGTTCCACACCAAGCCGGTCAGTTCCACACCAGCCGGTCAGTTCCACACCACTGTATCTCTGTTCTCCCTCTCCCACATGCTGGGAGGGGGAGGGAAAAAATGATGACCCAGAGACAGAGACATGCTGTCCCACCGCAGGCCCAGTGCCTTATGGCATGAAGAGCAACTTCTCCAGAATCTTCAACCTGCTCCAGATATGACTGAAAGACTCTGAATGCTGCCTCTGAATGGCCTCCTCAGCACCCAGCACCTCAAGGCATGAAGAACAGCCTATCCAGAACCTTCCAACTCTGCATCCTGCCTCAAGACCATCTTGTCTCCTCTCTCTACTCCTTTGCCCATTTTTGTCACAGTGAGTCAGTGCCATGTATCTTCCATCAATCTTTCTTTGTGATAGTTTTTTATTTTGTATTTTATTATTTCTGTTAGTAACCTGGTCATTTAGTTAATCAAACTAATCATTTATTATTAGTTATTTTCTTTTACAGTAGTAGTCTGGTTATAGTTTGTCAAATAAACATCTCATTTATAAAGAACTTGGTTATTTGATTTGTGTGTGTATATAAAGCAATTGAATCACTGTACACTAGGTCAAGAACTCCGTAGCATCCTGAGATTAAGAGACTCTATTAATTAATGTTAAATTCACGTTTTCCCTGTTTTAATAAAACTGGGTGGCGCCCTGATAATTTCTACTAAGGCAATTTTTGGTTTATGATCAATAACTTAAAGATAGTGATCATAAATACATAATTTGATGTTAATTAGTGATTGACTGCTCTACACTATTTATGCTACATTATATGGGGCCAAAATATAATATATAGTATAATATATAGTATATCACCGTTGCTGGATAGATGGGAGTGAGGAGTGGCTACAGGTTCTATCTGGATCTGCTGGATCTCGGCGACTTCGTCTTGAACTTCACCAGTGGCTCTTTTGGGCATCGGTGGACATCTGTGGACAGCTCTGGACATCTCTGGGGAGTTCTGGAAACCTTTGGTCAGCTCTGGGCAGCTCTGGACAGCTCTGGACAGCTCTGGACATCTTTGGTCGTCTCTGAACATCTCTGGTTGACATGGCTCCATCTCAGTCTCTCTCTGTCTGTCTCTCCTCTTCACAGCATAGTCTCTGTGCCCTTGCTTCAATCTTTGTTGGTGGGGGAGGTCGGCTGGATTCACACCAACGTGTCGACCGACAGTCTTTTCTTCTTTTAAGTTTCTTCATGATGGCTGGAGTCATTTTCTGCAGCCTGTGTCTGAGCAGAGGAGCTAGCTCACATTTTCGGGGCAAAGGAGTAGACAGAGGAGACAAGATGGTCTTGAGGCAGGATGCTGAGTTAGTAGGTTCTGGATAGGCTGTTCTTCATGCCATGAGGTGCTGGGTCCTGAGGAGGCCAATCAGAGGCAGCACTCAGAGTCTTTCAGTCATATCTGGAGCAGAATGAAGATTCTGTAGAGGTTGCTCTTCATGCCATGAGGCGCTGGGCCTGTGGTGGAACAGCATGTCTCTGTCTCTGGGTCATCATTGTTTCCCTCCCCCTCCCAGCATGTGGGAGAGGGAGAACAGAGATGCAGTGGAAAGGATGAAGACCAGAACTTGACTGGCTGAAGGGCTGAAGAAGAGAGCTCGAGCACTCAGACCAGCTGAGGCTTTTATGATCTTTGCCGAAGGTGTGACCACTGGTCCCTCCCCATCCACCAAGTTAACTGAGATGATATTCTTTTAACTTAATGTTAAAATGTTTAATGTTAATGCCGCTGTGTTTTATTTAATTAATGGTTCTCTATGTGAAGGCTACCTCTCTCATCTGTAAATCAACACCAAACAACCTATAATAGGAAACCACAGAACAAAACTTAACCAATTAAATCGAAATTAATCAACAAATTAAATAACACAGGTGAACCATGATATCAGAGCATGTAGGAAGGTGCACTACAACAGGCAGGTCTATGTGTGATTGTATCTGTAGACTTAATCCACAGCAAGGAAAAGGAAGAGGATCTATGGGGAGACTGTTGTTTGACATTATAACAGTGATACTTATATGACAGTAGCTGAGGAATGAAAGCATAGTTAACCATTAGAATCTTAATGTAATGTCCTGTTCCAGGCAAGGAGAAAGGAAGAGGCCACATTAAGCTTTGGATGTGTCTGGCAGGATTAAAGCAGGAATGTGGGGCAATAAACTCCCCCCTCCTGGTGTATGTCGTGGAGTTCCTTGGGTCAGAGAGGAGGAACTGGTCTTATCTGTTTATTCTGCCAGTCATAAAACTTAAGCCTTAAGCACTTAGGTGCCACATAGTGTCAGATGGATTCACTGGGGAATTACTCAGAAATGAGAAGAGTTAAGTTCATTATTTTATGCTCATTGATATGCTACACAACTTAGAATGATGCTGTAATGAAAGGTAAGTAGATTAATTAATTTGGTTCCTTCACTTATTAGAACATGAAATTTAGAAATTTAGATAGTTTGATGTGGGTTGGACCCTTGCTTTGGTTGGCTCTATACAGTATATATATTTTTAACTCTAATCAACATATCCTATTAATACTGTTATCACTCATATACAATACTTAAAGATAAACAGACATAAACAGAAATCACAACATGGGGTGTGACGATACACTCAGCTCATGAGAACGAGACGATTTTTTCACGTTACTTTTACGAAAACTAAAATGACAAACATTAAATGACTGGACAAACAGTCATTTAACTTAATTTCTGTTATTAAACAGAGTTTATTTAACTCTACCTTTTTAATAACTCATAAATATTCACTTAATTACTTTTTTGTCAAAATTAATGTTATAGTATCAGAAGCATGAGGGGAGATGTGTCTGAGCTGAATTTGGTGATGCTACAGGTGATAATATAGCAGTTATTAAATATGATTCCTATTAAAATCAAACCATTCATAAAAATTAAGTTTAATCACTTTTAGACATAGTCAGTGTTGTAGTATCAGCAGCATGAGCACTTCACTTAGAATAGCAAAAGAAAATGAAATGAAATGCATGTACAACTGTTTTTTTACTCACTGTTCATCCTTACTTACTATGTGATGTGTGTGAATATGATGAGAAGGGAATGAGGAGGTGATGGTGAAAGATGGTGGAAGGAGAAAAGAAGTGATCCAGTATCGTCTGCTCTGACACAAGTGGCTTTCGACTCACTGCCGATATGTGCCACTTACAACTGAGGGCAAAGAAGGTCCAAGACAACACATAATTTGAACAGGCATACTGGACCTCCATGAGCTCATTCTGAGTTCACACAGCATACATTCAGCACAAATAACATAAAGCTACCACTGTTAGACATGTAAATCACTGTTAGCATGCTAGCACAAGCTAGTCGCTAATCACAATTACCCTTTACATTTACAGTTTCAACAGTAACACCTAACATTCTGTTTACCTTCTGTTTTCTTCTGTTGCATGACATGTTCTTTTGTTGAATGACAACAATACTCCAGCATTACAGAATCACTTGTTTCTTCCCCTCATTTTCTCAGTCTCGCTGTCTGTGTCACTCTATCCTGTCTACTAGACTAAATATCAGCAAGACTAAATATCTGTAATCCAAGATGGCCGCGCACACGTCTCTGTGTTTGTTTACTGTCTGACTCATTTGGTCTGTTTGCATCTTTATCTTTCTGTCAGTGACTTTGTACTTCATATTTTTAAGGATTAACTTGTCAAAACTTGTTTGGAGACGGAAAGAAACATTTCATCGATATTTAATACATTTTTGCCACCGCTGGCACTCACCTGTCAGCTCTCCGGTTCGCCCTGTGGGCTGTGGGGTTATGGCTGGGGTTTCGGACTCGGATCTGCTGTAGTCCTTGCCGGCTCCACCTGTCCCAGCTTCTTCCTCCAGATGCTCCATGGGGGAGCAGGACTCCTAGTTGTGGCTGCTCCTATCATCTAATGCCCAACTGGCTCCTGGCTGTGCTGTGTGCTGGTACTGGACGTGAGGACTAAGCTGTTGTATGTCAGTTGCTGCCGGTGTCTACCGGGATCCTCCGGCTCTACTGCCCAATCCTCGTTGGATGGCAACCTTGTTAGCTGCTTGCTAGCCTGTTAGGGGCTAACTGTGGATTTGGGGAGCCTCATTCTCTAAGCAGGTGACTGAGCACGGGACAACTGGCAGACTCTCTTTGGCTAGTGCATTAACTTCTGGTGGCTAGCTGGAGAGCTAGCTGCTCTGCTAGCTGTTAGCCGGTCGCCTCAGCTGTCACGGGTCCCCTGTTGGAGTTGCAGTGGTTCACGCTTACACCTATGACATAAGGACTCTTCATCAGGTGTCTCTCCCCTGTTGCTCTCCATAACTATATTTTCAAATAACATAACATATCTGACCCGAGCCAAAACAATGGCTGTAGCATTGGTGCTGTCGCTGGTAATCCTGTTTATCCCTGGATCAGTTTTACACATGTGTGGTGATGTACCTAATCAGGTGCCCCGCACCCCTCTGTATTTACCCAGCTCAGTCACAGACACTTGCCCATTGGTCCCTGCTGAACTGTCAAAGCTGTCATTCACATTCTCTTGTGATTCATTTGTAAATTGCTTTCATCAGATTTGGTTATGGTGAAGGGCGGGACGGTGGTGTAGTGGTTAGCACTGTCGCCCGGGTTCGAATCCCGGGCACGGGGCCTTTCTGTGTGGAGTCTGCGTGGGTTCTTTCCCGGTACTCCGGCTTTCCCCCACCATCCAAAAACATGCGTGGGGCTTAGGTTAATTGGCTAATTTAAAATGACCATAGGTGTGAATGTGAGTGTGAATGGTCTCTATGTGCCCTGCGACGTGGTGGCGAGTTGTCCAGGGTGTACCCTGCCTTTCACCTTAAGACAGCTGGGATAGGCTCCAGCCCCCCCCGGCCCTATAAAGATAAGTGGTAGATAATGGATGGTTGGATGGATGGGTTATGGTGATATTCTGCTTTAAGAAATGGCTTTACTCCTACTGCAACTTGCGTCGCTTGTGGCCAGGTTAAACTCAGGTGACCTGCTTTTGGTCGGGGCACCATTGCCACTATAAGAAATACAAAACTTCCGAAATCCAAGCCACACATTTTATGCAAAAAAGAGTACAAAAACGTTTGCGTACAAGCTTTCCTGCATGATGTGGCTGTGTTTAAATGGAGCAGAATTTCCTTAAATGATGATGCTGAGCTGGCCTTGAATTATTTTTATATTTGAAAGGATCATCAGTGATCAATTAATGGTGTTTTTAGAGTCAAATAATATTTCATCATTATTTCAATCTGGTTTTAGAAAACAGCACAGCACTGTTACAGCTGGTCTTAAAGTTTTAAATGAAAAAAACTATTTGTCACAGTGCCTTGAGGTTTGTCACTGGCGATGACCGCCTAACGCATCATTGTGATTTATATGTGAAATGTGGTTTGCCTTCTTTAAGTATGCGTAGGTACACGCATTGGCTGACTCTGATTTATAAGACTGTTGTTGGCTTAGTTCTAACATATTTATGTACTTTTCTTCAGAGAACTAAAAGCCGCTATGCGTCACGGTCCTGTGACATTTTCTACCTCTCTGTTCCTTGTGTTAGAACTGAACTGGGGAAGAGAGCATTCAGTTTTGCTGCCTCCACAGCCTGAAACACTCTACAGACTGAACTAAAGCTCTCAGAGCTCATCTCACTTGGAGCATTTCGATACATGCTAATGGATAAACAGCGTGAGACTAGTTAACAGTGCCTGTGTCTGTGATTGGTTACTTGTACTAAAAAGCTTTCAGTGCTGTATTACAAGACACCTCACACTCACAAAAATATATATATATATATACAAAAATATTTCAATGTTTCGTTTTTAATGTTTTTAATGACGTGTGCTGCTGACCTGGCTCACCCTTGTGAAAGAGATCTTGATTTCAGTGGGTTTTATCTGGTTAAATAAAGGTCAGTAATAATAATAATAATAATAATAATAATAATAATCATAAATACTAGATGTCCTACCCCCATATCTCACGATTGGATGACAGTTCAATGCTACATAAATAGACAACCAATGGAAAGGCATGCAGGGATAAATGACACCAAAAAAAAATGTGTCAAACACATCAGCAATAGAATACTGACAGACAACATCATCATTAACGTTATCAATTATTGTCTTAGCCTAGTTTTTAGTTCTCGGTACACAGAAACATGAACTGTTTCCTTTCCCCAATACATGAATTGCATTCATCCATCCGTCATCTTCCACTTATCCGGGGTTGAATCATGGGGGCAGCAGTCTAAGCAGGGAAGCTCAGACTTCCCTCTCTCGATACAGCATCTGCATCACTGCAGAGGCTGCACCGATCCACCTGTACTGCTCCATTCTTCCCTCACTCATGAACAAGACCCCAAGATACTTACACCCTAAAGGTCCTTGAACACGCCAGTGTGTTTAAATTATGTGATTGATTTGAGCCAGTGTAGCAGTGAGACTCCATCTCAACTTGTGTTGAAAGTGTGGACTTTAAACTACATACCAGTTTTTAAATTGTGTTTATAGTCCAAATAAATCCAGAGTTATGGGAAATAATTTACTTATGTTTTTTTACAGAGTATTTTCGGTGCGTTCGCTGTGCGATTGTGGCAGGTGGAAATGTTAAAATGGTAGACAGCTGAAGTATGGGTGGCGAAGGTGCTTGCAAGAACAAAAATATGAAAGCCACTGCTATTGGTGGAAAAAAAAAACAACCAACTGTCAATCTTTGTCTCAGTTGCTAGAGGGAAATATAAATGAATGTTATATTAACGACGGCCACTGATGTGTGCTACCTTCAGGAGGATCAAAGGTGCAATGACGCTCCTTGTAAATGTCAGTCCTGTGATGTGCCCCTCTGTCTTGTATTGGACAGGAACTGGTTTTGGAGTGGCACAAGTGATTTCTTTTTGTAAATTTTTGTATAAAAACGCCAGAGGCACAGACTGCTTTATCATATAAATAGTTTTTACTAAATTTGCACATAATAATTTGAAATTCACACTTCATATGTACTTTTAATGTTATAAAAACAATTTGTTAGTCTGTGCTTTTCTAAGTAAAAAAAAAAATCCACGCCACCCTTTTCCGACTGAGGACCATGGCCTCAGATTTGGAGGTGCTGATTCCCATCTCAACCGCTTCGCACTTGGCTGCCTGAGATTGCATTCAAATGAAATTTATTGAAATACCTTATTTATTATCTATTATTTAAGTTATTTGTACACTGAATGATCAACTTATTCATAACTTATTATTGCATTTCCTTTAAGTGGGCTACATAAGTTTTTTTGTTACACATGGTTTGTTACTTGGATCTATAGTTAGCTTTTTAGTAGGTATGATGGAGTCCACACAGAACATCATAGAACATATAGCATCTGAAATGTTGTCAATATCAACATCAGCATTGCCATCATCACAAGAAACAGTCACAATTTGTGCACTCAAAACAACCCTGGAGAGATGAAAGCACCTCTGACCAAACTTTAGCTGTCTTGTCCATATGCTCCAACCAGAGAGGTTTGTTGGTGGGTAGTAAGTACACACAATGTCCTCAGGGTCTTCTTCAATGAACAGTGGTTTAAATCCTCAAGAATATATTGAAGTGCCTCTGCACAGATTGAGTGAAGCCTGATGTCAGCGATGATTTGTGTGGCCACTTTCGCATTAGCCCTCAGTTGAATGTAAACAATCGTGAAGCAGAGTCATTGAAATTCCCAAGGCAGATAAAATGGTCAAAGAGAGACTGACAACAGTTCAAAATTGGGTATGCATATCCTCTCTCATACAGCATGTCTTACAGTACCTTTGGTTGATGTAGAGGCCTATGTTTTCTTCTCAATACTTCCCCGTGTTCTCATGTGACCTGTCAAGCCAAAGAGGGCTTTCAAACCCGCTTATCACCAGCTCCTCATCCCGGTCAGCGTCACAGAGCCACATTTCACTGAAGACCAGGAGACACTTATCACCGATCTCTCATTTGCATTTTGCCCAGACTTCCAGGTCGTCCACTTTGTTCCAGATTGACTGTGCATTGGCGTGCAGGATGGTAGGCTATGGGGGAAGCTGAGATTTTGTCAATCTCCTCCAAGTGCCCCCTCCTTCCACATTTCTGGGATAGAGTCTAATTAGGACAGCATGATACAAGCAGTTCCGCAGGTATTCCAATCGGTACAGCGTTTATAGTCAAGAACCACAGTGACAGCAGAAACTCTCGGCTGAGGGTACCTGACCTGCTTCCTCTGCCTCCAGTAAAGCCATCCACAAATGCTAGTAGCAGCGGAAGCAAAAAAAAAAAAAAAAAAAAAAGGGGGTTGATAAAGACTTACAGAAGATTTGGGATGTTTCCCTCATTGAAGCTTTACTGTAATGAGGCAAACGAGAAATTCTCCCCTCAGGATGTGTGCACAAGTGCAGTCGATTGCTGAGTGACTGATTCCAGCCACCGACCTGACAACCGTTCAAAGCTACAGACATGCAAAGAACAGCAAATTTCAATTCACATGGGTTTATAGTCTTTCATCAAGTTTTTATGTCGAGTTCAACATCTTCTTTTACCTGCATACATGTGACACAATGCATTGAATATGGTTTTGTCTTTTATATATATATATATATATTTCTACTTGACATACAAGAACCAAGTATCCTCACGTTAATTCCCTGACAGTAAACTTGCACACAACCAAAAAAAAATTTCATCCACACAAGTAAAACTCACTTAAAAACGCATTGGATATTGAAGGAGACAAAGGGGTGTGGCAGAGCGAAGGCAGTGAGTGTGACAAGTAGTGCTGCAGGCAGTGATAGAAGGGGTGAACCAGGCAATATGGGTGCTGTGGATCTTGAGCCAGCGGAGAGAACAGCAGGGCCAGAGAACAGCAGGGGCAGAACGAAAAGCGATGATTTCCTTCCATGACAGCTGACTGAGATACCATGCACAGTCAAAGAAATTACCTTTTCCAATGGAATCTCTATTGACTCAGTGGCTGATGAAAGGCTTAGGAATTAGTCAAGGAACTGGGGCTTATGATTTACATTCTGTCATGGCCTCTAGAGGCCAGTGCCCTGAACAGCACAAAACGCCTTAAAGTCACACTCCGAATCTCTCATGATTCGCATTTCCAACCATTGTGAGGAAAGTTGTTTCCATGTGATCAACTCAGCCCACCACTCCATTGTTTTGTGACACATCTGGCTTTGTCAACACAACCCTCGCATAAACTGGCACTCTTCGGGGATTGGGGAGAGTTGTAAGAAGGCTTTTCTTCTCATTAGTGAGAAAGTGACACTGGAGGCCTTCAGGGAAACTGAGGTTGTGTTTTCACCCTCTCCACTCAGCTAGCCAATGCGGTGAATATACAGTTGTGGTTAAACGTTTACACACACTTGTAAAGAACATAATATCATGGCTGTCTTGAGTTTCCAGTTATTTTTACAACTCTGATTTTTCTCTGATAGAGTGATTGGAACAGATACTTCTTTGTCACAAAAACCATCTATGAAGTTTGGTTCTTTTATGACTTTATTATGGGTTAACAGAAAAAGTGACCAAATTTGCTGGGTCAAAAATATACGTACAGCAATGCTAATATTTGGTTACACGTCCCTTTTCACCATTTTCACTTAAATTAGGTGCTTTTGGTAGCCATTCACAAGCTTCTGACAAGCTTCTGGTTGAATCTTTGACCACTCCCCTTGACAGAATTGGTGCAGTTCAGTTAAATTTGTTGGCTTTCTGACATGGACTTGTTTCATCAGCACTGTCCACATGTTCTCAATACGGTTTAAGTCAGGACTTTGGAAAGGCCATTCTTAAACCTTAATTCTAGCCTGATTTAGCCATTCCATTACCACTTTTGATGTGGGTTTGGGGTCATTGTCCTGTTGGAACCCCCAGGTGTACCCAAGACCCAACCTTCGGGCTGATAAGTTTTGGTTATCTTGAAGAATTTGACAGTAATCTTCTTTCTTCATTATCCCATTAACTCTCTGTAAAGCACCAGTTCCATTGGCAGCAAAACAGCCCCACCACCACCGTGCTTGACGGTAGGCATGGTGTCCATGTGATCAGCAGCAACTTCAGTCAAGCCTCAATGTGCCGCTTTTGGAGCAAGAGCTTCCTTCTTGCACGGCAGCCTCTCAGTCCATGGCGATGCAAAACACGCTTGAGTGTGGACACTGACACCTGTGTTCCAGCAGCTTCTAATTCTTGGCAGATCTGCTTTTTGGTAGTTCTCAGTTGACTCTTCACCCTCCTGACCAGTTTTCTTTCAGCACCAGGTGATAGCTTGCATTTTCTTCCAGATTGTGGCAGTGACAAAACAGTGCCAAGCACGTTATACTTACAAACAATTGTTTGCACTGTTGCTCTTGGGACCTGCAGGTGCTTTGAAATGACTTTCCTGACTTGTTCAATGATTCAGGTTTTCAGATCTGTGCTGAGCTCCTTTGACTTTCTCATTGTAGCGTTTGTGGGCATTTGTATCCAATGAGCCCTATTTAAATTGCCTCAGAGATGTCACCAGCTGTAGTCACTCATGGTCACTCACAAGAAGTTAAGAGGTCATGCTATGAAGCTCATTTCATTGACACAACTTTCTAAGTCACCAAAATTGCTAATTCATGCAGATTGCATGTGATGTCAGATCATACTTGTGTGGAAACCTGGTACTTCGGCTTACTGTATTGTCAATCAAGTTGTTACATTTAAGGTAAGTCATCTTCTTCATGTTTGAGGCATCCTTGTCCTTGGAAATTACTGCCTCCCCACTGTCTCTTCAACTCTCTTCCAGTGACAATTTCTGCCATCATTTCCTCAAATCCTTCCTTCCTTTGTTAGAATCAGGTATCAGAGCTGCCCATCAAGAGCCTAGGACAATGGTACAATGCAAGCCTCAAAAATGCAGAACAATGTGACCAACTGAGGGAAGAAACCATAAAGGCCTGGTTAACTTTGACAAGATTCTACTTCCAGGCAAGTTGAAGCTGTGGAGTCTGCAGTTTAGGTCTCTCCCCCACCTGATGTGGCCTCTGACTGTATATTCCCCATCTCCAAAGTCGAGAACCTGGAGAGGACAGTCAGTACATACATCAAGAAGTGGCTGGGACTCCCATATTGCCTAAGCAACACTGGATTGTATAGAGACGGCTCATTGGAACTACCTGTCTCTGTCCTTACTGAAGAAAACATATGCACCAAAGTGAAGCTGAACATGACCCTGGCAGATTCTCAAGATGTGGCCAGATGAGCAGCTCCTTCCAGTTGCCAGACTGGTACTTTCCTCCTGCAAGCTGTCTTTCCATGCTGTCACACAGTCTTTCCTTAGTCGTCAACTGCATTTTCACAGCAGTCACTGGATTTCTCCAAATTATCAGTGCAGTTCATAGGACTGGATGTTAATTTACGATATACGTTCCTACCCTCACCTATGGTCATGAGCTGTGGGTTGTGACCGAAAGAACAAGATCACGGATACAAGTGGCCGAAATGAGTTTCCTCCGCAGGGTGTCGGGTTCTTCATTAGAAACAGGGTGAGAAGCTTGGTCATCTGTAAGGTGCTTGGAGTAGAGCCACTGCTCCTCCGCATCGAGAGGAGCCAGATGAGGTGGCTTGGGCATCTGGTAAGGATGCCTCCTGGACGCCTCCCTGGAGAGGTGTACCACGCACGTCCCACTGGCAGGAGACCGTGGGGACAACCCAGGGCACGCTGGAAAGACTATGTCTCCCGGCTGGCCTGGGAACACTTCGGGATCCCTCCGCAAGAGCTGGACGAAGTGGCCGGGGAGAGGGAAGTCTCGGCTTCCCTGCTCAACCTGCTGCCCCTGTGACCCGACCCCAGATAAGCTGAAGAGAATGGATGGATGGATGTTAATTTCCCTAGAAACCAGTACTTCCTGGATTATACTGTATGTCATGGAGAGGATAACCTTCTCACTTTGTCTCAAGAAAAATGTATTTATTAAATTATGAATTAAGTGGGTAAATACGTTAAGCCTTTCCAGCTAGATTTTGTAGAGGTAACAAATGACTGATCCTGTATTGTTCTTGTCTGTGTACATGCCTTGACAATCTTCCCTAAATGTCATTAACACTGTTTTTAGATGGATTTTTTTTTCTTTTCTCTCTTTCCCTTTTTGTATAGAGTCCTCACATGTTCAAAAAAACTGTGAACAGCAGGAAAATTATACTTCATGTGTTTTGATATGCTTAATTCTGTCTGAAAACTAAAATAAAGAATTAAAAAAAATTAACCCAATAGTGCAGAAAGCTAACCTATCATGTCATTTTTTATTATGCATGCAGAAAATGCTGGCCAAGGTGGAATATGGAGGAGTACAAAAAGTTCCTCAAACAGGTGAAAACTTTCTGAATCACCAAAATTGCTAATTCTTGTTGCTGTATGTATATATTTGACCCTGCAGATTTGGTCACATTTTCAGTTGGCCCATAATAAAGTCATAAAAGAACTAAACTTCATGAATGTTTTTTGTGACAAAGAAGTATCTGTTCCAATCACCCATCAGAGAAAAATCAGAGTTGTAGAAATAAATAGAAACTCAAGAGAGCCATGATATGATGTTCTTTACAAGTGTATGTAAACTTTTGACGACTGTATACATATATATACACACACACACACACACACACACAATAGGTGTACAAAAGGCTCTAAACCTACCTTAACTTTGTGAAATATATGCCTTTGATTACCAGTCCGATAGAAGTTTAGTTTATCTTTCTATCTGTGTTCCTAATTAATGTAGTCAGGCAGATATTTGGGCGGGCGCAGCGGTGACGTCATCACCGGGAAATTCCTGGGATAGTTTGCAGCATGTGTGTTACGTTGAAGCTCGCTAGTCAGCTGGTCTACCGCTACCAATGTGCTGTTCTAAGAGTGTGTGTCAATGATAATGTAAGTGATGTATTGTGTCTGTTATGACAGTTACTATGGCCAGTTAAATAACCTCACCAAGTTAACTGTTAGAGTGTAAATACAGTTCGCCACTTTGCTGTTTATAAGTATGAATGTTGCCTCATGTTAAGCTAGGTGACAAACACAGGTAGACCGTCAGACTTAACCGATGCAGTGCACGTTTAAATTACACATCTGTGTGCGAGGCTAGTGTTGTTACTTGTTCATTTAGCCCTCTGTGATGTATGTTTAAGATGCAGCAGCTCTGGAAGTATGTATGCTAACTTGATGACATTAGCTACATAGGTGGTGTTCGTATTTGGTCCTATTTTAAGTTATATGTGAGGCTGCATATTCTGTTAAGATGATAATAGGAGTGTTGCATGATTGATTGTATATGTAACATTATTGCAAACAGAATTTTACTCATTGCCCTATTTCCTGTTTATTGACAGAAAACCACACACACACACACCCACACCCATTTGTGAATACAGCCATGTTGAACCATCCTCCTTCTCGTCCTTCATTTCTCCTGCCTGTCTGAGGTCCATGAGAGCGGTGATAAACGCAATCAGAGCCTTACCGTCCTGTACCCTGCAGTTGCCGTCATTACACTAATGGTTCTTCGAGCCGGATTTCGCTGCACTTACCCTAGTTATGATGGATGATGAACAAGACTTCGAAGCCCTTGGTGCACGTCCCCGACGCCAAGTTCGTCCACCTCTTCGTTATGGAGACTATGAAACTGATTTCAACGGTCTTGGCACTCACAGGCATGGACAGGAAAGGGAATGGATGACTCACAAGGAAGGCGTGGTCAAGCAGACCCCCTACACCCCTTCCTTTGCCACCATACAAAGCCCGAGACCCAGCATGGACGCAGTTTTCCAGGCAACTGATGCCCGTTATGCACCAGCAAGCCAACTACATCATGAGGAGGAGCCACTAGCCTACCAGCTACAAACCAGGAGAGAATGGGATCCTATCACACCTCACCAAGCCTCTTATCACACCATCCACCAAGCTGCGGTCTTTCAGGCAGAGTTAAAGGAGATCCAGCATGAACGGCTCCTACTGTAACAGTCACAGCAGCGCATGGCAGTGGACTTAGTAGATCTATGAGCAATCCGGGTGGACATACAACGGATGATGAGCAGTGTTAGTGATCTTCACTCAGCACCAGAGGTGCATGCTCGCCAGGTTAACCCAACTAACAACTGAGAAGAAGAGGACTGGCCAACACCACCACCCCCAATAAGTGAAGAACAACAGGCATTCCCCCTGAGTAACCAACCTGTGTTAGAACGCCTTGATAGAATGATGAGTGAACTTCAGTTTCTGAAAAATGACTTCAGTGGCAAACCAGACCCAATCATAGTCCCGCCAAATGCCACCCACAGCCTCAGCTCATGAGCAGGACTCACCTGACATTAAGCGGGGGGATGTGGCTATCTTTGATAAATTTGCTCTGCAGATCCAGTCTCTGGTGGGTATGTTGAAGACACCTGGCCCTGATGGCGAAGTGGAGCTGCAATGCGGTTCCCATGTTGCTTGCTTGCTTAGCAAATTACCCCCAGAACAAAGAGCTGAGTTCCGTAGGTGCATGTTCAACCATTCGGGGCGTAACCACACCCTTAATGACCTAGCTGCCTGGCTGAAGTATGAGTCCTGGTGCCAGGGTTTTGATGGGCAGCTAACACCCAGAGGGGCAAAGGACAAGCAGAACAGCTTCAAACCTGAGTTGAGATCAGGAACGCGCTCTGTCACAGTGCTGCATGGTGCAGACAATAAGACAAAGGATGCGAAACCCCCAAGCAGCTCTCCCACCAAAGTCAAACAACCACCATACTGTGCCTTTTGTGATAGCCACGATCACCATTTGAGTCAATGTACAGCCATCAGTGAACTCAGCAAAGAGCAGCTAGCGGACTGGATCAGGACCAATAAAAGGCGCTGGCGATGTGCTCGTTCCCACCAAATGGCACAGTGCAACCTAAAAAGGCCTTGTAACCTCTGTAAAGGTCGCCACTTACAAGTCCTTCATGATGTCAACACTGGACAACCAAGAGGGCCAGCACAAACAGTTATGGTTCAGGATGGAGGGGAGAAAGCAACTGGTGTATTGTACCTTGATCGACCGACAGAAGGCAGTCGGGTCCTGTTGAAAATTGTTCCTGTTCTCCTCCATCATCGCGGTCAAATTCTTAATACATATGCAGTGTTGCACGATGGGTCTGAGAGGACTATGTTGCTGCCCGCCACTGTTCAGAAACTAGGACTCCAAGGCACTACGCACAATCAGACAGGATGTGCAAACCCTATAGGGCACCTGTGTATCCTTTACTATCTCACCCAGGGCTCGGCCAAAGACTCTGTATCACATCAGTAATGCCTTCACTGTAGCTCGTATTGAGCTAGCTGATCATACTTATCCTATTGAATCCCTCCAGAGGAAGTTTAGACACTTGAACGGACTGCCGCTGCCATCCTTCAAAGGGATCAAACCCCTGCTCCTCATAGGCAGTGACCCCCCCCCCCACCTCATTACTCCTACAGAACCAGTCCGTCTGGGGCCACCAGGAGGTCCTGCTGCTATCCGCACAAGGTTGGGCTGGACACTACAAGGCCCATTGAGCGTTATCTGCCAGCTGCCTATGTCACCGCAGTGCCGATTAACCCCACAAGTAAGTGAATTAATTAAGCATGTTGAGAAACTCTGGCAGGCTGATGTCATTCCTGTAAAGAAAGACAAAATTGTGACCCGCTCTAAGCAAGATGTGCACGTCCTCAGCCTCCTGGAAAGCAAGACCACTCGAGTGGAAGTTGATGGTATACTCCGCTATGCCACCCCTCTGCTGCGCCATAAAGACATGGCACTCCTGCAGGCCACCCCCGATGCAGTCATGCCGAGTCTCAGAGGTGTAGAGAGAAGGCTTCAGAGGGACCCTGAGAGAGCAGAGATATACCAGGCAGAGATAGAGAAGCTGATTCAAGCTGGGTCTGTTGTCAAACTTGAACCCTCTGAGATGGACAAGGGAGGTGAGGCCTGGTACATCCCGCACCACCTGGTTAGCCACAATAACAAGCACCGCCTTGTATTCAACTGCTCCTTCCAGCACCGGGGCCAAACCCTTAATGAGTATCTTCTGCCTGGCCCAACTTTGGGAGCGTCACTGCTGGGAGTCCTGCTCAGGTTCCGCGAGCATGCAGTAGCGGTAAGTGGCGACATCAAGAGCATGTTCCACCAGGTTCACTTGCTGCCTGAGGATCGCCCTCTGCTGCCCTTTGCATGGCGTGACCTGTGTCGAGAAGAGCATGTTGCCATATACGAATGGCATGTACTTCCCTTCGGAACCACCTGCAGCCCGTGCTGTGCTGCCTTTGCCTTACAGTGTCATGTGAGAGGCGACAGTAAATCGGAAGTTGATGTGAGAAATTCCGTGGAGAAATGTTTCTATGTTGATAACTGCCTCCAGAGTCTTCCAATTACCACAGAGACGAGTTCGCTACGATGAGCTCATGTCCTCGGCGACACCCACTATGCGCAACATTTACAAAGTACTAGCCAGTCAGTACGATCCTTTAGGCTTCATCTTACCTTACACCACTAGGGCAAAGATGTTGGTGAGATGTTTGTGGGACAAGCATAGAGGCTAGGATGATCCACTGCTACCCCCAGCCTTCTCCAACAGTGGAAAGCTTGGGAAGAGGAGCTACAGTTTCTCCCTCGAATCCTCCTCCCTAGACCATACCTGCCAAAGGATGCAGCCACCCCAGTTAAAGAGAGAGAGCTACACATATTGTGTGATGCATCTGAACAGGCTTATGGGGCGGTGGCCTACCTGCGGATGGTAGGAGAGGATGGTGAAACCCACTTGTCCTTTGTGATAGCTCGATCAAGGGTGGCCCCCAAATGATTGCACTCTATGCCCCGGCTGGAGCTGTGTGGTGCACTAACTAGAGCGCAACTCTCCTTGAGAATGAGCTCACTCTGGAAATCAAGAAAACAGTCATGTGGACTGACTCCACAACAGTGCTGGCTTGGCTTTGGTCGGAATGCTGCGGTTATGCTGCTAAGGTCTTAGTCAGTGCCCGTATAGCCAAGCTGACCGACTCCCACGCATGGCGGTACGTTGACTCGGCTCAAAACCCTGCAGACGACATCACACCCGGAAAGACACTGCAGAACCTGTCGACACCCAACCGGTGGAGTCAAGGCCCCCCTTTTCTCCTCGATTCAGACCAGTGGCAGGTAGATCCTATCAGCACTCTGGAACACCTCCTAGACCCAACTGAGCTCCGCCGGGAAACCTTCTGTGGTACATCCTCCACAAGTAAGAGTCAAGTGGCTCCAGAACTATACCCCTACAACACCTGGCAAGAGTTGCTAGATGTCACTGGCCGGGAGCTGCATGAGGCGGCTGCACAGGATAGCCATCCAACAGCTGAGGACTATCGCCAGGCAGAGACACTTCTCCTGAAGAGAGCACAGCTTGACAGTTTTCCTGAAGAGTTTCATCTCCTTAAATCAGGAAAGCCTGTCCAGCGTAGTAGCTGCCTCTTAACTCTGTCTCCAGAGCTGGATGACACTGGGGAGCTCATCCGGGTTGGGGGCCGCCTCAGCCAATCCAAGGACCTAGCCTACACCAGCTTGCACCCTTTGGTACTGGACCCCACTCACCCAGTCACCCGTCTACTGATACAGGATTTTGACAGCCGGCTACGACACCCCGGATCAGAACGGGTCTTTGCCGAAATCCGGCGTGCATATTGGATTCTTTGAGGAAGAGAAGCAGTTCGTCGTTTCCAGAGAACCTGTACAGAATGTCGCAGATGGAGAGCAAAGCCGTCTGTACCCAAAATGGCTAATTTGCCTACAGCTCGTCTTCTCATCTTCAAACCAGCCTTTTATTCAACAGGCATCGACTGCTTCGGACCATTTGAGACTAAAATAGGATGTCGCAAAGAGAAGAGGTGGGGGATAATTTTGCTTAACGGTCAGAGTTGTGCACCTGGATGTCTTAAACTCAGTGGATATTGACTCCTTTCTGATGGCACTTCAAAGGTGTTACGTTGAGGCTCGCTAGTCAGCTGGTGTACCGCTGTACGGACAATGTGCTGTTCTAAGAGTGTGCGTCAATGATAAAGTAAGTGATGTATTGTGTCTGTTACGACAGTTACTATGGCCAGTTAAATAACCTCACCAAGTTAACTGTTAGCGCGAGTTAATGAGTGTAAATACAGTTCGCCACTTTGTTGTTTATAAGTATGAATGTTGCCTCATGTTAAGCCAGATGACAAACACAGGTAGACCGTCTTCTGGCCGACACTCCAGGTTGAGAGCGATGATAAACGCAATCAGAGCCTTACCATCCTGTACCCTGCTGTTGCCTTTATTACAATAGGCTATACAGTCAGAGACTTTTTTGCTACTGTATGTGCAGCCTGTCCTCCTACCATTTGGCAGCTTCAAATCTGATGTATTTGTTTGACTTGCATAATATGAATTTTGCCTCTGGACTGAATGACTGTAGGCCTGTAGCCTATGTTTTTTTTTTAAAAAAAAGCGCCATCTCCTGGCAATACCCTGGAATCAAATGAATGGGTGTGTTTCGAATTGAAATAGGAGAGAAGGGGGTATGAGCCCTGGCACGGCAGTCGCACGGCATGTGGCTGGAACGGGAAAAATTTAGTGGCTCCTACTGTAGGGCTCCAGGTCCAGGAAAAGTGGAAAAGTGGAGGAAGGGCTGGTGATGAATATGGGTTTGCCACCTTAGCTAGCATATTCCTGTGAAAGTTCATCTTCCTGACCCCCTCCTGCAAATTTCAAGGGTCCCAGCGTGTCCGCTACAGACTTTCTTGTGTGCTATTTCCCTGTGTCTTGAAATTCCTTGGTGAAAGGGTAATTTAGCCAATTCTAAAACATATTAAAGAAAGTCCAAGACAATAATTATAATTTTATATTCTAAATGGAATTTCTAGGTGTTGAGGTGTTCCAGGTTGGTGGCCACAATATCATGTCTCTGCTTTTCGCAGACAATGTGGTTCTGTTGACTTCAACTCTCGCTGGAGCGGTTTGCAGCTGAGTGTGAAGCAGTTGGGATGAAAATCAGCACCTCCACCATGGTCCTCATTCAGAAAAGGGTGGTGTGCCTTCTCCAGGTCAGGCAGGAGCTCATCCCCCAAATGGAGGAGTTTAAGTATCTTGGGGTCTTTTCACGAGTGAGGGAAGAATGGAGTGGGAGATCGACAGGTGTATCGGTGCAGCTTCTGCAGTGATGCAGACGCTGTATCAATCCGTCGTGGTAAAGACCTTCACCTATGGTCACAAGCTGTGGGTCGTGACTAAAAGAACAAGATCACAGATACAAGCGGCCGAAATGAGTGTCCTCCGCAAGATATCCGGGCATTCCATTAGAGATAGGGTGCGAAGCTCGGTCATCCAGGAGCAGCTCAGAGTATGCTTCTCCATATCGAGAGGAGCCAAATGAGGTGGCTTGGGCATCTGGTCAAAGATACCCCCTTGACGCCTCCCTGGAGAGGCTCCTGGCTGGCCTGGGAACACCTTGATATCCCCCCGCAAGAGCTGGTCTAAGTGGCTGGGGAGAGGGAAGTCTGGGCTACCCTGCTTTAGCTGCTGCCCCTGCGACTTCACCCCGGATAAGCAGAAGAAGATGGATGGATGGATGGATTCTACATGAAAACATAAATATTATCTTGAATATTTAATTATTTAAGTGGAAGTAATTGATTGCACAAACTCTGGGCCAATCTCTGTTGACATATGGAAAGGTAGGCTATATGTAACTTGGTAAAAGATTTCTGGGCACAGTTCCTGTTTTGGATGACCAGTCCCCTGTTAAAGCTGTCCCCAAAAAACTGGATTATTCACCTCATGCTCTCATTTCTGCAGGCCCAAACAGGAAAATAGAGGAGCCAGCATATCCCCTGGTAGTCAGCAGAATTTCTGAATGGATTTTTGTTTGATACCTGAAATAAGGTCTGTTGAAGAAAAGAGTAAAATCCAAAATAGATACAACCCAAAGCTTGCTGTGATGGAAGCAAAGTATAGTAAGTAATCCGGAAAACGATGAGTCTAATGTCACAGACCAGGTTTGGACAGACAGATCTTACAGGATGCAAGGACAAAGAAAATGGGTGACATTTCAATATACAATAGGACAGAAGGCAAGGGAGACAGGAGACAGGCTATGAGATAGATTGACTAAAGGGGGCTAGTAGGAAGTCACCAGCTGGGACAGGAGACAAGTCAATATACAAACTGGGCTATCTCCCATAGGAAACTATTTTGTATTCTTCCACAAGCCACATTTTTTTTGGAACAAGCAAGAAAATAATAAGATAATACAAGTCCAAGATAATAATAGAATACAAGCAAGAAATGATAAAATGCAACAAGCAAGAGATAATAAGAAGAAGAAACAACAAGCAAGAAATGATAAGAAAATCTAACAAGCAAGGAGTAATACTAAAATTCAATAAGCAAGAAATACAACAACCAAGATCCAACAAACAAAAGATCCAAAATAAAATCCAACACACAAGAAATAAAATACAACAAGCAAGAAATAAATATTTATTTACATGTGACAGATCATGCGTTGTGTGTACTAGCCACAGGTACAAAGATGCGGGAGCTACAATGTGGCTGTCATTATGGACCCACAAACTATTTACATTTTTACATCCATAAGGGGCCCACAGGTTGCGCTCCTTAACATCGAGTAGCCTCTTGTAAGAAGGCCACATCATTAAGAGAAGCAAGGTCCTTGGTGGGCATGGACGGACAGAGATACCACTTTTGGTAGCTGCCTTGGTTACATGGTCATTCAAAGCATTGCCCATTGAAACTGTGTTGTTAGCTGTAGTGTGTGCTTAGTTACCAGGGAGTGCCGGTGAGGGTCACAAACACACACCAAACATTAAATTTTGCTGCAAGACTAATATGCATAATTTCATAAAAGGTTGACACTTTTTGTGGCGGTTAGCAATAAGAATCAATGCAGACAAAGTGAAAAAAAAAGATTTAGTGTGTGTCACACTTAACCACAGCACTAGACGAAAGCAAAAGACATGCAGCTAACAATTCACCGATTAATATTCCACTCGTGATGGGTGTCGCCGAGGACATGATGAATCCTCGGTTTGCCCATAATGTAACAAAATCATGTACACAGTCAAAGACATGTCTGGAATTGTTGTAATGCTGTTTTACCTTTTGCTCGATGACAGGCTCTCACTAATGCATGCAGCTCAACTATTTGGGCAGAGCTTGAGGGTGGCAGTGCAGTGCTTTCTACAACTGAAAACTCATCACAATTTGCATAGCCGGCGTATGACACCCCACACTCGAACCATCAGTATAAAAAAACAAGATCAGAGTTAGAAAGAGGTGTTTCTGAAAGGTCAAAGAACCCCCCCATGTATTTCTTGCTTGTTGAACCCCCCTCCAACCCCCCCACAGCCCTTACTCTTTTTTGGATGGTTTTATATTGATGGTTTCTGATGGCTTTATTGGTGAAAGAGGGGCTAAAATATCAACTAGAAATGATGTTTTTGCTCCATTTACATTTACCATTAAGTGGGACTCTTGATTTCTGCTTGCCAATTTTAGCAGTGGAGCTTGGGTGATAGTTTCAGTTTCAATGTGTTCTCTGTCCTGATGGGTATAACGGTTGGGCTGTGGAGTTGGTTGGTCTTCCAAGTGGCTGCTTAATGGAGGTGCTGTAGGCAGGATAGGTATGTTTGTGATCTGTATGGACGATTTCCAATGGTCTTTCTCACCGCAATAGTGAAATTCCCGAGTACCTCTGCAAAAGGTGACATGTAGGTGGTCTTTACATGAGAACAAATTTGTAAGACACCGGTAAAATAAACTATCGATCCGGTGATCTTGACACACGGAGACGCGTATTTGCCCATGACTCCGCATCTTTTTTGAAAACGGGTCTGCAGGTGGATATCTGGGTATTCGTCTTCATGCCGTAGTTGGTGTAAATAGATGAGTCTGCAAAAGACAGTGACGTCATGGCACCCCTCCTCCTCCCCGCCCCCAACCTACGTAGTCACAGACACAACAACAATGGCGGTACCCGAGCTAATTTTCATTTTGTTCCAGCAACTACTGATCCTACGACTTTTTCACCAACAACAACAGCAGCAACAACACAGGCTACGGCAACAACTACAACAGCTAGTGCTCATTCAGAGACGCAACATGTTATGCGTGCACAACTTGTCATTGAATCCACCTCGGAGCAGAAACAGACGGGCAACACGGAGGCAGTTTTGGGTGCAACCTGGCAGAACAAGCGATTTCTGGGACAAACACGTCAGTGGTGAGAAACCAGACAGTCAATGGAGGGAGAATTTCCGCATGTCCAGGGCCTCTGTCATCGCCTTGTGCGAAGAAGTACGACCAATGATTGAAAAACAAACTACGAATATGAGAACACCTGTTGATCCACTGAAAAGGGTTGCGCTGACTTTGTATTACCTCAGCGATGAAGGACGGCTACCCAAGACGGCTAACGCCTTCGGTGTGTCCCGACAGACTGCTTCTGTTATTATACGGGAGACCTGCAGAGCGATCACCCTACACCTGGGGCCAAAATACATCAAAGTGCCCTATACAGAGCCCGAGATGGAGGGACTGGTTGCAGGTTTCGAACGGGCTTTTGGCATGCCGCAGTGTTTTGGGGCTGTCGACGGGACACACATAGACGTCAATCAGCCAAGAGCCAACGCGTCGGACTTCATTAACAGGAAAGGCAGACATTCCCTTAATGTACAAGCAACCTGTGATTATAAGTACAGATTCATACATGTAGTGATTAAATGGCCAGGGAGCGTGCATGAGGCACGAGAATTTGCAAATTCCCAGCTAAACAAAGACTTGATGAGTGGTAAGATCCCTTCCATGAAGAAACAGATTGTGGGCCACGAGGAGCCTATATCAGTCTATCTTCTGGGTGACCCTACCTACCCACTGTTACCTTACCTGATGAAGGAATATGCCCACGGTGGGTCCACAGCTCAGGAACAGTACTTTGGGCTACGTTTGTGTAAGGCACGTATGGTGATTGAGTGTGCTTTTGGGCAGCTCAAGGCAAAATTTGGTGCACTTAAAAGGCCTATGGACATAAACATGGATGACCTGCCTTATGTTATTTACTCCTGCTTTGTCCTCCACAATTTTTGTAAGGCAAGAAATGAGGAGGAGGATGAGAACTCTGTGTTGGCAACCATGGAAGAACAGTGCACCTTACAGCCTCCCACAGAGTGCAATAGATATTGCACTGAGACAAATGAGGCAGAAGGCAAGAGAGTTAGGAGAGTTGTCACACAGTACCTTGACCATTAAGAACTGAAGAGACTTGTCTTCCTTTGAAATATGGCAGGATTATGCACATGGACATTGTTGATACTCTGAGCCGTTTGGTTGTTCCTTCACTCTTTCGTTTGTAAAATGTGTGCATTTACTCTGTTTTGATCCTGTCTAAAAGTTTGAACATGTATTTCACAGGATTATGCACATGGAAATTGTTGATACTCTGCCTTTTGGTTGTTCCGTCACTCTTTCTTTTGTAAAATGTGTAAAGTTACTCTGATTTGATCTTGTCTAAAAGTTCGAACGTGTTTCACAGGAGTATGCACATGGATATTTGATTATACTCTGTATGTGTACAAGATGTAAACATAAAGTACCACCTTGAACCTTGTATTGTTCTTATACATATTTAACTGTTTAACAACATTCTACTTGTCATCCCCATTTCCCAGACAAAGGTTTGGTGACCTAATGTTGTAAAGGCAAGACATTGGCTATTAAATAGAATACACTCAGATGGCTAGATTGCAGTGTTGGGAAAAAGTACAAATATTCACTTAAGGTAGCAATACCACAATATAAGAAATAGCTGTTGCCACTATAACTGAAAATGTTACTTAAAGAGTAAAATATATTGGCATGAATATAAAATTAGTCCTTGACATGAACCCAAGCGGTTCCACGGATTCAATTAGTAGTTGTAATTATTTTACGATAGCAGAATGTTTAGTAAGTGGTTCTCTTCCGTGTTCATGTCAATACCGTGTGGTTAGTGCTGCTTTTGACAGCATTTTTATCTAGTTGTCATATAGTAGTAAACATCTGCATTGCTTAAGTTGAAGACAAGCAACTTCAAAACATCAGTTAGTTGAAAAGACAGATCTACAAGCTGGGAGTGCTCAAATCAATTAAAAAAAAAACAAGCTGACCAGAGTGCAAGACAGCCAAAGCTTGAGGTAATCACGGTAACATTACAAACGATGTGTTGCTATATACTTCACATAGCATCAATAACCCAAAATGGCTTCCAATCCTGAGGTCTTGTCAAAAAGTTCTGCACATGCAGAAAATGAGGAACAACAAATAACAGTGCAAAATGAACACACAGCCATATAGACTGTATTACAAAAAAGACCAAAAGTGCAAGTGGACAAAACAAAAGCAAGAGGTAATCAAGTGAACATTACAAAAAGTGTTGCTACACCGCCAACAGCTGCAACAAATAACTATGCAAAATAAACGCACTAGCACAAAAGTGTGCATACTGTGCTACATTCTTGTGCAACAAAGGTCTGTCTAATTTGCAAAAACAGTGAGGCATGTTGTGAAGTGACGCTCAGTGCTTCGGTCATCTTCAATTGCAGACATTGCTTGTGTGTAAGAAAATGGTGGGGAGGACAGAGTGTGGGGTGACTGGTGCTGGTGGATTGGGGGTCAAGAATGCTGTTGGTGTGTGTGTATGGTATCTGGGTGGATGTGGGTCATGGCCCATGTGTGCTGATGGGTGGGATGTATTGGGGTAAGGGCCAGGCATGAACTGGAATTGCCCATATCCACTGCTGCTACTGTGGGGGTGTACTGTGTGAGGTGTCACAAGAACCTGCCTCATCAGGGACAGAGTTTCATTAATACTGCTTGTAATGCTGCTCAAGCTGGCTGCACTGTGTCTGAAAGATTCCTCAGTGAGCCTGATTGTTTCCTCCATGCGTTCCTCCATACGCCTGGACGATCCCTCCATGAATTCCAGCATCTTCTTTTTAAGCTTTAGATCTTCTTGCATGAAATGCTCAGCAGGAAGTTTTCTCTTCAGCCTGTTGGTTCTGTGGCCGGTCAGCGAAGACTAGAATAGAAAAACACTGCAAATTATGATCACATAAATCATCTTGACAGGGGCTGCTGTTGAGCCAGGGAGGGTGACACCCATGCGCAATATGTATTCCACACAGACAGTTGGTATTGTATAACACAGTGGTTCTCAAACTTTTGAAATCCAAGCTCTCCCCTTTACCCTGACTGTGTACAAATGGACCCTAATTTGTACATTTTGGTTCCATTTGTGTACTGTCAGAGTCACAGACTTGTATTGGTCAATTTAAACCACTGTAAAGGAACCCAGAGAATAGAACGTTCTTCAAGAAACCCTGGCATAGAGAACACCTTTGAACAGCTACAATATGTATATTACATAGTGAATAGACATCTGATTATTATGAAATATTGTTCAGTATGAGACCACAAAATGTTATTTGATAATTCGTAAAATCAAAAACAATTTAAAACCTACTTTGGCCATGTCACAATGCAATTAGGGAATAGTATGGGCTACAATCTTTATACTATGATACAACAGCTGATCTACAAGCTCACAGCGTGTTGCTTTGACATCTGTAGATCTTACTCCTGCATGTTTGTGTAGCTACGCATACACACGCACACACACGTCTATCCTCTTTCACAAATCAATCACTGTTGTTAGTCACTAGAGAATATAGCAAGCCTGCTAAACTTTAATCATGAACGTACCTGGAGCAAATCCCTGCGATCATTTGCAGCACTGGCAGATGGCTGACTTTCACTTGTTTCGTTTAGAGAGTGTGGTGACCCTGGAGCTGTAGAACTTGAAGATTCTCCAAGAAACGATTCATCTTGTAGGTTCACACTCTCAAACCCGCCATCCAGGGTGCTCGTGGCAGGCGATCCACCCCAGATGTCGTTGCACAGGTCGAAAAACTCATAAACCACACGCTCTTGCCCACTCCTCTTCCCTGTGTCTACCGCCGCCCTGTATTTAGACCGAATTGCCTTCAGTTTGGCGGTGAGCTGAGCTCTAGTTATGGTGCTGGGGTCATGGGGAAATTTGTTGAGATCTGGCTGCTGCGGACACTGCTCCACAAATTGCTGCATGATGTCCGCGTATTTTGATAGGCAGGACTTCCAGTCAACATTGTCTTGGAGTTTTTTTGTTTTGAAATCGAGTGCGACCTGGAGTAGAAGTTCTGCCTCTTCGTTCGTCCACACGAAAGTTTACTTTCTGCCAGCGGGAGCAGCGTTCACAGCGTTCACATTTGCCGCCATTGCCGCTGTTTACGTTCTGAACAGAAGCATGGACAGGAAGGAAGTCGACCTTGTATGCGCATGCGCATTATCTTTTGTTGGTGCTTTGTGGACATTTCACAGTGCCACCTTCAGGCTGGATGTATGTACTACAGGATTTGGTGTGGATTTTGCGTTGTCATGTAAATACTCTAGCCGAGGTACAAAACGATGTGTAAACAGCGATACATGTTTTGGTGCCGACGCCAAGACAATACGGGGCCGTCCTCGTGTGAGGAGTGCTTCATGAAGCTTCATTTGTCCATCACTAGCAACTGGATTGGCTTATCTCTTTCACTGGGTACCGACTTTGAATATTAGTGATGGACAATTTAAATTATCCAATTAACCTAATCCCCATGCATGTTTTTGGATGGTGGGAGGAAGCCAGAGTACCAGAGAGAACCCACACAGACACGAGGAGAACATGCACACAGAAACAGCCAGGAATCAAACCCGGTATCTTCTTGCTGTGAGGCGACAGTGCTAACCACTGCACCACCACAGGAGCCCATAATTTATAAAATTCTGTAACACTTACAAATTCAATTACAAAAGTTACAGCAGAATGTTGTGCCGTAGTATAGAATTTAGCGTTTATTGAAGGACAGATCTTATTTTCAAGGGAACCCCCTAGACTCAAATACAAAAACTTATGAAAAAAACATTACAAACTACATGCATAAATACACTTTGCTCACCCTCTCCCCATACTTCACTGTTCTACAAGAAAAATGTAATGGAATTGGATATCATGACCTGGAAAACAAATTTGATAATATCAGTACAAAGCAGTTTTTGAAATGAATAATGAGAAGGTGGTGCAGTGATTTGCCACTGTTGGCTCACAGCAAAAAGGTACCGGGTTTGATTCCTGCCCCGGAGCCTTTCTGTGTGGAGTTCTGTGTTCTTCCATGTCTGTGTGGGTTCTCTCCAGGTACTCCAGCTTCCTCCCACCATCCAAACACATGCATGGATATTAGTTAGATATGAATGTGAGTGATAGTGGTTGCCTGTATCTATTTGATGAACTAACTACTTGTCCACGGTGTACACTGCTTTCCGCCCGAAAAAAGCTGGGCAACCCTATGAAGGTAGAAAATGGATGGATGGCAGTCCTGAGGCAGCAGAAATAGTCATGGTCAAAAGTTTACATACATTTGTAAAGAACATAATGTCATGGTTCTCTTGAGTTTCCAGTTATTTCTACAACTCTGATTTTTCTCTGATAGAGTGATTGGAACCAATACTTCTTTGTCACAAAAAACATTCACGAAGTTTGGTTCTCTTATGACTATTATGGGTTAACAGAAAATGTCAGAGTTTTAGAAATAACTGGAAACTCAAGAGAGCCGTGACATTGTTCTTTACAAGTGCATGTAAACTTTTGACCACGACTGTGAGTCACAGATAACAGACACAGAAAAAGGGATATTGTATAAATCAAAATGGATATGACAAATCATGTGAAATCATAAACTAATATATAAAGGACAATTAAATTAAACAAAAAAACATGAGAGTGAACTGAAGTCACAGAAATTGTCTTTCAGATATAAGCTGCAACCATCTCAGCAATTCATATATTAAGCAATGGTGAATTCAATATAGATTGAAAAACAAATCTACACTACATTACGAGGTCTTCAAACGAACTCATAACATGTCACGGGAAGTAGCTGGCATTGGTTTCATCTCGGTTTCATTTAGGAAATGTTCTTCATTTGTCTTTGGACCAACAGGAACACTAACAGGATACCACAGGACCAAAAAACACTGTTAGGGACATAAAACATAAAAAAATGAAAGATAATTACATCAATAATAGATTTTAAGGGAACGTAAAATTTTACATGAGAAAAGTAGGCTAGAAAAAAACCTTAAAACTAGAAAAACACGTGTTGGTGCTCCTACCTGTCTGAGTATTCCCTCCGTGAGGCAGATCTTGCTGACACCCAAGATGGGTACTACAACCACAGAGGACAGGGCCATGGCCCAGCCCAGACCATAGGCCCAGTTTGGGTACACATAGCCCCCATTAGATGTCAGGGGCTGGTAGTACAGAAAGAAGAAGATGAGGCAAACCTTGAAGGAAAACCACAATTACTAATTACTACCTCTGTAGAAACAGGTTGCATTAACCAGCGGCGTCAGACTTCCCCTTTGTCCTTCCCTCCCCCCTTGTGCACAAGAATAACCTTTGATTATCAGGAGAAGACATTCTGTAATAATAATAATAATAATCAAGGTGTGAATGTCTCTATGTGCCCTGCAATGAAATGGTGACTTGTCCAGGGTGTACCCCCCAAGACAGCTGGGATAGGCTCCAGCCACCCCACGACCCTATGTGAGGATAAGCGGTAGAAAATGAATGCATGGATGGTGCCTTTCTGAGCACTCAAGGACAGCTTACAATAAAAACAAACAAAAATACCAGTAACACAACAATTAAAACAAATAAAATACATAACAGAAAATTAAACCGGATAGGCGAGTCTGAACAGATGGCTTTTGACCTGTGATTTAAATTGTCTGGGTGCAGAGCAGCTGAAGGCTCTCCCATGCCACGCTTAACAGGCAGGCATTCTGAAATACTTAGCAGGGAAAACTCAGGGACTGAAAAGGCTGACAAAGTGACAGCACACTGAAAATAGGAGCGTAAAAATGGAAAACCAAGAATATTTATCATGAACATGAAATATGGAAATGTGAAGCACATGAGACAAGACATCCTTACGCTAGACAAGAGGGAGACATGACTAAACATGAGGAAAAGGGAAATAGCTGAAAACAATAAGGGACGGGGCAGACAATCACCAGACAAGGGAGAGAGAAGGGCAGGAAGCAAAACAGTCTACTAAACTTGACCAAACCAGCAGATGAGACATGACAGTTTCTGAGATATCCCATTCAGGTAAATGGTATGAACAAACTGAAAGAAAAACACCATGCAGAAAACACATTGATGACTTGATGATCCAATCACTCTGCAACCCACTTAATGTTAGTCTCAGATAATTCAGGATTTTGTTGTCTGTCTTTCGAAATACACGTTAGGAGTGATTTTCAAAGTCATGGAATATGATCTTACATGTAGTCACAAAACAGACTAGAAATATACAGGCCCTGGAAAAACTCTTTTCACCTTATTGTTGTAGGTTGCCTCACCACAGTTTTCTTCATTTCATGTCATTTCTGCCTTGTTTTAGACTTAAGCAGCTGTCAACAGTGTATAACTCACCAGGCAGATCACAGGAGTGAAGTAACGCCAGCACAGTTTGAAAATAATCCAAGGCCTCTGTCCTGTCATATCTTCAACTGCATCACACAGCTGCTCAGCCCTTGTATGATTATGACACTTTGTCAGGATTTCCTGGTGCATAAGTATGGTACGTTGAATATTTTGGTAAACACTTATTAGAATATGGCAAGTTTGTATGGCGCTCAATAACCAAGAGAAGGCAACTCAGGGTTATTAGACTCGTCAAAAATATAGCATCACTACATAAGAGTCATTGAATAATTAATTAATAAATTAATTAATTAAATAATAAATAATTGAAGTTAAAGTAAAAATAATTTTAGCATTAAGTCATTATCTATAATACCATACCACCAAAGGAACATGACTTTTTCATAACTCTTACCTTAATTAACTACATAACTCAGGCCCCGTTTCTGAACTGCATAACCACAAAACAATAATGTAATTTGTGTGCATACATTTGGTAATCTGGAGTGGACAAACTATTTAGTTTTTGTGTGGGATTTCCAGACATGTGATACAACAAGATATTGAAATTTGGCTTCCCTTGTCAGGGTGAATATGGGGACATTCAGAGAGACAATATCAGGAAATATGACATGATATCCATCCATCCATTAATTATCTACCGCTTATCCTCATAGGGTCGCGGGGGGGGCTGGAGCCTATCCCAGCTGTCTTAGGGCGGAAGGCAGGGTACATCCTGGACAAGTCTCCACCTCATCGTAGGGCACATAGAGACAGACAACCACTCACACTCACATTCACACCCACGGTCAATTTAAATTAGCCAATTAACCTAATCCCCATGCATGTTTTTGGATGGTGGGAGGAAACTTGACCAGACTGACGTGATTGCGAAATTTTGTGCACTGTCACAGGAAGTATTGGTGGCCCGGACTAGACCATATTATAATTATGATAAGATGACAGTGACATACGTATTGGCTTTGAACGGGAGGTTTTACAACTGTGACATATCGGCTCTCCTCTCCCTGCTGAATCCTACTGTCAGATGTTCAAGTTTGAGAGCACTGACAGGAGGGGGAAGAGAAGTCGGAGCTTAGAGGAGGCTTCGTGGAGGTGCCACTTTCAGATTTTGATAGCTCTCTAACATGACAGACTATAGTTTTAAAGGTCTCCTATTATACACTTTTCTGCAATTTTAAAGAGATCTTAGACATCCAACAATATTGTATTCAAAGTGTATTACTCCAAACTCAGCCCTGGTCCTGAGTTCCAGCCAGTTAAAAGTTGCTGTATTGAGCTCTGCTGAGAACAGACTGTTTCTGTGTCTGCACCTTTAAATGTTCCTGAGCTGTGTCTGACCACGCCCGCTCTCTGGAGAGAGGAAGTGTCTCTCTCTCCCCTTCCTACAGTATGCACTTCTGTTTACTTATAATAGGTGACCTTTAAAGGAGGCAAACATGGCAGATTTACTCAAATTTGCAACTTTATTTCTGGGTAGAGTTATCTGGTGAACTGCAGGATAATTTGAAACATGGTATTTATATCACTTACCAAAGACCCAGCCAACAGCCACACACTGGACCATAGACACAAATAATATACATATTCCATTAGCTCCATAGTAGTCAATCAGCTTGAACAGGTACACTCCTCCCTGTGAACACAGAAGAGGGACACATTTGTAGTATGACCCAAAATACTAAGAGGAGAATATGAGAATATGCTGTGAGTTAGCTGCTGTGTTTGGGTAAGGTTACACAGGTCTGTACGGCACCTGAGTGGTTAGCGAGATCTGTATGATGAAGATGATGGAGCAGAAGAAAACGAGAACAATTTCTCTCCGCCAGGGTCTGCGCATCTGTCCTGGAAACATGTCAATCATTGACGATGTTATAGTTTCCAAACCTGTAAACTAACACACACACACACACACACACACACACACATGGAAAAGAGAATAACTTCAATATTGTTATATCAGACATCAGCCCATGCCCAATGTAGTGTATGCTGTCCAGTGCAGTGAGGAATGCAGTAACTTGTGTATTGAGGAGACCAAAGAAGAGCTCCACAAGCATATGGATCAACACAGGAGAGCCAACTCCTCAAGACAAGACTCAGCAGTTCACCCTCATCTGAAATGTGACCAAATCTGCTGGGTCAAAAATATACATGCAATGCTAATATCTGGTTACATGTCCCTTTTCACCATTTTCACTTCAATTAGGTGCTTTTGGTAGCCATCCACAAGCTTCTGGTTGAATCTTTAACCACTCCTCTGGACAGAATTGGTGCAGTTCAGTTAAATTTGTTGGCTTTCTGACATGGACTTGTTTCTTCAGCATTGTCCACATGTTCTCGATATGGTTTAAGTCAGGACTTTGGGAAGGCCATTCTAAAACCTTAATTCTAGCCTGATTTAGCCATTCCATTACCACTTTTGATGTGTGTTTGGGGTCATTTTCCTGTTGGAACACCCAACTGCACCCAAGACCCAACCTTCAGACTGATGATGATTTTAGGTTATCTTGAAGAATTTGAAGGTAATCCTCTTTCTTCATTATCCCACTTGCTTTCTGTAAAGCACCAGTTCCATTGGAAGCAGAACAGCCCCACAGCATAATACTACCTTCACCGTGCTTGATGGTAGGCATGGTGTTCTTGGTGTTAAAGGCCTCACCTTTTCCCCTCCAAATATATTGCAGGGCATTGTGGCCAACCAGACGTCCCGCATCCAATGACGCTTCCAATGACGACACTCGTTGGCCAATCAGTGGAAGGCAGTCGGCTGACATCGCGTTTTAGTATCGCTTCGGCTCCTTTGGAACCAGGGCTGAGGAGGTGCGAAAAAAGTACCTAGTACCAAGTACCAAGTACCAGTGGAAAAGCGCTACAACCGTGTAGAGCCGTACCATACCGTACAAGCTCCTGAAAAACAACCCCACACCATAATTCTCCCTCCACCAAAATTTACTCTTGGCACAATGCAGTCCGACAAGTATTGTTCTCTTGGCAACCACCAAACCCAGACTCATCCATCAGATTGCCAGCTGGAGAAACGTGATTTGTCACTCCAGGGAATGCGTCTCCACTGCTCTAGAGTCCAGTGGTCGGCGTGCTTTACACCACTGCATCTGACGCTTTGCATTGCACTTGGTGATGTATGGCTTGACACTGGAGGGCAGTTTCCTCCTACCGAGTGAGACAGAGAGCATGGCTCATATCCCCTCCAGAAAACTGACTCCCTGCATTGTCGGCCCTTTCCCCATTTCTAAGGTGCTAAATCCAGCACGGCAAGCAGGTGGACTGGGAGAGGACTCTGAAGGGCTGTCTCACGGAATCGTGCTTCTGGATTCGTGTCAAAAAACATGGACCATCACAACCATCACTTTCACATACCGCACAAGGACTAGGATGATGGATAAACCATTATTACCATCATAAGAAAGTGGTCTTCTCAATACATTGACAGTTATGTAGCCTAATTGATGTCAAAATTGGAAGAAAAAAAAAAAACAGATCATGTGCGATCCCAACATTTCATCCAATTTGGATATTTTCAGGTGAGGTTGACAGGAGCTTTACTTTTTCCCCAAAACATTATTAGCATTTATTAAACTTGTGGGATAAAATGTCCCTGCCATTTTTTTTCTGCACTGTAAATATGAGTGACAGTATTTCTAAATTAATGGGTATATTGCCCCCCAAAACACCAAAAAAAATCTGTCTTTGAAGATGGATTTTAGCTATAAGTTCTGTATGAAGAGAGTCAGCATGAGTTCATACATAACAGCTTGACCTAAATCTGCTATCACACAAGTGTTTCCCAAAAGCTTAGTTGAAACAATGTATCGTAAATTGCATCGAAAATTTGTGTCGCTCAAACGAACAGCGTGGAGCTGTCGTTAAAGGTTTGTTCTGGTGACATCATGTCTTCTTTGTCTTTTTGGGGCTTAACCTGTCAGGTTTGGGCACCCTGTGATGTATGATCCCCACCTACAGCATGAATGAAGGACACCACTTTAACTTTTACCTCACAGTTGAGGTGGAAAGATGCAAGTTATGTTTTTAAAACAAATATTTCTGTAGCTCTATAAGTTTCAACTGACAACTTAAGTAGCATACTATTAAATAATTGTATTGGAGAGCTAGAGAGCTAGATAGATAGATAGATAGAAGGATAGACAGAGAAACTTCACAAATAAATTTATAATTCCAGCAGCTTAAAAGATGGAAACACAGGGGACACGCAGGGTTCAGGAGGATAAAAAATAATAGATATATAAGAGGAATGCAAGGTGCAGATTATGATAAAATAAAATCTGAGAGATCAATGTAAGGTGAAAATTGTGATAAAATCTGAAGGATCAATGCAAGATGCAGATTATAATAAAATATGATAATAGATAATAATATGAGGTGCAATTTTTGATAAACTATGAGATAAAAAGAAAAACAGAACTATGAAAGACTGACAGTTACAGTGCAGTTGCAAATGACAGTGTGTAACATACAGTTACACATAAGACTTCGAATTGACAATAAGTCATCATTAAAGCAGTCCAACCGAATAAGGTAGTGACCAATAATTGATGAACAAATAATGTTAAATCTTCACAAATATTGCAAAACCACAACTCGGTAATCAACTACAATATCAGAAATTTTACAAGGTGACATCGTATCTGCCAGCAAAAGTAAAACATCTTATCGCCCTCAGGCAAATTTGAACCCACACCTCACTTAATACCATATTGACACGCTCAAGTGCCCATGCTCTAACCACTCTCCCATCCCGCCACAGAGTGCCACTGAAGCTGTAGGTATATATAGATGTATATATTTTATGTAGCGGTCCCCTTGTGGTCATGTGACTGAGGGGAGGGCTTTTGGGTTCTTTTAATTCAAATAAACTTAACCCTGATCAACTCGGTTTTGATTGTTTTGGATTTCTCTTAATTTTATATCAACACAGCAGGTTTTTTAGATAACTGTATTAAGCATGTACCTTTAAATAATTTTTAATCCTTTGAATATTAAGACCTGAGCCCTTCTTGGCTTCAAATTAATTTATATTTCACCAGACCCCCTATGCTCAATAGACAGGTAAGTAAATGAATACACACCAACAACACTTTTAAGAAAATAATTCTCAATTATTTAGTTTTTTAGTATTAGTGCAAAAATGGTGCAATATGAAAAAGAATAAAATAAAAAAAATAGAAATGTAAACACTCAGGTGCAAAACCTTGAATAACACGTGTCTCTTTTTTTTTCAGGAACAGGTAAACACAATCAGTGCAAACAAACAATAACGGCTTCTCACTGTTGTTGCAATCACCAAAGCTACTGACCACCTATGCTAATTTGTGAGCCCACCACACACCACTCACACACACGCACACACAGACACTGTTTCAAAAGCCGGCAAAGTTAAACACGGTTAACCCCCAACCTTTCGCTGCAGGCCTGGTCGTCGCTCGTGATCGTTGTGGCCCAAAACCACCACGGCCCTTTCACTTTTTTGAAAGCCAAATAAAAGAAACACTCCTCTGTATATTCCAATGTCGATCACTCACGGGCAGGAAAACCGCCGATCCACAGATGTTTTCGCCCAGCCACCGTCACGTCTCCCTCGTCGCCGGAAACCACAGAACGATGAAGCCTCGGTCGTTATCTCTCTCTCCGGGTTGTCCTCTTTGTGTCCTCGCGGTGAAAACAGTCAGACTCCGGCATCCAAGTCCAACTGGAGAAGTTAAACCAGTCTAGAATCCTCTGCTCACTCGTCACGAACAGTCTCTAGCCTGCAACTGCAGAGCCGTTAGCATGCGCTAGCTTGAAACGCAACACACAACAGATATCGGAACGTCTCGTAGAGGTTCGCTTGTTAACGTGCCACGGTCTTCGCTTACTGACCGTCGTGGAGACAATCATAAAGACCTGCAACACTTAGTAGTTGCGCACAGCCCCTTCTACCGAAATTACCGACCACCGTTGCCTCCGTTCGTTCGCACGCTTCCCTCACGTTCTCTCCCCGACTCCTGTGTCTCTACCTCTCTCGTCCGGGCGCGTGTTACGCTAAACTGCGTCCCCGCGGATATAACCATGGGTGCACATAACTGGTACGCAGGTACGCATGCGCTACAAAAATGAGCCCTGCGTACTGGCCCTTGTCCCCCCGCAGCGCTTATGCGTACCTGATAATGCAAATGGCTATCTATGTTGCCGACCGAGTATCTATGTTGAATGTTGGTAAAGTCAAAGATGTCTAAAAAGAAACAGACAACAGTCAGCAGTTTTTTTGGCGTTTCGCCACCACCACCAAAGAAACAACAACTGGAGCCAGAGTCGAAGAAAAGACTTTTTTCCGAAAAGTGGCTGCAAGAAGTGCCATGGCTTGAGGCTAATGATGACCGGACTGAGATGTGGTGCAAGATTTGCCGTGCGCATCCACAGCTAGCAGACAAAACAGGTGTGTTTTATAAAGGCTCGAAGAATTTCAACCATCCATTATTTAACAAACACGAAAAGAGCAAGGAGCATACCAACGTAGCGCAAGCCATTGCCAATAAACAAGCTAGCCGAGATGAGATTGCAAGTCGCCCACTTAGCAGATGGCGAGACAAGCTTACCGAGGAACGAAGACAAGCCCTGTTCAATGTTTTTCTCCTCGCATTTCATAAAGCCAAACATGCACGGCCCATGTCATCATTTTCTGAGGATATTCCGTTGCTGAAGCGGCTAGGAGTAAATGTCGGCACTGCTTATCATTCACGTGAAGGGGGGACAAGGATTATGCAGAGCATCGCTCACGCCATCAGTGGAGAGCTACGAGTAAAGTTGCAGGCTGCACAGTATTGGGGGATTCTTTTTGACGGATCGGAGGACATTACAAAAACTGAACAAGAAATTGTCTACATTGTGTCAGTATCCAGCAATGGAGAGTTTTCGTCAGACTTTCTTGGGTTGATTGAATTGGGTGCCGATCGAACCGCACAGGCAATTACAGATGGATTAGTGAAACTTTTTCACGACGCGGGCTTGAATGACTGGACGACAAAGTTGGTCGCCGTGTGCACAGACGGGGCAGCTGTTAACGTTGGGGTGTACAACGGGGTTGTGCCAAAACTAAAACGACTAGTTACGATCGGAGACGCTCTTGTGCACATTCTGTGCACTGCACACACGCTGGAGAACTGCGCAAAATCAGCTGACCGCCAGGTTCCATACTGCAAGACCTTCAACCAGGCTGTGGTCAGACTGTTGCAGTTTTATTTACAGAAGGGTGGGGCTTAAAAAACAGCTGCATTGCAGAAGCTATGTGAAGAAAACGGGATAGCCTTTGTGAAACTGGGAAAGTTTCATAATATCAGGTGGTCTGCATGGCGGCATGAAGTGCTGTTAAAAATATCAAGACTATTGCCAGCCATTAAAATGCAGTTGGCTACAAGTGATAACACTGACTTGCAGCATATCTGCACAGAGCGTTTTCAATGCTTTCTATCACACATGGTTGATATTGGAAACATTTTAAAAACCACATCGATCAGATTTCAGAAAGAAAAGCTGACCATTGGGGAATGTAAGGACGAGCTCATGGTGGCCATTGGACAATTCAGACTTATGCTGGATGCTGGAGACCACAGTGCACAGACTGTTTCTAATGCTGATGCTGACAGAGATAAGGCAGACTTACTCAGGGGGTTAATTGAAGAGTTTGAAACAAGATATGACTCTCTGAAGTCATGTGATCATTTCTTAGTATTTGACCCTTCAACATGGCCTCAGGAAATGCAAGAGCTCCACAGTTTTGGAAATGCAACAGTTCTCCAGATTCTCCAAAAATATGAGGCCATCTTGCAGCTTGACAAAGACATCACTCTGACAGAATGGATGCGCTTAAAGCAGACAGCAAAACGCCTGGCAGCATATTCTGTGTATGACCTAGTCCAAATTGTAAATAATCCAAGTAACCCGGATGCTTACTCCAACATCAAAGAGCTGGTTAAGCTGTCTCTTGCACTGCCTTTGAGCAGTGCAGCTTGTGAGAGAGGTTTTTCACATCTAAACATAATTAAGACCAAGTACAGATCCCGTCTGTCACAAGCTCGTCTCTCAGCCCTTATGCACATCCACCTGTCAAAGCAAACCACAGAGACATTTAACCCAAAGCCAGCTGTTGACCTGTGGATGGAGATAGCGAATTGGAGGGTCAACCAAAGGCAAGGAGGTCCATCGGCAGCAGCAGCATCATCATCATCATCATCTGCCACGCAGGAAGCTGAAGCAGTGGACATTGGGGGTGACACTGAGGAGGACAGTGGGAGCGACACTGAGGAGGACAGTGAGGGGGACTTTTAAGACTTATCGCGGATGAGGTGAGTACCAAACACTATCTGCTGGTACTCATATGAGTAACTCTCTAAAAAAGTTATGTGCACCCCTGGATATAACCCCATAAATGCTGGCACAGAACACACAGAGGAAAACACTGCTTTTGCAAATAAAATGAAACACCTAAACATCTAATCATGACATAAAGATGCAAAGAGGTTTTTTTTTTTCCAAACACACCTTTTCAAGGCTTTTAACACTTTTTTAACCCAACCTATTTAATTGTTTATTATTTATTTTTTTAATCACTAATTAAGAGTAAGCAATAGCTTTGGCTGGGCTACATTTATATCTTCAATTTATTTATAGTTATATGAAACAAACTGCATTCAGTTTTTGCTTTTAGTGAGTAGGGAACATGATCATGTTGACAAATATTTCCCATAGTTGCTAAAGATGTCACACTGGCGTAATGGAAATGAAGCTACATGTCTGTCGTTGACACGTTTTCAGCAACGAATGCTTCTGAGCACTCTCCAAAAGCTTGTGAAATATCTATGTTGTTCGGACAAGGTAAGTTCAAACTTTTTTTTTTTCACTTTGTCTGCATTGTTCTCATTGTTCAACAAAAAAGTGTCAACCTTTTATGAGATTTTGCATGTTTTAGTCTTGCAGCAAAAGCTATTAATTTTTGGTGCGTGTATGTGACCATCACCGGCCCTCCCTGGAATCTAATCTTACATTATTTATTAGAATTTCCTGTTATAAACCAGAGAGGGACGTGCTACAACCTGGGTGACAAGAAGGGGAAAATAAATGACAGGGAGATAAGACAAAACAAAAGCGGAGGTTACAGACAGGCAGTGCTATTAGAATTAAAAACATGTAAGCTGCTGTGTCATCTCTAACACCTTCATCCCAACACCCAACGGTACTAAACACCAGAGTTGTGGAGGACCTAACCGTATAGAGAAGGCTACCGAGAACACAAGTGAGAGAAGTATGTGGAGAAGATATGAGCTTAGCGAGAAGTCAGACGAATGATTTGGCACATACTAGCAGTTCACATCAGTACTCAACAATGTGACTCGGGAGGAGCTGGTAAGATCTGGATAAAACATGCATGTGTGAAGAACACTAAAGCCCAGAGCGTCTACCACGACCCCTCATGGCCAGATCGGCCAGGTATCCACAACACCCCAGGGAAGTGGGAGCACCGGCGATGCCAAACCCAGAGAGCCACCCAGGCCACCGAGAACCATGCAGATCCAACGACAAGGAGGAGATAGAAACCACCACTCCCCAGGAGGCCAGGACAGGCCCAAGGGGCCAGCGACACGAGGGCCTGCCCATCCCCACCCACCCCACCCCCAACCCCCCACCCCATGGTGCATTAAAAGTTGGGAGGGCAGGAGAGGCTGCAGGGGAAGAACAGAGGGCTGCAGGGTTAGGATACCTGCAGCCAACCCCGATCCAAATCCCCAAGCCACCCCAAACCCCATCTCAAAGTGTGAGTGTGTTTGCTGTATTAAAATTGAAGAGCAGGGGGGGCAAGTAGGTGGAAGAGGGGGAGAATACAGTGCCCTGGAGCACTGCAATTCGCAGCACCAAATTGTCCTCCGTCCTCACCCCCACCTGTCCTCAAAGCCCTATGTGTCGAAACCCTATATGTACCTAAAAGTGACTATGTACAGTGAGGTGCAAGATATGTGAAGTGCACATTAAGAGGCAGTCTGGTGTGGGCCCGGCCCACTGGAACAGAGCCGCGAGGGGAGTAGAAAAAATGGGCATTATATTATGATATATAATATTATATAACATTAATATTATATAATATTATATTATATATTATAATGGGCAAATATTTCCCATAGTTGATAAAGATGTCACACTGGCGTAATGGAAATGAAAATGTCTGTCGTTGACACGCTTTCAGCAACAAATGCTTCTGAGCACTCTCCGAAAGCTTCTGAAATATCGGGAAACTATGTTGTTCGGACGATGTAAGTTCAAACTAACATAGTACGACGATAGTTAGAGATTTTTTGGGAAATGGTTGGAAAGGGTAAGTTTGGTCGTTCAGAAGTACTACTTTCATGCTTTCTTCCGTCATTGTTTGGGAAAAGCATCCCTGGTTCACAGTGATAACCGTAAACATGGGATCATTCTTAGCTTTCTAGTAAGCAACTTGCGGCAAATGAAAATATCAAAAATGGAAGAAACACTGGAATCACCACAATCTGTTTTTTTCCATTTTCTCTTTGTGCACAAAATTGGAAATCATGTCATTTTTTTTTTTCAAATTTTCAGTTTTGGTTTGAAAAATGAATAAACAAATGATATATTTAGTTCCTGTGAGTGTTCTGTGGTGTTCTAACATGTTCCACATTTAACTGAGTATTATTAAGGGACTTGAATTGGTCAGGTCTTGGTCTTGGCATTGTTTCCCCTCCTTAATGGCTTGGTCTCTGTCTCGAGGGTTCAGCTACATTTACTGGTCCAGCACAAACAGTCCGAGCATATCTTTGTACAATATGTTAATACTTTATGCAGGCCACCAGTTATTATGTCATGGTCCTCTTGGTGTTACCAGTGAGTCCAGTCCCAACAGAATGAGCATAATGAAGAAGCAGGCGGCCCACAGCTGAGGCAGAGGCATCATGGCTACAGCCTGAGGAAATGCAATGAATGCCAGCCCAGGACCTGAGAGGACAGAGGAGACGTTTATGTATCTGTTCCTTCCCAACAATAGTGAGAGGGTACATTTGATTCTCATGTCTGTTAGAGTCAGTGGCTTTGAGCTTTCATCATACCTGATTCAACCACCATGTTCATAGGAATTCCCTGTTTGTGGGCCATAAAGCCCAGAGCTGAGAAGACTGCGAGGCCAGAAACAAAGCTGGTGGAACTATTGAGCAGACACAACCATAGACTGTCCCTGCAGACAGACACACACACACAAATAAATACCACTTAGCATGCAGTAAAACATTTTCATTTTTGACCACCACAGTGAAGTGACAAACAGACAAATGAACTAAAAAATCTATTGTTGGGGACAGAAATAACAACAACATGACTTCCACAATGTATTAGAGGAAATATTGACTTACTTGTAACAGTTGTTCTTGACTTTATTGTAGCTTCCCAGTGTGATCAGGGTTCCTGCTGCAATACCATAAGAGAAGAGGACCTGAGCACAAGCCTCCATCCAAACCTGATAAACAGAACTCATTAGGACTCATTCCTGCTCCACTCTATTATTGTCATCAGTATAAAATCAGTGTATCGTCAATGTTAAAAAAAGAAAAATGTAATCTCTCAAACAAACATGACGCTGTAAAGCTGTATGATGTGTCTCACCTGAAAGTCTGCCAGGCGAGAAGGCTCTGGATACAGGTAGTAGACCACTCCCTGCCAGGCTCCTGGCAGCGTCACCCCCCTGATCAGCAGAATAGTCAGCGTCACATAGGGGAACACAGCCGTGAAATACACCACCTGAAAAATTCAGTGGCTTTTAACATTGCTGGCCATATCCTGTCACTGCATCCTGTTAAAGGAAGACTGCTCCTTTCCTCCTGTTAGTTGTGGTTATGTCTTTTGGCAGGTTTGTATGTTTTAATAATCAGCCCACAGTCCCTGCCCAATGCTGTCAGTAACAGAAACAAAATCAAAAGCAAATATTTTTATGTCATAACAATCAAACGGGAAAAAAGATGAAGAAATAATATTTGTTTTTACCATTTGCATTTTTACCATGCAGTAACAGGTGAAACGAGGTAAGACAAATATTTGCAGTATGCTGCTGATTTCAGTGAACTGACTCAGTTGTATTGATACTAGGAGATGTACATGTACCTGATGGAGATTGTGCTGTTCCATGTTTGCATCAATAAGCAACATTATGTTAGGGTACAGTAACATGTCAATTAATGTCTAATATTTTTTGCCTTTCTTGTCATTGGTCATTTGGAAACAAGAGGCCAAAAGCTGAGCTGCTGAGAAAATCTGCCCCCCCCACGATTAGATCAGTACCAGCCTACTGTTGATACAAGGCAGGATGGATCAATGCTTTCATGTTTCATCAAATCCTGACCCTACAATCTGATATTATAAATCTGACCTAATATCTCCCTATAGCAAACAATGTTTGGAGTTATACCAAAGGGAAAAAGGTCAATATCTCTGAGCTCAGGAATTATCCAGTTGATGGCGGCTCATGGAGTGGCTTAGCTGCTTCCTCGTATTCAACATGACATTTCTTTGAATGGCGCAAAAGCATGAGCAAAAGCCTAAAAGTGGGTGTCTTACGCCAAATGCCAAATGTGAGTTGAGCAGAGTGTGATTATGATGTCTGGAGACAAAGGTCATCTTTCAGGTCCCTCCCCAAAGGCCTCTCCCTCTGGAGACGAGGTTGCACTGGCGTGCACTCACATGTACACATGTACAACCTCCTAACACCAGCGATGCAGGACACAAAATGGGTCTACATGTCATGTCTTCTGTTTATTCTATTTCATAAACATTTGTCAAAAACAATTGGCAGTATATAATCTGTGAAATATCTAGGATACAGGTGGCCCTTGAGTCTTCACATCAGTGTTCACAGACCTTTCCTGTGGATCGGACCCCTTTCCAGATGCAGAAATAGCAGGTCACCCAGCAGGCCAGGAGACACAGCAGCAGCTCCCACTTTACCGACCTCCTCTATTCCTCCAGACATGGACAACACTCGTCTCCTGCATGGGGACACCAGAAGAATTATCATGTTTTATAAGAAAACAGAACGTACTACTGTGCTTAACAGATGTATTAGCCCACTACCCAGTGTAAGGTGTTTGTAACCACTGCCCTTCAAATGTACACAGAAAAAATATCAAAGCACAAAATAGTGATGAGAAGGGAACTCAGTGAGAAAGAAAGAGTCCCAGTTAAATCTCTCCATAATTCTGGATTTAAGACAAAGAGGGCAGCTGCTCTAATAAATGTGTTAAGCTCTGTATATACTTATTCCACATCTGTTGTTGTCGCCCTCTGTATTTCATTATCAATTTGATGTGACAACAGTTGTGGAAATATTCTGTCAGGATGTTTTATTATTATTTCCACAGGGTTCTTTAACTACACAAGGAAAGAATAAACTTCACTGATTCAGTTGCCCAAAAGAGTTGCTTTTAATATCTGTCTGCAGAACAGAGATGAGATTTCAGACACATAGCACAGAGCGTTGTGAGTGAATGCCCATCCAGAGTGTCAGAAAAAACAATATTTATGCACTTCTGATACATACATGCTTACGCGAGTTCCTGCTGACAACCAATACCGTCATAGTGATAAACGAACATGCTGTATGTTTTAATGTAGGCGGAGTCCACAAGTCTATCAGGCCTGATGGCGAGGAAAAGGCATACTGCACACACACTGTTCTATAAACAAGATAACTTCTAGCAACATCATCATGAGTTCAGATATAACAGCTTCTGACACATTCTGCTAAATTTCCATCACACAACACTGACTCACTCCCAGAACTCAGAGACTGAAGACTTGGTGAGATTTCCAGATGTCCAGTTTACTGTCAGGTTGTCACTTTGTATTGCAGTCCAGTTTGTGGAGGTGAGGTCCACACATCTGTCTGTAGAGAGGAAGGCAAATGAGAATGTTGATTAAATGTTAATCCCCATTTTACACAGTACTTGAAAATCAGGAAGTGCAGCTAACTACAGTGATGTAACAAGTAATGCACATGATGGAGCTGGAGATTTTTGTTGTTTCCATTGTCAGCTTAATGTTTTTTATTCTCCACCCCACACTGGAAACAGGGAGCCCAAGTTGCATCTGTTGCATTTTCAGCGGCCTAGTGCAGTGGAGTGAGTGTCAATGACTTATGTGGGTCGACGTCCGTTCATACTGATTTATTCCTTGGGCATATCTAGCTGCCTTACATACTGTGTTGTCCCCATGTATTTTTAAGCTCTGAAAGGAGACATAACAATGCTCCAGTGGTCTGGTCTTCAAATTCAATGTAAAAGTTAACTTTCTTTCACTTTCACAATATGTGCAGTACATACAGTGAGATTTTCAGACTGATCGTGTTTAGTTATCTCAAGACACTAATAATACAATAAAACCCAAGACTGGGGTAATGCAGACCTATTTTAGATTGCAGGACTTTGGGATTCATTCCGTCAAAGAGAGCTCATCAGTATGTTGAGGCGCTTATGGGACAATCTGTTTATACATTTTATGCAAAAGAAAATATTTGTACAATTGATTCATGCCTCATACCTGTCTGCAAACCTGTCATGTCCCTTTGATGGAAAACCTTCCTCTGACAGAAGAGGCTGAATACAAGTTAATTGCGCAACACAGCTAAACTAGCTAAACAGCTTCCAGCATTAATTGTCAAACAATTATTCACTTGCTCTGGATAAGGTCTTAAGGGACATAGATCGATGGAGCGGTTTCCCTATCTCTCTTTGAGCCTGTATCTGTATTATAAAACAGAATGTCTTGTCCAGGATTAATCTTATTAGTTCTATGGTCACCCTCCCCTCTCCTTCAGATTACTGGTGTAAACTCCAATCTGCAGCCTCCAAAGTCATCTGGAACTGTAAGAAGGAAAAGAAAGAAGGAGCACGTCAGGCAGCAGTGGGAGCAGAGGGGTGTTCATTATCTGGGAGATATCTATAATAACTGTGGGCTGTGCTTTTTTTCTGATATTAAGTGTGGGGATTTGGGCAGGAGGTCTGACACACTCAGTGGCAGCACTCACACACCCTACAGGGTCACATGATGTCTCACGATCACATAACTGAAATTAAATTGATTTTGATGTTTAAGAAGGGACACGATATAAGGAAAGTTTATCTATTTTGCTGGATTTTCAGGATTGAGTGTTGCCTGACAAAGTGGCACTGAGGTATATAAGCTATGAGAGCTTATATCTCACTTCCTTTGAGATGTTTCAAGTGTCAAAAATATGGCCACATAGCAGCAAGTTGTAAAGGGAAACAGAAGTGTGGAAGGTGTGGAGGCGATCATGAGTATGGGAAGTGTGTGTGGAGGAGCTCATAGCGTAGTGTTTGGTGGATGTGAAGTGAGAAAGATGGCAGTAGAGGTGCAGAGGCAGAAAGTGGAAATGAATACATCTCATGCAGAAGCAGTAAAAGTGGTACAGACTGAGAGGAAAGTGGAACGGAGAGAAAAAGAAATTTCAAGGAAGGAACAGTCCAATGTACAGACAGGAGCAAAAATTCAGGAAGTGGATGAGAATATATTGCTGGTGAATAAGGAGAGTTTTGTGTATTTCATGGCAGAAATGACAAACTGTTCTTTTCAAGCAAAGGAGAGATCTGAGAGGATTGAAATGGTTGTACAGACTGCAGGGAGATCTAAATATCCGTGGAATAACAGGGAAGGACATGCAGGAAGAACTTAAAAGACAGGAACAGTTACAGAAAGAATCCTGCTCACAGAAGTAATTTTACTCATGTTTATTCTTCAGTGGAATGCTCATAGTCTGCTGGTGAATGGAAAAGAGTTTAAAGGATTTATGCAAGAGTTAGAATGTAAACCTGATGTAATATATGCTAAAACCTAATGTAGACTTTGTGATTCAAGGATATGTGTGTATAAGAAGGTACAAAGAAGGTGGGGTGGTGTGGGATGTGCTACTTGTATTAAACAGGGTATATCGTATCGGGAAATAGAAAAAGGGAACGAGCTGGAGTATATAGTGGTCGAAGTTTGGCTGAAGGAGGGGAGCTTGGTGAACTTTTGTAATCCATGCCAGAGGCTCGAGTTGGAAGCTTTACATGTAATAAAGGGGCTTGACAGAAGAAGGGTAATTTGGTATGGAGACTTTAATGCCCATAGCTCTCTTTGGGGAGGGAATAGGACTGACAGGAATGGACTGATAATGGAGGAGTTGATGGACAGGTTGGGGATGGTGTGCTTAAATGATGGAATTGGTGTGCTTAAATGATGGAAAGAATTGATTGCTCTACAGGTAAGGAGTCATGTTCACTGTTTGTTTTTCCACTGTAGGCCCAGATGGCTGTGTGGAGGGTGAGAATCTGTAGACAAAGAATGCTTTATCTGATGTTATATGACTGTAGCTTAGAATCCTCAGTGCACCTTATACCCCAGTTCCTCTGGGGTATAAGGTGCAATGTTTTTTTTTTTTTGTTTTTTTTTTTGTTTTGTTTTTTTTCCCAGGGAGACCTGCTGCAAAGTCATGAGATATTGTTAATATGAGATGAGAATGAAAGGGTACTGTCCAAGCTGACACCAAGACTTTTTACTTCAGATGAAGTGGGGACCACCCAGCCATCAATGAAAAGACTGAGGGGGTGGGATTTTGAGAGTGATGACTTGGAACTGATGAGGAGAACTTCACTTTTATTGCCATTGAGTTTGAGCTTGTTTGACATCCAGGTTGTGATGGTTTGGAGGCAGTCCGTAAGAGCAGTAGGAGGTGATGGAGTGTCTGGCTTGGTGGTGATATAGATTTGTGTGTCATCGGCGTAACAGTGAAAGTGAATACCAAAATGTTGGAAAATATTGCCAAGAGGGAGTATGTACAGTTAGGCCCAAAAAAATATTTGGACAGTGACACAATCGTCATGATTTGGACTCTGCATGCCACCACATTGGCTTTGAAATGAAACAACTACAACGGAATTGAAGTGCAGACTTTGAGGTTTAATTCAAGTGGTTGAACAAAAATATGTGATTAAATATGTAGGAATTGTAGCTATTTTTATACAGACATTCCTCATGTCAGGGGCTCAAAAGTAATTCAACAAAGAAACATAACCCTAAGTAAAATGTTACTTTTCAATTTTTTGCTGAGACTCCTTTGCAGGCAATGACTGCCTGAAGTCTGGAACCCATGGACATTACCAAACACTGGGTTTCCTCATTTGTGATGCTTTGCCAGGCATTTACTGCAGCTGTCCTCAGTTGTTGCTTGTTTGTGGGTCTTTCTGCCTTAAGTTTTGTCTTGAGCAAGTGAAATGCATGCTCGATTGGGTTGAGATCTGGTGATTGACTCGGCCATTCCAGAATATTCCACTTATTTGCTTTAAAAAAACTCCTGGGTTGCTTTTGCAGTATGTTTTGGATCATTATCCATCTGTACGGTGAAGCCCCATCCAATCAACTTTGCTGCATTTGGCTGAATCTGAGCAGAAAGTATATCCCTGTACACTTCAGAATTCATCTGGCTGCTTCTGTCTTTTGTCAAATCATCAATAAGCACAAGTGACCCAGTACCATTGGAAGCCATGCATGCCCATGACATCACACTGCCTCCAGCATATTTTACAGAAGATGTGGTGTGCTTTGGCTCATGAGCTGTTCCAATTCCTCTCCAAACTTTCTTCTTCCAATCATTCTGGTACAGGTTGATCTTAGTCTCATCTGTCTAAAAAATGCTGTTCCAGAACTGGGCTGGCTTCTTCAGGTGTTTTTTGGCAAAGTCAATTCTGCTCTTTCTATTTTTGAGGCTGATTAATGGTTTGCACCCAACATATTAAAGAGCTGTAATTCCTAAACCCTTGCTCCAATTTGGATGTGAATACTCTCAAATTACAGCTGAGAGTCTGCACTTTATGTCCATATTGATTATATAATTGTATCCTGAATATGTTTTCGTAAACAGTGAAAATAACAAAACTTGTCTCACTGTCCAAATATTTTTGGACCTAACTGTAGATGATAAAGAGTAGGGGACCCAGTACGGAACCTTGTGGAACACCATGAGTGAGTGGGGAAGATGAAGATCTGGAATTATCCCTTTGGATGAACTGTGAACGGTCAGATAGATAGGAACAGAACCACTGGAGAGGGATGCCAGAGACCCCAGCGCCAAGCAAACAATCTAAGAGGATGACATGAGATATTGTATTGAAGACGGCACTGAGGTCAAGGAGTATGAGAATGTTGAGGAGGCCTGAGTCAGCTGCTAAAATAAGATCATTTTTCATTTGGATGAGAGCTGTTTCTGTGCTGTGATTGGGGTGGAAACAAGACTGGAAAAGCTGAAAGAGGTTATTTTTTGACAGATGATCTTGGAGTTGGGCGGCTACTGTGCGTTCAATAACTTTTAATATGAATGGTAGGTTAGAGATACATATTTAGGTCATTTGGGTCCAGGCCGGGCGGCACGGTGGTGTAGTGGTTAGCACTGTCGCCTCACAGCAAGAAGATACCGGGTACGAGTCCCGGGCCCGGTGCCTTTCTGTGTGCAGCTTGCACGTTCTCCCTGTGTCTGCGTGGGTTCTCTCCGGGTACTCCGGCTTCCTCCCACAATCTAAAAACATGCATGGGGATTAGGTTAATTGGCTAATTTAAATTGACCGTAGGTGTGAATGTGAGTGTGAATGGTTGTCTGTCTCTATGTGCCCTGCGATGAGGTGGCGACTTGTCCAGGGTGTACCCTGCCTTCCGCCCTAAGACAGCTGGGATAGGCTCCAGCCCCCCACCCCCGCGACGCTATGACGACAAGTGGTGGATGGATGGATCGATGGATGGGTCCAGGCCAGTGCTGGTGATGTTTTGAAAAACATACTATGAACATTTTTTTTTACCACTACCTCTCTCTTCTCTGCATTCCTAGATGTCAAGGTCCCTCTGTGTGTGTGCATGTGTGTGTGTCCATGTCTGTCTTTGTGTATGTATGTTGTCACAATTTTTGTTGTTTTTTTTCATTTGTAGTTGTTTTATTTTTTCATTATTCATAATAACACTCTTGCTGTGCTCTGTAATGTCCCATGGTCGTGTTGAAATGTACTCCACTAACTTAACCTGTTAAGGCACACTGACTAATTCTGTTTTGTCAAGAAAATGAATACAAATTTGATCGCAAAAAGGAAACTACTACATGGCAGTGAGCTTGACTATGAAAGCTCTGAGTGGAACGGACACAAGGAAAAACGCTGAGGGAGCTGGTCGAGCAAAACAATTTTGACCTGGTAATCTCGTTGTCATGACTTTAACATAACATTGATCAAGGTCCATTCAGACATGAGACTAGCATGTTGAGTTACTATTAGATCAATGCAAAGGGAGCCATGTCAGACAGAAATAACATATTAAGGTAAAATAGGGAGATCTTTTTAAGAGTTGTGTTTTCTGATGTGCTGCACATCCAACCAGTGTTATCTCATACTGACCTGTGTTCCAGGGATTGTTACAGGTGACCCAGGGCAGAGGGTCTCTGAAACAGTAGATGAGGTAGAAGAGGGCCCAGGCCAGGATAATCATGTAGAAAGTGGCATAAAGCTGGATCATAATGACAGAGTATCCAGTCCCTGGAGGTAGAGAACATCCAACGGGTTTGAGCAGTAATTTGTTTGAGCTAAAATTTCTGCGTACCTACCCTAACCATAACTAAGTCATTTTGTTGCCAAGTATTGCCAAGCATAGCAATATTTTCCCAAATATAACTAAATTATTTCCTGAGAGGTTAACTTTGAAATGATGTATGTACTGAATAAGTGGAAACTGCCATGTGTTCCTGGACACTTGTAGGAAAAAATGCAAAAAATAAGAAGGGAGAAAAAAACTTATTAACATATCAAACGGTTGTATATGGAAACGTTGCCCAGTCTCCTGAGTTATTAAACTGACTGGCAGACATGTTTTCCATACACCAGATCAGGTGCCCGTCATGATGCAGACTCAGAGAAAGACAGTTCCACAGCGTCCCGTGGTGAAACAGTCGACTCTGGGGTCAAAAGGATGGACCTTCTCACACTGACACACAGACACCTCTGTACACTCAAACCAGACAGACTGAATATTTGATTGAACAGTTATTTTCCAAGTGTCAAATATATGTTAGGATATACACAGGCTGTGCTTGCATTTGAGACAGCTGGAATGAAAATTAAAGAGAAGTATTGTAATGTGAGCATTATGATGATGATGGTCATATGTATACTAATGACATGAGCAGTGTGACAGCATTGATGCTGAGTTTTTGATTGGTTAAAGGATTTTTACTTCCCTAACCTCAACACAGAAATTATTTTTTCAGTTCCAGTCCATTTTGAATGACATAATGTCTTCAGTGTTTTCAACATGTGATTACCCTGTGCCAGTGGGCAGAGCTTGGTCCAGCAGGTGATGACGCCCTCCTGTGTGTACTGACCAATCACAGTCTCCATCAGGAAGAGTGGCACGCCACACAGCACAGCGAAGAAACAGTAAGGCAACAGGAAGACAGCTCGGCAGCCGCTCCATCCCTCAGGGCCAGTGGAATACGATGAAGTGGCTGGATCACTGCGGTCACTGTGGGGTCGATGAGCGGTCGATGGGTGAATGCAGAGAAGCAGCCCAGCCCCTCAAACAGCGATGACCACTTCTGATATGGTCCTGCAGTCACAGTCATAATGGCTGCACCCCCTGTGTCGATGAGGGAGAATCCCAATGCCGTGAATAGATCAAGTCCCATCAAATTCGCTCCATGCCAGGCCACATTGAACACAAAAGAGGGCAAGACCCTGGTGCCATAACTAACAGTCACTGTAATGGAGCCCATCAGTTCAATTCTTGAATCACCATATCCGCGAAGATGAGCAGTGGGTGTGGGGAGTGGCACAGAACTGAAGATCTTATGGTAAGTGGTGGCATTCAGTAGGGACACACTTGCACCTGTGTCCAGCAGCAGAGGAATACACACGTCATTTACATTGATTATACAGGACTGACGACACATGGTGGATTATAGTGGATGACCCCACTAGTACTATCTGGCCTGGAGGGAGCTGACCTGCACATTTTAACAAAGTGGGGTTTTTTTTGCAGTTGCGGCATGTTTGGTCAAGGGCTGGGCAATTCCATGCTCTGGTGGCATGTGTGTTTGAGCCACAGTTACTGCATGATGGCGACTGTCTCTGCTGTGGTCTTTGTTGCCTTGTGAGATGCAGTACAGAGTCTGGGTCTGGGGCTGATGCCTCCTCAACCACGCTAGATGGCTGCTGCTGCTGAGGCTGTGTTTCGTGTGCTTGTGTACTGATATGTACTGCATTGCTTAGTGTGGATTTTATCTGTGTTAACTTAGCTGCACATTCAGCTGCACTTTCGATTTGAAAAGCAATGCTAACAGCCTTGGTCAGAGTCAACTCGTCTGATTCAAGCAACAGTGTCTCCCTAATTTTGGGATTTGTTGTGTGTTCGATCAATTGGTTACGTATCATCTCCTCAGTCAACGTGCCAAATTTGCAATGGCTGGCCAAGACTTTCAGATTGGAGACGTATTGGTGCACAGACTCGCTAGGGAGCTGTCGACGCTGTCTGAAAATAAATCTTCTCAGTAATGCGCTTTGTGGCACGGCAAAGTGGTCTTTCAAAATTTTTACTGTGGCGTCATAGTCTGTGACTGTATCGGTGCTTAAGGTAGATAGCACCCTTTGTTCCTCCACCCCTAAGCAGTGCTTCAGCAATGCTGTTTCCCTGACTGCACTTACGTCTGCGAGTCCAGCTGCCTCAATGTACGTTTCAAAAGACTGATGCCATCGATTCCACAGTATGGGGGGTTCGCTGGGAAGAACAAGGAACGAGGGTGAAGGTGGGAGAGAAAAGTCCGATATCCTCGTCGCCAAAATGTTGCATATAAAAATACACAAACATGGGTGTAAGCACGTCTCCACTTTACTGACGAAACTCCCCAAAACTCCCTAGACATCCACAGTTACACACAGAGAGCGTTGCTAGGCATTTTCAACAGAGCACAGATTCAATCGATCCGAACAGACACAACAAATTTCAGACATTTCAAAAAACAAAATTAGCTTAGATGTATAGCAAATATAAATATAACTTTAACAATCGTAATTCATTTAGATAACAGACAGAGGCACAAGTCACCTTTAGCTCAGAAGAGTTTAGGGAGGACATAAACTTCCCATGGAGCAGTAGAAGGGTAAAAACTTGATTGATATTGATTTTCAGTATGAATTCAGACCGTGAAAGCTGAACCTCATGATCTTTCTGACTTTTTTGAGTGAAGCAGGAGATGTTAGAAAAGTTATGACAGAAATAACTGGCATTATGCATTATGATCCATTATTGTTATGTCTTCCTGTCATTGTGAAGCAGAGTTCACCAAGCGTTGTATTGTTCATTCACTAAGCTGAGCTGTGTTTAGACTGTTGCGAGACAGGTTTTAACCTACTTATGATATGTTGTTGTAACAGTAACTCTGTAGGGCACAGTTCAGCTTAGCACAAGAAAAGAAAGCTGTTGAATTTATCCTACAACACATAAAAAGAATACCATACTTTTTACATTGACTTTTCTGAACTGGTAGCACTTCTTACTCATGTGTTGATAGGAAAAAGTTCATTTTATTGTTTGCACTGTCCCTCTGAAAGATGATGACTTTCTACATACCGGTGAGCTTTTCTCTCAAATAATTCATATCAGATAAATTATTGTACGATAAAAAAGAAACACTGGCATTCATACTGGTGCAAAAACATTTGCCTTTGCTGGTCTACAATGACTTCACTCCCTTGACTTTTCTTCAGGGGTTGTTACAGCCGCAGCTCTTGCCACAGTGTTTATATTGTGTTTCACGCCTTCATCGTTCCCTCTCTGCCTGCACTGCCTCTGGCCCTGTATGCTCCACCTCCCCTCTGCCATGATTGGTGCAGGCTCAAGGACTCCAGGTCACAACCTCCCCGGCAGTCTGCTTGCCTGATTGGTGCAACACTTTTCCATCAGGCCAATCCCAGGCTCAGGTGCTCCAAAACACCAACAAGTCATTCAGGACAGACGGTTGTCTATTACTGGCATCTCGCCTCTCTGCTGGTTAGGCTTTTTTCTTTGCTTGTGTAAGATTTACGTTGTCTTAGTTGTATTTGTGTTAGGTAGCCTTTGTGGCCTGCTATGGCTTTTGACTCTAATTGCTTAAAACAACCTTGACCAGGTTTGGCCAGTAGTGATGGGCAAATGAAGCTTCATGAAGCACTTGATATTGCACATGATATTTTTTGACTCCTCTAGATGGTGCCCTTGGTATAAAGATTAAGGCGAGTGTAATGGAAATTGCATTACACTTGTTAATGGTTACTTGTTAATGGATTACAGTAGCCTTAATCTTAATCTTAGTGCTTCATGAAGCTTCAACTGTCCATCACTACTGCAGCTGCTACGGCAGCTGCATCTAAATAATGCCGACTGGGGATTGAGGAAGGGAGATGCCTGCATCTGCGCAGTGCCACACGCAGCCTTGGAAACAGGAATGCTTAAAAACTATAGGCCTATTGCGAATAAACATCATGATGTTATTTCATGTCATCTTGTTTTGGTCAACGAAAAAGAAAAGACAATTTAGCATATTTTTTTTATTTTGTAAACCACAGTCTTGTTTTTATTAGTCAGCAATATTGCATTGTATATGTAATATAGTTATCATCACACAATCAACATTTACACTGCGTCCCATCTTGTTTTCATCACATGATGGAGGTTTATTCAAAGTAATATTTTGCCATAATTTTCTAAAAATTGACTAAAGCAACACTAGTTCTACTCAGAATGTTTAGTAGAGTTGGTGAATCCTTGCTTTCTAGCATGATTACATTAGATTGGGAGTCTCCCAGAATTCTGATATTAAAGCCACTGATCTCACTGATGTCATCTAATGGCTTCTCATTCATTCATTCGTTCATCTAATTGTCCCATCCATCCATCCATCCATGATCGACCGCTTATCCTCTTAGGGTCGCGGGGTGTGTGTGTGTATATATACACATGTATGTGTGTATACATACTATATATATATATATATATATATATATATATATATATATATATATATATATATATATATACACATATATCTGTGTATGTGAGAGAGTCTTCTAATATATTAATATAATACCTCATTTCCTCATGATTCTCTTACCAAGACTACTTCTTATTTAGCTGTAGTCTTGTTTTCCTCATTAAAATGGAATTAGTGCATTACATAGCAGCATGACTTATGGGCTGATTACATTGATTTGCTGGACATTGACTGATTCAGTTTCAGCACACCGGAAGTGATTGGCTCCTGTTAAGAGCGTCTGAAAGAGTGTTCTTAAGAGGGAGCTTAAGAAGGGCATTAAGAACGCATCTGGGGAATGCACCTAGCTTAGCAACCCTTCTTAGCTACGACTGCACTCTTATCTCTAAAGAACGATCGTAACTGGAAAATGCAGCCATTATCTGGCTCAATGTGAAGAGCAGGTGCCCCAAATATTTCCTTTTAGTGACAATGACAGGCTGAATTAGTGGCTGCAGATACACCTGATAACCTCTGGTGCACATGCAAGTGCAATGTCAACATGTTTTTCTTGCTCCTGTATAATGTGAATACATCTCACATCTTTCTTCCACTTTGGTGTTGCTATTCAATAAGTAAGAGTAGGCTGTTTTAAGACCATTCACATGTTAGAAACTGTCTTCAGAAATGCTGTGTATTAACCAAGTGATGATCTCACTTACAAGTTTAAAATGTGTTCCTTTGTGCAGTGGCCACAGGTACAAGTGACTGTCTACTATGTTTAGTTTAGTAGTAGTTAGTACTTAATACAGCATTTGTACATATCTACATAGTTTAATTTAGTACTTAATTTAGGACATATCATATTACTATTATGTTGTTTGTGTTGTCTGGGCACTGGGGAAAACATTTTCTCTGTATGCATTGCTCATATTGTGAAATTGACAATAACATTGACTTTGACTTTGAAACTCAAGTTCACATGCAAGTGAAATGTCAACATGTACAGTGGCCCCAGGTATGACAAACCTTAGTGAACAATGTCAACATGTTTTTCTTGTTCCAGTATAATGATATACATCCATCCATTTTCTACTGCTTATCCTCACATAGGCTGGAGCCTATCCCAGCTGTCTTAGGGCAAAAGGCAGGGTACACCCCTGGACAAGATGCCAGTTGATATGATATACAAAAATCTGTACAAAAAGTGTCTGATCCAAGGATCGACCACTAAATGTTCTGGTTCTGTGATAATTTGTATTTAAATAGTCCTCTTCATCATTTTGTTCATATTTTGACATCATTGACACCAAGATGACACCTAACAATCTAGCATCAGTACCTGGTCAATGAGAGGCTTCAAACAGGATGTTCTCAGAGGGGAGTTGCTACTGAGCTTAGAGTGTCACAGAGTGTCATCAGCAGGTTGTAACAAAGGTTACGTCATTGTAACCCTCGTTATATTAACACAGGCGGAGCCCTCTACTGGACTCTATGGGTATACTCTCCTCCAATCGCATAACGCGATGGCCCACTGAACTCTGAATGTATGTAGCCGGCCAGTAGGGCACGCCTACCTACCCCACCCTTAGCGGGTATATAAGCAGGTGCACCGCTAACTGCCCTCATTTCACCAAGACTTCAGCGTAAGGCGAAAGAGCAACAGGGCTCCGTCTGTGTTAATATAACTAGGGTTACAATGACGTAACCTATGTTATATCAATGGGTACAGTAGGCGAAGCCCGATCAATGCACTCCCTGTCGTGGGAGAGGCTCCGCCCACTGACCACACCAGCTACAGGTTCGATACCAAGACCCAGTCACCGCTTTATTGATCTTAGCCACATGGAGTGATAACGGGTCCAACTTCATCCCAGTTAGCAGCACCTGGCTAGGCTGGATGAGGTTGTGATCTAATCTTGCAGGGGTTTCCACTCTAGACCTCCTGCGCACCTCATTGGCCGCGTCCTAGCAAAGCACAGTCCAATGCAGGTGCAAGACACACTGTGGTGATCAAATATACTTGACATATCCCTCCTCTCACAGGTCCTGTGACCCTATAGTGAGCACAGACCTGGAGAAGGAGTCCCACATGTCCAAGAGACAGAACCTTAAGAACGGGCAGGGTGAGGACCATGATGCCGCTGTACATATGTCCTCAACACTTGTACCGAAAAGGGCCGTGGACGTCGCCACACCTCTTGTGGAGTGCACCTGGACCACAGCGGGCGGCTCTCGACCCGCTTGACTGTAGGCTGAGGAGATACATTCACACAGCCACCTTGCCAAGCGTTTCTTGGACAGGGCTCTGCCAGCCGCTCCGTCACCATAACACACGAACAACTGGTCAGTGTTCCTGACAGTAGCCGTTCGGTCGACATAGTATGTCAACGCACACACAGGGCATAGGAGATGCAGTTTCACCTTCCTCAATTCCTCATGAGGGGGAGGGTGAAAAGCCACCAATCTGATAATTCTGGACCAAAATGAGCTCCTTCTGTTCTTAGGAACAAAGGAGGGGTTCGTTTTCAGGATGGCACCACTGCGGTCCCCCTGAAGGAGTAGACAACTTGGGTTGACTGACAAGGCACACAGTTCGCTCACCCTCTTGGCTGACGTCAGAGCAAGAAGCAACGCTGTCTTGAACGACAACACCTTTAAGGAGGAGCATTCCAAAGGCTCAGAGGGGTCCCTTGTGAGGGCCTCGAGCACCAACGGCAATTCCCACTGTGGTACAGAAGTGCGTGCCACTGGTCGTAGCCTTCTGACCCCCTGCAGAAACCGTTTAACTAGCGGGTGGGCGAAGACTAGAGTTCATCCCAACCCTTCGTGGCATGATGAGATGGCTGCAGCGTAAACCTTAACAGCCGCGTGAGACAGCCCTCTATCAACCAGAAGCTGTAGAAAAGAAAGATTGTCCCCCACTGAGCATGTCAGTGGGTCCGCTCCCCTTTCTTCGCACCAGTGTTGGAAACCCAACCACTTGGCCCTGTAATAGGCAAAGGTGGATCCAGCCCTTGCTGCCTGGATGGTTTCCACCACCTGCACAGGCAGCCCAGCCCGCATTAGCCTGTCCCTTTCAGGGGCCAGGCTTGAAGCGGCTGTTCCAGGATTGGCAGCGGTTGTATGGTGCCTGATTCCTGTGATAGCGCCCCCCGGAATTGGGGAATGAGCCATGGTGGAGCCACCACCATTGTGTTCAGCTCAGCATACCACGGAGCTGACTGCCGGTCGGGAGCCACCAGGATGACCCTCAGCTGCTCCACTCTCATTCTCTCCAGTAGCTGGGGAATGAGACGGAGGGGGAGAAAGGCATAGAGTAGCCCTCTTGGCCTTGGCGCGTGTGCAAATGCGTCCACCCCCAAGGGTGGTTCCTCTTGCGGGCTCAGTGAGAACCAATGGGGGCAGTGAGTGTTCGACCTGTTGGCAAACAGGTCCACCATTGCCCTCCCAAATCGTGTCCAGATCTACTGTACCACTTCTGGTTGCAGTCTCCGCTCGTCTTCCAGGGGATCGCCCCTTGACATGAGGTCGGCCCCCCTGTTCTCAATTCCTGGAACGTGGAGGGCTCTCAGAGATTGTAGGTGCTCTGAAGCCCATAACCACAGTTTCTCTGCCACTGCTAACAGGGCTGTGGAACGTACACCACCTTGTGGACTGTGGTGCGATTGTCAGTCCTCACCAACACGTGTCTTGCCCTTAACAGGTGACTGAAGTGTTGGAGAACCAGGAACACTGCCTGTAACTCGAGGAGGTTGATGTGAAGGTTCTCCCCCGGAGGCCACACACCACCTATCGCCCTCCCCAGGCAGGTGCCTCCCCAGGCAGGTGCCTCCCCACCCCATCAGGGAGGCATCCGTGTATGAGTTCACTCGTCCCAGTGGTGTACCGGTCAACGAATGTTGTGGGGACCCCCAATATTGCAGGTTGCCTTGCACTGTTGGGGGACCGTCCACAGCCGAAATTTCTGCCTCTTGAGGTCTAAGCGTAGGCTGGTGAACCATCTCTGCAGGCGACGCATCACAGTCAATGCTGTAACACGTGGGCCCTGTTGTAGCCTGAGAATCTCCTGCTGTAGGGCCATCTGTCTGGACTCCGAGAGAAAGGCTCTCAGTCTGACAAAATCGAGCACAATCCCCAAGTACTCGGTCTGCTGGCTTGGTTGGTGGGTGCTCTTCTTCTAGTTGATTCCAGTAGATTGGCAAATCCCAACTTGGTCAGGTGAAGTATCAACTGAGCTGTGTGGAAAATAGCCCATTGTTTGGACCTGGCCATCACAATGAGGTCATCCAGATAAAAGAAGTCCCTCATCCCCTGGCTGCACAGCAGTTGTAGCGCTGCGTCCACACATTTTAGGATAAAAAACATGCTGTGCAAGAACTGACAGATGCTATGACAAATGTGTATAACTGGCTTGAGAAAACCCAATTATGCCTGAACATATCCAAGACTGTGTGTATGTACTTCTCAAAAAGAGCAAATACTGACAGTGACCCCAAAGTTTCTGTACAAGGTAAAACAATTGAGGTGGTAAGAGTTTAAATACTTAGGAATCACTCTTGACTCGCTTCTTTTTTAACGACAGATTAAAAATACTGTGAATAGAATTAAGTTTAACTTGTCCAACTTTGGGTTTATTAGAAACAATCTAACTCTTGAGTCAGCAAAACTGTATTTTGATACTATGATCATGTCACACATGTCCTATTGCGTAACAAGTTGGGCATCGGCCTGTAAGACGACACTAAAGCCAATTGAAACAGTTTATAAACAAGCTTTAAAAGTGTTGGATAAAAAACCAAAAACGTACCATCACTGTCAGATATTAAAAAAACATGAGCGCTTAAGCTGGGACAACACCATTAAATACACTGACGCTGTCTTGATTTACAAAATCTTCCATGGCAAAGCACCTCCTCCTTTACAAGATTTTGTAAAAAAAACTCAAACAGATTAACAAGAGCTGGTTCTAGAGGTGACTGTGTAGTTCCTTTTAGAAAGAATGCCTTTAGTCAAGCCACCTTTTCTGTTCGTGCTTCTCACACCTGGAATTCAATACCAAACACAATACATGAACTCCCGACTCTGACCTGTTTTACTAAACATCTTAAAGCTTGGCTATTGGAAGGACAACACTGTTGCCACAACTGTGCCTAAACTTGTATATCTGTTTGTTAGCTAATTGTTGCGGTACCATTTGCGTACCCATTAATACTTTCGTTATTTATTACATCTTTATTTAATTTGTAGTTATTAGGGCTACGTGCAAGGCAAGACACGCTTCATATTCTTAGAAATGGGTACTCCCAGTATCATATAATTGCCATCTCTGGTATTTAATTGATGTAATATGTATTGAGAATTGTGCATTTAAAATAGCACTTTAAATTTACTGTGCGATCGGGCAATTTGCACTATAATTACGCACCTAACACTTTAACACTTCAGCACTTTGCACTTTAATCAGCCTTTTGATATCTAAATTTAGCATTTAACACTAGACCCTTGGCCTGTATGTTTCATGATCCACTATACTTTTCATTGTTCTTGCCTTTCTTTTTTATTTTCTGTCCTATTGTGTTTTCAAGAACATGTTTTCTCTCTCTGTATTACTACCCCTGCTCATTCTGGCCATGAAGGCTAACTGTTCTACTTGTTGTTACTATTACTATTGTTTTATTGATTTTATTATCTTATGTTGATGACATCAACCTGCCAAAGGGACTAAAGATGGAAATTAGCCGTTGGCTATAATCTTGCATATTTACATATATATGTTCATTAATATGCATTGTCCCTGCTTTAAATAAATAAACTCAAACTCAAACTCAAATTCAAACACATTTGCTGAATGTACGGGGGGCCAGGGAATAACCAAACGGGAGCCTGTTGTACTCATAGGCCGTCCCCTGGAATGCAAAACGCAGGAACTTCCTGTGTTTTGGCACCACCTCGACATGAAAATAAGCGTCCTTCAAGTCAGTGGTCGAAAACCAGTCGTCTTGTTGGACGAGTTCCAGCAGCCTCCTTGTGGTTAGCATGCGGAATGTTTTGTGACTGATACGCGTGTTCAGGGCATGGAGGTCCAGGATGGGTCTGTAGTCCCCTGTCTTTTTGGGAACCAAAAAGTATGGGGAGAAAAAACCCCACACCTTGTCATGAGGAGGGACAACTGACACTGCCTGTTTTGACAACAGGTCTAGAATTTCCCCCTCGATGAACTCTACCTCCTGTTGAGAGTGTAGATTTACCTCCTGTATGCCCCTGAATGCTGGGGGGAGCCCGCAGAACTGGAGAGAATATCCTTGTCTGAGGGTCCTGTCCAGCCAGTCTGTTAGTACACAGCTGCTCTGCCATGCTTTGTAAAAACACGTGAGAGGGCGTGCAGACAGCTGTGGAGCGACTTTCAGAAAGCTGTGGAACACAGTTTCGGCCTTCTACGCCGCCAAACCCGCCATAAACGGGATTTCGGCCCATGGGGGGCCCTCTGTGAACTTGACCTCTCCCTTCTGCTTGGCGGCAACAGCGAGCGGTAGATGACGGCTGAGCTGAGCATTTTCCTCCTACAGCTTCTTTAGTCGCTGCATCACAGTAGTGAGGGAGCCAAAGAGGCCGTCTGCGGAGACCGGTGCAGCCAGAAGATCCTCGCGGCCTCTTCTTGGGAGTGCGGTGAGACTTAAGGCCAATTTATAGTACTCCGTAAAGTGGCGTACGTAGAGACATTCAACCTGCTCAAAAAATCTATTTAATTCATTTAGTAATTATGGCTGGGGTATATTTACACAGAACATACCGAAAGTTGTTAGTTTGCGTTCGCTATTATGCGATTTTGTGTTGAAAAGAAAGAGGAAGAGGAGTTTCAAAGACTGAAGGCAACCAATGTTCTTCTCTTCTATCTCCCTCACAAATAATTAAATCATAAAATAGTATTTTCTCTTTTATTTTATAGTATTTTCTCTTTATAATATCGCTTTTATCAGCGATATTAAGGCGAACTGCTTCACTTTCCGAGGGGGTGCATTTCACGGCAGGGCTGCACAACACGCATCATGACGGAGAAGTGCGAGGGCTCGAGGGGTCTCCGTAGCTACGGAGTCGGATGACGGATTACGCAGACGGAGAAGTATATTCCAGCCTTTAGCCGGACGTGGCGGGAGCCAACGACCAACAGGGACATCACGCGCCCGGCAGCAGTGGCGACACCCTGAGGTTGTTCATCTGACCAATGGCATGCCCCGAGATACTCCACAGTGTATCCTAGGAGAAGTGTGTGTCAGTGGGCACTCGCCGTCGCTGAAGGAAAAGGAATGAGGGCAGCTAGCGGTGCACCTGCTTATATACTCGCTAAGGGCGGGGTAGGTAGGTGTGCCCTACTGGTGTACGTACATTCAGAGTTCAGTGGGCCATCGCATTACGCGATTGGAGGAGAGTATACCCATAGAGTCCAGTAGAGGGCGAAGCCTGTGTGAGATATAACAGAAACACAGAGAGACTGGAAGAGTCACAGAAAGGCACAGAAGTGGACGTCCTTTGGTCACATCCCATGCTGATGACCACCTCAATGTGAACAGTGCCCTGTGGAACCAGATGGTGAATACCACTCAACTCCAGACAGTGACCAGTGTCACCATTCAAAACCACTTAGATCAGCATGGTCTGTGTGCTCGGCAACCTGCAAGGGTCCCTGTCATCATCTGGCATGGGCCAGGGAGTGTTTGCGCTTGACGAGGAACCAGTGGGCCTCAGTGCTGTTCTATTGTAAAAGTCAATTCACACTGAGTAGAAATGGATGACAGTGTCCCGGCTCATTGAGGTCACATCATCAGTGAACGGCTGCTAGGGGCTGGGGTATCTCAAATTGAGTGGTCTGCACTTTCTCCAGACCTGAAGCCCATAGTAAACCTATGGGATCATCTCAGTCGTCATGTTAAGGGTCGTAACCCCACATACCAGAACCTCAATGACCTAAGGGCAGCCCTTTAAGATGAGTGGAATATCACGCTTCAGCAGACAATAAGTCAACTTGTGAACAACATGAGATGTCGTTGTCAAGCTGTAATTGATTGTGATGGACAAATGAAGCTTCATGAAGCACTTGTGATATTTTTTGACTCCTAGATGGTGCTCTTGATTTAAATATGAAGACTAGTGAATGGAAATTGCATTACACTAGTCTCAACCTCAGGTGGTGTAGTGGTTAGCACTGTTGCCTCACAGCAAGAAGGTACTGGTTTCGAATCCCGGGCCCAGGGCCTGTCTGTGTGGAGTTTGCATGTTCTCTCTGAGTACTCCGGCTTCCTCCCACCATCCAAAAACATGTATGGGAATTAGGTTAATTGGCTAATTTAAATTGACCGTAGGTGTGAATGTGAGTGGTTGTCTGTCTCTGTGTCCTGCGATGAGGTGGCAACTTGTCCAGGGTGTACCCTGTCTTCTGCCCTAAGACAGCTGGGATAGGCTCCAGCCCCTTGTGTAGAGTGATTCAATTGCTTTATATACACCCACAAAACAAATTCTCATTTTCAGCTGCAGAACAGTACCGCCCAACCTATGGTAGGAAACCATACAACAGAACTTGACCAATTGAATTGAAATTAATCAACAAATTAACCACACAGATGAATCATGAAATCACAGCATGCAGGTAAGCGTACTATACAGGCAGCTCTATGTATGATTGTATATGTAGACTTATTCCACAACCAATCCCACGTGTCACATTTGGTCTTTATCAGGAGAGGAAGAAGGAGAAGATCTGTGTGTGGATTGACACTTGACATGGAAAAAGTTACTTATATGACAGTAGGCTGAATAATTAAAGCAGAGTTCACTATTAAAATCGTAATGTTCTGCTCTAAGCAGGGAGAAAGGAATACAACTTGGAAACACATGGCTCTGTACGTTGGTGGGTGTATGCTTCCTCCCGAAGAATGCAGCAATAAAAGTCCCCATGTGTGACCTGGAGTTTCTTGAGTCATAAAACTTAAGCCTTTAACACTTAAAAGCTTGAGCTTATTGGAGCTTGAGAACTGCTGCCAAAGTTGGGAGTGCCAAATTTGGCATCATGTTTAAATAGGTTTGAGGTAGTAATTGTTGAAGGTGCATGAAGTATTGAATTTTTTATTTTTTTATTTTATATTTTATTTTTTTTTCATACACTCACCTGCCTTGACTCGCATATGAACTGTAGCATGAATAGTGCAGAGCAGATTAGTCAATCATTAATTAATATTAAATTATGTATTTATGAGCAATATCTTTAAGTATTGATCATAAACCAAAAAAATGCCTTTAATAGCAGAAATTATCAGGGCACCACCCAGTTTTGCTAAAACAGGGGAAAACTTGTGAATTTGACATGAATTAATAGAGTCTCTTAATCTCAGGGTGCTACGGAGTTCTTGACCTAGTGTACAGTGATTCAATTGCTTTATATACACACAAATCAAATAACCAAGTTCTTTATAAATGAGAAGTTTATTTGACAAACTATAACGAGACTACTACTGTAACAGAAAATAACTAATAATAAATTATTAGTTTGACAAGCTAAATGACCAGGTTACTAACAGAAATAATAAAATAGAAAATAAAAACTAAAATAGAGGAATATTAATAGTGAAAACATGGGATTGACTCATTGCGACAAAATGGAATGAATGATTAAACAAATGTTTAAAGGATGAATGATTAATTAATTCAATGTGACCAGTTAAATTCAGTGGTGGTTATCTAGACCAAATTAATAATTAGGCTGTTACCAAAATTTGGTTTAGGTTTGGTGGCGTTCAGCAGTTGAGAGTTTGAGAGGCATCAGAGAGGACTGTGAGTAATTTACTATTCAGAATTGGTTTAGCATTTTATTGAACTCTAAATATTATTAAGTTTTCGGGATTAAATTCAGGCCATTTAATTTAGCGTCTAATCATCAAACTCTTTAATATCTGTAAGATGTATATGCAGTATATCACCGTTCCTGGATGGATGGAAGTAAAGACTGGCTGCAGGTTCTGTCTGGATCTGCTGGATCTCTGCAGGCGACTTCGGCTTGAACTTCCCCAGTGGCTCTTTCGGGCATCGGTGGACGTCTCTGGACAGCTCTGGACATCTCTGGGGAGTTCTGGAAACTTTTGGTCATCTCTGGACGGCTCTGGACAGCTCTGGACATCTTTGGTCGTCTCTGAATATTTCTGGTTGACATGGCTCCATCTCAGTCTCTCTCTGTCTGTCGCTCCTCTTCACAGCATAGTCTCTGTGCCCTTGCTTCAATTCTTCCCCCCCTCTTTGTTGGTGGGGGAGGTCGGCTGGATTCACACCAATGTGTCAACCGACAGTCTTTTCTTCTTTTAAGTTTCTTCATGACGGCTGGAGTCATTTTCTGCAGCCTGTGTCTGAGCTGGCTCACATTTTCAGGGCAAAGGAGTAGAGAGAGGAGACAAGATGGTCTTGAAGCAGGATACAGAGTTGGAAGGTTCTGGATAGGCTGTTCTTCATGCCATGAGGTGCTGGGTCCTGAGGAGACCATTCAGAGGCAGCATTCAGAGTCTTTCAGTCATATCTGGAGCAGGTTGAAGATTCTGGAGAGGTTGCTCTTCATGCCATGAGGCGCTGGGCCTGCGGTGGGACAGCATGTCTCTGTCTCTGGGTCATCTTTGTTTCCCTCCCCCTCCCAGCATGTGGGAGAGGGAGAACAGAGATGCAGTGGAGAGGATGAAGACCAGAACTTGACTGGCTGAAGGGCTGAAGAAGAGAAGCCTAGCGCGTTCAGACTAGCTGAGGCTTTTTATGAAGGTCTTTGTTGAAGGTCCAGTGGGGGTGTGACCACTGGTCCCTCCCCATCCACCAAGTTAACTGAGATGATATTCTTTTAACTTATTTAATGTTAATACTGCTGTGTTTTACTTTGTTAAAGTTTCTCTATGTGAAAGCTTCCTCTCTCCGCTGCAGATCAGTACCAAACACCCTATGATAGGAAACCACAGAACAAAACTTGACCAACTGAATCGAAATTAATCAACAAATTAAACACACAGATGAACCATGATATCAGAGCATGTAGGAAGGTGTACTACCACAGGCAGATCTATGTATGATTGTGTCTGTAGACTTAATCCACAACCAATCACACATGTCACATTTAGTCCTTATCAGAAGGAGGAAAAGGAAGAGGATCTATGTGGAGACTGATGTTTGACATTATAACAGTGATACTTATATGACAGTAGCTGAGGAATGAAAGCATAGTTAACCATTAGAACCTTAATGTAATGTTCTGTTCCAGGCAGGGAGAAAGGAAGAGTCCACATTAAGATTTGGATGTGTCTGGCAGGATTAAAGCAGGACTGTGGGCAATAAAACTCCTCCTCCTGGTGTATGTCCTGGAGTTCCTTGGGTCAGAGAGGAGGAACTGGTCTTATCTGTTTATTTTGCCAGTCATAAAACTTAAGCCTTTAGCACTTAGGTGCCACATAGTGTCAGATGGATTTCCTGGGGAGATACTCAGAAATGAGAGTTAAGTTCATTATTTTATGCACACTGATATGCTACAGGGGCGGCAACGGTAGTGGTTAGCACTGTCGCCTCACAGCAAGAAGGTACCGGGTTCGAATCCCGGGTACTCCTCTGTGTGGAGTTTGCATGTTCTCCCCGTGTCTGCGTGGGTTCTCTCCGGGTACTCCGGCTTCCTCCCACCATCCAAAAACATGTATGGGGATTAGGTTAATTGGCTAATTTAAATTGACCATAGGTGTGAATGTGAGTGTGAGTGGTTGTCTGTCTCTATGTGCCCTGCGATGAGGTGGCGACTTGTCCAGGGTGTACCCTGCCTTCCGCCCTAAGACAGCTGGGATAGGCTCCAGCCCCCCCATGACCCTATGAGGATAAGCGGTAGATGATGGATGGATGATATACTACAGAACATAAGTGACATCCCATTCCTAATCCATAGGGTTCAATATGACGTCGGTCCACCCTTTGCAGCTATAACAGCTTCAACTCTTCTGGGAAGGCTGTCCAAAAGATTTATGAGTGTGATTATGGAAATTGTTGACCATAAAGAAGCATATTTGTGAGGTCACACTGATGTTGGAAGAGAAGGCCTGGCTCTCAGTCTCCGCTCTAATTCATCACAAAGATGTTCTGTCGGGTTGAGATCAGGACTCTGTGCAGGCCAGTCAAGTTCATCCACACCAGACTCTGTCATCCATGTCTTTATGGACCTTGCTTTGTGCACTGGTGCACAGTCATGTTGGAAGAGAAAGGGGCCAGCTCTAAACTGTTCCCACAATGTTGGGAGCATAGCATTGTCCAAAATGCCTTGGTATGCTGAAGCATTCAGAATTCCTTTCACTGGAACTAAGGGGCCAAGCCCAGCTCCTGAAAAACAACCCCACAATATAATCCCCCCTCCACCAAACTTTACACTGGCACAATGCAGTCCGACAAAGTCAAAGTGAAGCGAATATGAAATAATCACAAAGTGCAGAGAGAGGCAGATCTTAAGTGGCTGATTTGAAGACCAGCCAGCAGGTGCCAGGCAGAAACACTGAGCTGATTGGCTGCACAACAAAAACATAACTGGGACATAACACCCCACCCATAAACAGGTTGCTCAAAATCCCAGTTACCATATTAGTACACAAAACAATAGTTAAATCAATATCCTCATGACCTGGTAAGAGCATGTTGACAGTTGGGAAAGTGTTTCCCTCTGGTGTACTGTAGAGCTAAAATGTGAACAGATAAAAAATATAACATTGACGTCTCTTTTTGAAGAAGTGATACTGACTCATAACATGTTAGGTGAAGCAGCTGACATTGGTTGCATCTCGGTTTCATTTAGGAAATGTTCTTTGTTTGACGAGGAAGAGGAACACTAACGGGATACCACAGGACCACCAAACACTGTAAAGGACATCATAAAAATAAAAGATAATTAAATGAATCATGCATTTTAAGGCAATACAAAATTTTACATGAGTAAAGCAGACAAAAAAAAAACTAAGCAGGATGTGTTGGTGTTCCTACCTGTCTGAGGGTTCCATCTGTGAGGCAGATCTTGCTGATAGCGCAGATGGGTGCTACAACCACAGAGGACAGGGCCATGGCATAGCCCAGGCCATAGGCCCAGTTTGGGTACACATAGCCCCCATTGGATGTCAGGGGCTGCTAGTCCAGAAAGAAGAAGATGAGGCAAACCTTGAAGGAAAAGCACAGGAACTAATTACTACCTTTGTAGACAAACAGGCTGCATTAACCACAAGAGAGTCAGACTTGAAACTTTGATGACTTCAGACTGACCTTGACAAAATAAAAAAAGACTTGCCGCTCTGTAACATCTTTAACACCAATGACTTGAGCCTTTCAATTTCAAATATTTTTATTTGGATTTTTTTCAAACATATTTATGCATGTTGATCATAAAGTAGACAGTAGATCCTTATTTTAACAAACAAACAAAAATGTAGGTTTTAACAGGTACAAAAAGTGTAGGTTTTAACAGGCAGAAATTAACAGTCCCATCTCCCCCTAAAAACATTTTAAGGCACAGTTCTACAGATTAGCTTATGGTGCATCCTCCTTATGGGAGTCAGAGTGGAAAGGCTTACGTCAAGGGCCAAAACTAAGCACATTTCAAGTTCATGTTGTTTGAGTATAATAAAAGTATAATAAAAAAGGATCCCATGTTTTATAGAACTCTTTCTCTGAACCGCCGATAGAGAAACACAGCATCTCCAACTTAAGACAGTTCATTATGTCATGAAGCCACTGATTCAGCGTGGGCGGGGCAGCATCCCTCCATCTAAGCAGAATTGTGCCTCTGGCCAGAAGTAAGGCAAAATCGACCATAAGTTGCTCACTAAGTGTCAAACGTGGGTCACCTCCAGCAGCAATGTCAAATAGAGCTAGAGTGGGACAAGGGGTGAAATCCCTGCTCAAAATGTTAGATGAGGTATTGAAAACCGTATTCCAGAATATCTGTAATTTGGGGCATAGCCAATACATGTGGAAGAGGGTACCGTCGTGGCTTTGCATTTATCACAGATTGGATTTAGGCTGGGGTAAAAACTAGACAGCTTAGTCTTTGACATATGAACATGATGGACAAATTTGAATTGAAGCAGAGTGATGTTCTGTATATTGCCGGTAATATAGAGTCCCACTGGTCATCAGATAAGGGTCCCAGATCCTGTTCCCAGGCCGATCTAATCCTATCCAGGGACGGACGTGACAATATGGATATGTTCCTGTATAGTTTAGACATTGAACTTTTACATTTTCAAAAGAAAGAAAGGTATCTATTGGATTGATGTCTGGTTTTGAGGGAAAGCTAGGCAGGTGTCTAACCTGTAAATACCGAAAAAAGTGTGTCTTAGGTAGGTTGTATTTCAAAGACAATTGGCTGAAGGAGACAAAAATTCACATCCACAAACAAGTCTGCAAAACATTTAATACCTTTCCTGTGCCATGTCTTAAAAGTTAGGTCAGAGCACGAGGGAATAAAGAGGTGGTTAGAGGCAATTGGGCTCAGGAGAGAAAGGCGTCTCAGGCCAAAGAACTTCCGAAACTGGGCCTATATCTTAAAGGTATGAAGTACCACAGGATTGTCTAAAGGCTTTGGTGAAGGGCCATCGAGGGGTGAACCCAAAAGTGCCTCAAGAGAGACATCTTTGCATGAATTGAGCTCCAAGAGGGTTTTTATTAGGATTAGGGTGGGTCCAGAAGGCCATGCAGCGAATGTTAGCAGTCCAATAGTAATGGCGGGCATCAGGAAGTCCGATACCTCCATCTTTTTTTGGCCTTTGAAGCAAGGTTTTGTTAAGTCTAGGCCTCTTACTCTGTCATATATATGAAGAAATGATTGAATTGAGTAACCGAAAAAATCAATTAGGGATGAATATTGGGATGCACTGAAATAGATGAGGATATTCATTTTTATGGAGTTTACTCGTCCAGCAAGTGATAGCTTGAGGGGGGACCACTGTGTGAGCAAGTCTTAGTACTCCCACTCCAACCGATCAAACGTCTTTTCGGCATCTAAGGATATAACACACTCAAGGGTGTTGTTTGAGGTGGGGAATAGAATATTAAATAAACGTCGGACATTAAAGAATGAATGACGTTTTTTAATAAAGCCAGTCTGATCTTGTGTTATTATTGAAGGAGCCACGTCATCCAGCCTATGTGCCAATGCCTTGGAGAAGATTTTCGCATCCATGTACAAGAGAGAAATGTATGAGGCCTGTATGAGGCACAGTGAGCAGGTCTTTTCCTTTCTTTGCTATGAGGACTATACGGGCCTCGTTCATTGATGGGGGAAGTGAGCCCTGTTTAAGGGATTCAGTGTGGACTGTTGTCAGGAATGGGGATAGAATGTTAAAAACTTCTTGAGAAATTCAGCCGGAAAGCCGTCCGGTCCTGGGGATCTCCAAGATTGCATTGACGATATTGCTTGGGCTATTTCTGCCTGGGTTAGAGGTGTCTCCAATCCCTCTGCCATCTCAGGGGAGATTGTTGGAATGGGCAGTGCGTCAAGAAAAGCCTGAAAAAGCTGGAGTCACTTCTTTTAGAATTTATATGGGGTTATAAAAAACATAGATTATCAAAAAACACATTTATTTAGACCCACTCTGGATGGAGGTTTAGGTCTCCCAATATTCCAAAATTATGATTGGGCTGCTAATGTTAGGACATTGTCATATATATATATATATATATATATATATATATATATATATATATATATATATGTTGAGAGAGAGAGAGAGGGAGATTGTCACACATTTGTCTGTTTTATGTAGATGAATGTGTTATTAGATATTTGTTTCTATTATTTTTGATCTAAGATGAACTTGAACTTTTCGTGGGATTGTGATTCATACATATTATGGAAAACGTGGCAATAAAAATAACTAAAAAAAATCTTTAAACCAAGAGCATCATCTAGAGGAGTCAAAAATATCACAAGTGCTTCATGAAGCTTCATGTGTCCATCACTACTTGTAGTGTCACCCAAAATGCTCATTAAGAAGAGAATATGAGAATATGCTGGGAGTTGAAATTGACTGCATGCTTTTTACAGGGGGTGTCATATTTCACTATTTGCTACATTTTGTCGCTCTTTCTCCTGCTCCATTGTCTGTTTGTGTTTTATGCTCTGTGAAGCTAAAACCTAGTTATAGCTTCACTCTAAACCCAAGAGAGACAAAAATGACAAGTCGAAAGAAAATGACAGTCATGGAGGCTTTAGCAGCGGTGCTTAACAGGTTAAGGGTTAGACCACACAATATGCCAACTTTCCAACCTTCCTTTTCTCTCTAAGATCCTTGAGAAAGCAGTGTGCAGTCAGCTGTGTGACTTCCTCCAGAACAATAATCTATTTGAGGACTTGCAGTCAGGATTTAGAAAATATCATAGCACCGAGACCGCTCTGGTGAAAATTACTAATGACCTGCTAATTGCGTCAGACAATGGACTCGTCTCAGTACTTGTCTTGTTAGATCTTAGCGCTGCTTTTGATACAATTGACCACCATATCCTGTTGCAGAGATTAGAACATTTAATTGGCATCGGAGGAACTGCTTTAAGCTGGTTCAAATCCTATTTATCGGATCGATCACAGTTTGTTCACGTTAATGATGAGTCCTCCATGCAGTCCATAGTCAGTTATGGAGTTCCTCAAGGTTCTGTGCTTGGGCCAATTCTATTTACTTTATATATGCTGCCTTTAGGCAATGTCATCAGAAAACACTCCATAAACTTTCACTGTTATGCAGATGATACTCAGCTATATTTGTCATTTAAGTCAGACGAATCCAGCCAGTTAGCTAAACTCCAAACATGTCTTAAGGATATAAAAAGTTGGATGACACACAATTTCTTGTTATTAAATTCAGATAAAACTGAAGTTATTCTAATTGGCCCCGGAAATCTCAGATCTAATTTACTCTAGGTGGCTTTGCACCAGCCTCAAGCACCACTGTAACGAATCTAGAGGTAATTTTTGACCAAGATATGTTCTTCAACGTCCACATGAAACAAACAGTTAGAACTGCTTTTTTCCATCTGCGTAACATTGCAAAAATAAGGCATATTCTCTCTCAAAACGATGCAGAAAAATTAGTCCATGCATTTGTAACTTCTAGGCTGGACTATTGCAATTCCTTATTATCAGGCTGCCCTAATAAGTCTATCAGGACTCTCCAGCTGGTCCAGAATGCTGCAGCACGTGTTCTGACCAGAACCAGGAAAAGAGACCATATTTCTCCAGTGTTAGCCTCTCTGCACTGGCTCCCTGTAAAATCTAGAATAGAATTTAAAATCCTCCTCCTCACCTACAAGGCATTGAATGGTCAGGCACCATCTTATCTTAAAGAGCTAATAGTGCTTTATAGTCCTGCTAGAACTCTGTGCTCTCAGAATTCAGGACTATTAGCGGTTCTTAGGGTTTATAAAATAGAATGGGAGCTAGAGCTTTCAGTTATCAAGCTCCTCTTCTGTGGAACCAACTCCCTCTTTCAGTCCGGGAAGCAGACACCATCCCCTTATTCAAGTGTAGGCTTAAGACTTTCCTTTTTGATAGTACTTATAGTTAGGACTGATCCAAGGCTGACTTAGGCTGTCAGAGTTTAAAGGGATCATTTGGGTCTTTTGACATGAATCTCTATGGCATCCCCGTCAGCAGTGTCATGCATCAACACTTACTTATCCATCATCCTGTGCACCGAGTTACTGTCCGGTTTTGGTGCTGACATAAGTAGTCTGGCAAGTTGGTTGGGGTCACGAAAATAAAGCGTTTTTCTTTTCAATTGGGATTTTCCACATCCTGCTTTTGCTGAATTTGAAAACACTCCATGAAAGCATCCCGGTCTAAGCGATTTTCAAGATTTTTTCACGAGATATCTTTTGTAGCACAGGGACAGACTTCACATCATTTAGATTTCCTGCTAGAAGTTTGTCTTCATCCGTGGATGCCAGTTGCTTTGTATGGACCAGCATGGGAGAATACTTAATTCTTTTTATTTTTTTATTTTTTTTGACTGCATTTTATTTTATTAGTCTTGAAGGAAGGGACACAAAATTTGTTAACAGAGCCTATTTTGCGGCTCATAACATTAGCCCAGTCTTTCTTCAAGATTCTATGTCCTACTCTGTCAGCTGGCTGAATTGCTGGCCATTCCGTCCTTGTCAGACTTAAACTGAACTCTTGGGGGCAAGAAGGCAATTCTTTTCCAAAAGATGACATTCTCAACTCTGATGTTTGGTACAGTATCAGTGGTACATGAAGGGCAGTGCCATGGGGATATGACAGCAATGTCTTGAATACTTTGGAAGCTAACACAAGCAGGATGAACCCAGTCCTTGCAGAGGCTACATTGTGCATTAGGATTACTTGGCTGTCTACAAATACAAAATAAGGTGTCATCTGGAAACAAAATGCTGTCAGTTTGAATGGACTCAGACATTTCATCTCCACTGGTTTCAGTCATAACCATTGTGTCTTCATGTGTTTTCTTTATCCCTTCTTCCATTTCCAAAGTTTTCTCAACTTCTTTACTAACAGCCATGCAGTCACCATCATTATTTGTGTTTTTTTTCAATACTGGGATCAACATGGATCTCCTCTTGAACTGCTTCAGTTTTATTCTCAAGCTTTTCCTTAATCTTAGACTCAGTATGTCTTTTTTCCTCATCTTCCTGTCCCTTTTCTTCAAGCCTTTCCTTATTTGCAGACTCTGTCTCTTGTTTCCTCATCTTTGTTTTTTTTTCTCAGTTGTCTTTTCACCAGTCACATTCTGTTATCACCACCTGCCTGTGCACCCTTGTATCACACATCATTTTCATAATTGTGAGAAGTACATTTATTCCTTTCCTTCTGCCTCAAAAACACCCTGATAAACTTTCTGTCACTGCGCCATACAGTGTACAACCATTTCTTTTTTAAAACTCTTGTCCTTGAATGTTTTTTCTGCTAACATTTCCCAAATGGGGCGAGTTTCGAGTATTTTCAAAAGCTGACAGTTCAGTAACTATTTGGTCCTGTCCTCCTGACTCTGGCCATAAATATGGAAGGCCATGTCTCTGACCTCTTCTTAAGTAATGAAAGAAACATGTATTTATAACGGTTGCTTGGAGAAGAAAATAACGCTTACATCCAAACATTTTTTGCAGTTAAGAGTTCCTACTTAATCCCTGAAAAATAAATTGTTGTAAATACAACCTATATTTGATATTTATAGCACTGCTTGAGGTTTTCACTTAATGACCAATGTTTATTTTCTTATTATTTTTATTTACGGAAAATGCTTGGAGTCCACTGAGAAAGTTGGCGCTAGAGTGCTCGAATAAATCATTCCTGGTTTAATACCGAGTGAGATAAGTTTTTCAAAATAAGATGTCATGGAATTTACGGCGGATGCTCGGGGTATAAGAGAGAGAGAGATCTTTCAAAGCCAGGCTCTATTATATAGTCAACTATATTCAACAAAAACCAAACCTTCCCAGATACAATTAATGTGGAAAATGTGCAATAGGCCTACAAATCCTATTGTAATTCTCCTTATCTTTATTTTTTTCATCATTATGATTATTGTTATTATTATAATAATTTTGTTTATATTTTCCAAATAAAGGTATAAAGCAGAAAAAAATCTATTTAGCCTTCAAGATTGTTTTTCATTTATTAATGGTAAAATATATAGTTCAAATAAATTGAAATGCCATGGCATCACAGGGTTCATTATAACATTTTTGACACATATTGTGACTATTTTGTTAATGATTGGTCATATGTATTGATCATTACAAAGACAAAACGTTACAAAAACAGAGTTCACACC